>WBNO01010559.1:10535-169666 GCA_013400575.1 Peucedramus taeniatus
CAGCCCCGGCGGGATTGGCCGGAGCCGCGGTCGGGCGGTGCGGGCAGGGAGGGGTCGCGCCGGGACGCGGAGCTGGGGCCGGGCCGGGGGAAGGGGAGGGCAGGGAAGGGGAGGGACGGAAAGCGCGGGAGGTTGCGGGGCGTCGCCTCCGGGCGCTCGGTGACGTCGCGGTGCTGTCCCGCCACAGGGAATCAGTGAGTCACAGAACGGGTCGGCTTGGCAGGGAGCGCGGCGATATCTGGCCCGAGCTCGCTGCTCAGGCAGGGTCGTCCCAGAGCACATTGCACAGGATTGCATGGAGACAGTTCTTGAATATTTCCAATGACGGATACTCCACAGCCTCTCTGGGCAGTCTGTTCCGGCGCTCAGTCACTCGCACAGTAAAGAAGTTCTGCCTCATGTTCACGTGGAACTTCCCGTGTGTCAGTCTCTGCCCGTTGTCTTTTGCTCAGTGCTCAGCACGACCCAGCTGAGCCTGGCTCCAGCATCTTGGCACCCTCCTTTCAGATACTGATAAACATTGATGAGGGCCCCTCTCAGCCATCTGTTCTCGAGACCAAGCAGGCCCAGCTCCCTCAGCCTTTCCTTGTAAAAGAGTTGCTCCAGTCCTCTCATCCCCCTCTGCTGGACCCATTCCAGGAGCTCCATATTTCTCTTGTACTGAGGAGCCCAGCAGTGGACACGGCACTCCAGATATGGCCTCACCAGGGCTGAGCAGAGGGGCAGGATAACTTCCCCTGGTTTCCTGGGATTGCTCTTCCTAAAGCACCCGAGGATACCATTGGCCTTTCCTGGCCACAAGGGTGCCGGTGGCTCGTGGGCAGCTCGTTGTACGCCAGCATCGCCAGGACCTTCTTTGTAGAGCTCTTTCCCAGCGGGTCAGCCCCCGCCTGGGAGTTATTCTTCCCCAGCTGCAGGACCTTGCATTTGCCCTTGTTGAATTTCAGAACGTTCTTCTCTTCCCATCTCTCCAACTCATCCAGGTTTTATTAGATTGAATAAAACTTAATTAGTATTCTCTTTGATCACAGGGACTATCACAGGTTCAGGAGGTGCATGGTGAGAGGCTTTGAGCAGTAACCTCATTGACAGAGGGGTCTGTGCCTCGGGGTGCAGCAGCCAGCTGTTCGGGGTGCAGCAGCCAGCTGTTCGGGGTGCAGCTGTGGGAGTGGCTGGGCGGGTCAAGTATCTCCTTCTACTGTGCCTTGCTGTGCCCAGGGAATGCTGGTGCTTTAAAAGCAGGAGGAGTCAGCCTGGGAGCTGGTGGAGAAAAGATGACAGACAGACAGACAGACAGACAGACAGACAGAGGAAGGAAGGAAGGAAGGAAGGAAGGAAGGAAGGAAGGAAGGAAGGAAACATACATACATACATACATTTTGACTGCATCAAGGAAGAATTGCAGGCAGCACTACAGATTGATTTTAAGCTGACTCAAAACTCAGAAGGGCCATAAGTGAAGATGAAATATAAAAGCAAACATGCTTTATAGTGTGAAGTGCACTTCTGTAAATGTCCTCTGACCTCAGCTGTGTGGATTAGGTGTGTACAGCTTGTCACATGTTCTGGAGGGCCTTTTGGATGTCTTCTTGAAATAGGCATAGTTTTCCTGCCTTTTTATCACCTGTAAACAGGTTTGTATGAACTTCAGTAACATTGCTGCCTGCTTTCCATGCATAAACAAATAAATGTATTTGCTTTCATCTTGAGTTGTCTTAATGGTGATTTCACCATAAATCTGTAGTAGGATTGTTAGCTAAAGAATACAATATCTGATGGGGGTTGGGGAGAGAATGTAAACCACAGGATATGGAAAATTGTTTTCTTACTCCTGCTGGTTTTTGCATCTGTAGATGCAGGGAGTGGGTTGTTATATAAAAACTGCCTAGTTGTCTTTGAGAAAGAGCAAGGCATCTGAAATTTGCCTAAGACCTGAAGAACAGTTGTCAAATTATCTTTGGAGTACCAGTGATGAACGTCAGATTCCATTAGAGCTCCCTTGGAAGGGGAAGGCAGAGAAGACAGGAACGCCCTGATGCAATTCATTAGAGCAAGCCAAGCAAGAGTGTCTCTCTACGTGTGCATGTGTGTGTGTTTCTGTTCCTGTGTGTGTAATGATCAATAAATTTAGTAGTGTAGTGCTCTAGGAATACATTTCACCCTGGTATTCAAAGCGTAGAAGGGAGCATCTGTACTGCGTTCAGAAGAACCTGCTGGTAAACTCAGCAGATTAATGCTGTTCCACTTCAAATCCTGACAGTTTGGGGAAAACAGATTAAAAACTTCACCTAGGTAAAAAGCAGTTAAGGTATTGGAAAGAGTCCCAAGCAAACAAAGTTTTTACTAATGCAATGGGATCAGTCTGCCACATCAGGTGCTTGTTCTCAGGACAAGTTTGAAGTGTGGGAATCAGCCAGAAATTATGCCAAAGGAGCTGGAATCAGCACTAAAGAGAGTTTGAACAAGTACATGAGGAAAACTCAAATAGATACAGCCACAAAGGAGCCAGCAGCAATGTTGGTATTGCTGAATATTGCCCGATTCCTGCAGTCTGTTTAAACAACAACAACAACAATAAAAAGACAGGAGAAAGTATGATAGGAAAAATCAGAAGAATGACCTTGACCTCTCCTAAACAGTTAAGGCCCAAGACGTGTGTTGAACTGTAGTTTATCCAGTGAAATTTTATTGATGTTTTAAAAGTTGGACAGACACTGAAATTGAAAATTCAAGTCTTCGAAAAGCAGAAGTTTTAGTTTAGTATTTATTAAACTTCCCAACTTTGCACACAAAGGGATTATAAAGAGAGGGAGAGCTAGAAAACTATTTATTATACCTGAGAAATGCTATAGTGTCTCTTACAGAGTAGTAGGAGATGTGAAATGACAAACAAAATGAGGAAAGGCGTCTCAGAATCTTGTAAAATACTTTCTGATGCTGACTTACAGGTGAAGGGTTTGACATGTCTGTGTTTCAACATTCAGGAGCAAAGAATGAGATGAAGGTAAAGAAAGATACATAAGATACAGCAAAACAAATTCAAACATATTTGCGAAGCACAATAACAGGTCAGCTGTCATATGAGGAGATCTACCATAAGTTTAAAGTGACTGTTGATGGTCTATATGGATTCCTAAAGATCACAAAAAAGCGCAACCATGATAGCCTCAGAGGCCAGAGAAGAGTTAAAAAGTGCATGAGGGCAGATTTCCAGCAAAAGTCAAGAGAACAGAGTAAGTTGACGTCAGTGGGAAGCTATGCTCTAGCAGGGGCTGTCTGAAGCTATCTTGGCAGAGCCAGCTATCTGCAAAGAGGAGGAAGTGTCTGAAAATTGCTCTGGCCAAAATGTGGGGTGAGGCAAGGAATTACAACCCTGTCAGTAATGACTATCAGTAGTGGACTGTAGTTTTGACAAATTGTTCACCTGTTCATCCGTTTCATGTGCTCGGAGCTCAGAAAGGGCATAGGTCAGTTCCCATGCCTAGAGCATGGGGATGGGATGCCTGTAACTGTAAAGGGTGATGAGAGAGATGCTGCTCTTTCAATTCTACTCCAAGAAACCCTGACCTGTGGCTTCTTACTGGTTTTCTGTGTTGGTAAGGCAGAGCTGGGAGGTGATACAACAGTGTCTAGCCACAAGCTGAGTGGTCTATTAGACTGGGGAGCATGCTGAGAGTCTGTATGGAGAATAGCCATCAACCACTAAGGAGATCCGGAATTCTTGGGTGGGAACATTCTGAAGCCATTGAAATGGTTAATAAGCTTAATTACAAGTCAGGGAAGCTTCACATGCAGGTTATTCTGTAGGTCCTACACACTACAGACTTGAAAAGCTTTTGTTGTGAAGAAGCTTTGAACATCCTGTAGAGCTGCAAAGAGGCATCCTATACTTCCCTCCTCCCAAGTCCTCTCACTGAGGTCAGATATCCTATCCCTCAAACTGAGGAACTGACATGCAATTTTGCTACTCTCAGAAAACAGAATGCAGAGGGACTTGTATATTTGTCTAGGAGTATTTTCTGAACAAGTATACCTGTTAAAAATGTCACTCTAACCTCACCAGAGACCACCAGACAGTGCAGAATAATGAAGTGTAAAGGGCTGGGATAACCTGTGGAGATAAGTGACTTCTTGAGCAGGGCTCTGTCCCAGGTCATTTTACCAAAGAGCGATACAGTGGAAGAAGTAGGAGACAAGGCTTTTGTGTGGATTACAGATAATATGACACTGAGGCTGTGCCTGCTGTGTCAGAAGACAAGGCAGATAATTTACTGAGCAGCCTGAGCAATGCTAAGTTCTACAACCTGCCAAGCTTCACAAAGCTGCACATGCACTTAAAAAATAGTAGTTTGCATGCATCATGAATGTAGGCCTTTCAGTTCCAGACAACTGTGATTTTGTTAATTTAGGAGTCAACTTTCTGACACTTACAAACCCAATGTTCTTAAAACTGCATTATTTGATATATTGATGATACAGAGGCTGAGAAGAGTGCAAAACCTGTGGGGTTTGTATTGAAAAAAATGGATAAATTATGAAAAAATAATATCGTTTTAGTCAATAACAGCAATAAGTGGTAGGGAGAGATGTTACTGCTCTCTGGTAGACTAATATGAAGACACAGGGAATTAGCTTGTACAACAAAAAAAAAAGGAAAACAAAATTTGACCATTCATAGAGTTTCTTACTTAGACTAGAATTCAATTATTACTGAAGATTTGTAGATGACTTCAGTGGTATTGTTGCTTTTATTAAGGCAGTTTGTCAAAANGTGCAGCAGCCAGCTGTTCGGGTGCAGCAGCCAGCTGTTCGGGGTGCAGCAGCCAGCTGTTCGGGGTGCAGCTGTGGGAGTGGCTGGGCGGGTCAAGTATCTCCTTCTACTGTGCCTTGCTGTGCCCAGGGAATGCTGGTGCTTTAAAAGCAGGAGGAGTCAGCCTGGGAGCTGGTGGAGAAAAGATGACAGACAGACAGACAGACNATCCTGTCAGTTCTTCAGATGCAGGTCTATGGAGGATGCTTTTCTTGAGATGGAAAGGGAGTATTGCCTTTAAAAGCAAGATATGAACAGAATTACTCCAGAATGAGTACATTGCCACTGTGTGGGCTATTAGGTGAATACCATTTCCTCACTCACAAATTCTGTGTCTGCAGGGAATAAATAGCAGTGACATTTTTGTCAATGTCTCATAATATTCATNAGGAAGGAAGGAAGGAAGGAAACATACATACATTTTGACTGCATCAAGGAAGAATTGCAGGCAGCACTACAGATTGATTTTAAGCTGACTCAAAACTCAGAAGGGCCATAAGTGAAGATGAAATATAAAAGCAAACATGCTTTATAGTGTGAAGTGCACTTCTGTAAATGTCCTCTGACCTCAGCTGTGTGGATTAGGTGTGTACAGCTTGTCACATGTTCTGGAGGGCCTTTTGGATGTCTTCTTGAAATAGGCATAGTTTTCCTGCCTTTTTATCACCTGTAAACAGGTTTGTATGAACTTCAGTAACATTGCTGCCTGCTTTCCATGCATAAACAAATAAATGTATTTGCTTTCATCTTGAGTTGTCTTAATGGTGATTTCACCATAAATCTGTAGTAGGATTGTTAGCTAAAGAATACAATATCTGATGGGGGTTGGGGAGAGAATGTAAACCACAGGATATGGAAAATTGTTTTCTTACTCCTGCTGGTTTTTGCATCTGTAGATGCAGGGAGTGGGTTGTTATATAAAAACTGCCTAGTTGTCTTTGAGAAAGAGCAAGGCATCTGAAATTTGCCTAAGACCTGAAGAACAGTTGTCAAATTATCTTTGGAGTACCAGTGATGAACGTCAGATTCCATTAGAGCTCCCTTGGAAGGGGAAGGCAGAGAAGACAGGAACGCCCTGATGCAATTCATTAGAGCAAGCCAAGCAAGAGTGTCTCTCTACGTGTGCATGTGTGTGTGTTTCTGTTCCTGTGTGTGTAATGATCAATAAATTTAGTAGTGTAGTGCTCTAGGAATACATTTCACCCTGGTATTCAAAGCGTAGAAGGGAGCATCTGTACTGCGTTCAGAAGAACCTGCTGGTAAACTCAGCAGATTAATGCTGTTCCACTTCAAATCCTGACAGTTTGGGGAAAACAGATTAAAAACTTCACCTAGGTAAAAAGCAGTTAAGGTATTGGAAAGAGTCCCAAGCAAACAAAGTTTTTACTAATGCAATGGGATCAGTCTGCCACATCAGGTGCTTGTTCTCAGGACAAGTTTGAAGTGTGGGAATCAGCCAGAAATTATGCCAAAGGAGCTGGAATCAGCACTAAAGAGAGTTTGAACAAGTACATGAGGAAAACTCAAATAGATACAGCCACAAAGGAGCCAGCAGCAATGTTGGTATTGCTGAATATTGCCCGATTCCTGCAGTCTGTTTAAACAACAACAACAACAATAAAAAGACAGGAGAAAGTATGATAGGAAAAATCAGAAGAATGACCTTGACCTCTCCTAAACAGTTAAGGCCCAAGACGTGTGTTGAACTGTAGTTTATCCAGTGAAATTTTATTGATGTTTTAAAAGTTGGACAGACACTGAAATTGAAAATTCAAGTCTTCGAAAAGCAGAAGTTTTAGTTTAGTATTTATTAAACTTCCCAACTTTGCACACAAAGGGATTATAAAGAGAGGGAGAGCTAGAAAACTATTTATTATACCTGAGAAATGCTATAGTGTCTCTTACAGAGTAGTAGGAGATGTGAAATGACAAACAAAATGAGGAAAGGCGTCTCAGAATCTTGTAAAATACTTTCTGATGCTGACTTACAGGTGAAGGGTTTGACATGTCTGTGTTTCAACATTCAGGAGCAAAGAATGAGATGAAGGTAAAGAAAGATACATAAGATACAGCAAAACAAATTCAAACATATTTGCGAAGCACAATAACAGGTCAGCTGTCATATGAGGAGATCTACCATAAGTTTAAAGTGACTGTTGATGGTCTATATGGATTCCTAAAGATCACAAAAAAGCGCAACCATGATAGCCTCAGAGGCCAGAGAAGAGTTAAAAAGTGCATGAGGGCAGATTTCCAGCAAAAGTCAAGAGAACAGAGTAAGTTGACGTCAGTGGGAAGCTATGCTCTAGCAGGGGCTGTCTGAAGCTATCTTGGCAGAGCCAGCTATCTGCAAAGAGGAGGAAGTGTCTGAAAATTGCTCTGGCCAAAATGTGGGGTGAGGCAAGGAATTACAACCCTGTCAGTAATGACTATCAGTAGTGGACTGTAGTTTTGACAAATTGTTCACCTGTTCATCCGTTTCATGTGCTCGGAGCTCAGAAAGGGCATAGGTCAGTTCCCATGCCTAGAGCATGGGGATGGGATGCCTGTAACTGTAAAGGGTGATGAGAGAGATGCTGCTCTTTCAATTCTACTCCAAGAAACCCTGACCTGTGGCTTCTTACTGGTTTTCTGTGTTGGTAAGGCAGAGCTGGGAGGTGATACAACAGTGTCTAGCCACAAGCTGAGTGGTCTATTAGACTGGGGAGCATGCTGAGAGTCTGTATGGAGAATAGCCATCAACCACTAAGGAGATCCGGAATTCTTGGGTGGGAACATTCTGAAGCCATTGAAATGGTTAATAAGCTTAATTACAAGTCAGGGAAGCTTCACATGCAGGTTATTCTGTAGGTCCTACACACTACAGACTTGAAAAGCTTTTGTTGTGAAGAAGCTTTGAACATCCTGTAGAGCTGCAAAGAGGCTTCCTATACTTCCCTCCTCCCAAGTCCTCTCACTGAGGTCAGATATCCTATCCCTCAAACTGAGGAACTGACATGCAATTTTGCTACTCTCAGAAAACAGAATGCAGAGGGACTTGTATATTTGTCTAGGAGTATTTTCTGAACAAGTATACCTGTTAAAAATGTCACTCTAACCTCACCAGAGACCACCAGACAGTGCAGAATAATGAAGTGTAAAGGGCTGGGATAACCTGTGGAGATAAGTGACTTCTTGAGCAGGGCTCTGTCCCAGGTCATTTTACCAAAGAGCGATACAGTGGAAGAAGTAGGAGACAAGGCTTTTGTGTGGATTACGGATGATATGACACTGAGGCTGTGCCTGCTGTGTCAGAAGACAAGGCAGATAATTTACTGAGCAGCCTGAGCAATGCTAAGTTCTACAACCTGCCAAGCTTCACAAAGCTGCACATGCACTTAAAAAATAGTAGTTTGCATGCATCATGAATGTAGGCCTTTCAGTTCCAGACAACTGTGATTTTGTTAATTTAGGAGTCAACTTTCTGACACTTACAAACCCAATGTTCTTAAAACTGCATTATTTGATATATTGATGATACAGAGGCTGAGAAGAGTGCAAAACCTGTGGGGTTTGTATTGAAAAAAATGGATAAATTATGAAAAAATAATATCGTTTTAGTCAATAACAGCAATAAGTGGTAGGGAGAGATGTTACTGCTCTCTGGTAGACTAATATGAAGACACAGGGAATTAGCTTGTACAACAAAAAAAAAAGGAAAACAAAATTTGACCATTCATAGAGTTTCTTACTTAGACTAGAATTCAATTATTACTGAAGATTTGTAGATGACTTCAGTGGTATTGTTGCTTTTATTAAGGCAGTTTGTCAAAAGTATCCATCTGACAAGGCGATCTGAACATAGGCTTTGAGCAGATTAAAGAAGCTTTCTGACCCTCCCTGTGTTAGGCAGGAAAGGGAAAGGAAAATGCATGAATGATCCTGTCAGTTCTTCAGATGCAGGTCTATGGAGGATGCTTTTCTTGAGATGGAAAGGGAGTATTGCCTTTAAAAGCAAGATATGAACAGAATTACTCCAGAATGAGTACATTGCCACTGTGTGGGCTATTAGGTGAATACCATTTCCTCACTCACAAATTCTGTGTCTGCAGGGAATAAATAGCAGTGACATTTTTGTCAATGTCTCATAATATTCATGGTAAATGTTCTTTATCCCTAAAGGGAAAAGCTTGATAACATTAAAATGAATTCAGTATGAAAGAGTGTAGTTTTGAATGAGTGAATGTTGGCAGGTCTGGTTACATATTTATTTCTTTGGCAAGTCCCTCTGCTCCAAGCATATTGCCAAACTGTGAGGAAATAGACAGATTCTCAACCATTTTCAGAACTTTCTATTAGTTACTCAATGACATTTTTTATTGTATAGCATGTTTTATGAGCGCACAGAATGATAGTAAAGTCATATTTTCTCTGAAGCAATGAACAAGATGCTGTGGAATACCTGCTGAGCTCCCGCAAAAAATTTTGCTGTTCCTACCGAAAAAATTGAAAGCTGTCTGATGTATTAGGATGATAAAAGCCTCTTTGCTCTCAACTGGTTTGACATTTCATCAGGTATTATTCAGAAATAATGTAAAATCATGGAAACCACTGTGGAAATGCCATACTGCTATATCTAGGTTATCTTGTCAGAATTCAAGGTTCCTGCTCCCTCTGGAACTGATTCTGCCTTTGTGTTGCATAACTTCCTTTCTCCTTTCAGCTTCCATATGTATAGGAGAAAAGAGATGGCCAAATAGTCACAATTCAACAATTAATTTTGCTATATTGGCAGGAAAATAGCCCTTTCAGCAGGAATCAAATTTTCAGTTGTTTGTGCATTAGACAGAGCGTCAATTGATTTAGCATATTAGTTGGCTTATAATTGGCAAATCCATTGGAAGGAAGCATAGTCTGGAAGCACATAATTATAACAAAGTGCATTTCTAAATTACAAAGATTGATGTGCCCAAACATGAGTTGAATGTCAAATTTCATTTATTCTATGGTTTATCTTATAAATCATAAATTTTGCATATAATATCATGCATTTGTTACACCTTTATAAAAGCTTACCTACTGTTAATCTGTTTCCACAAACCTTCTGAAAGAACACTTTCAGATCTTTGGATTGGAAAAAAGGTTAATTACAAATTTAATAGGGACAGTTTTAATAAGAGACAAAGAAAAACATGAAAATGTGATTCATTGTAAAGGACTTGTTAAATAATCCATATGGAAAAAAAAAAGACATTAAATTCAGTCAGTCATAGTCTTTGGTGATTAAAAGGAATGACATATGGAGACAAGGCAGGTAAAATTTAGGTTTGATCTGGTATAAGAATAGTGTGGCAAAACCACCAATGTAGTTTAGGGTTGCTCCACAGAAGCATGGCTCCCCAGCATGGGGAGATGCTCATTGCTATGCAAACATCACCTCTTGTGATCAGAGCAAAGTAGCAAGCACCAGTGCAGATTACAAGTTGTGCATGTGGCATTTCCATTCCCTTTGATGAAAACTGAATGTGCTTATCACAGGAAAACCTCTTACCTAGAATTTGGAGTCTGGGAGGATGCATTTAAAAGGAAAAGCTAGAAATGATAATCAACATTTACCATGATAGATTCTACAAACGCAAATTACACTGCTGAGAGTTATATGAAGTATTACATATCTTTACAAATGGACTAAATTAAGAGGAAAAAAATCCTTTGGCTATGTTTTTGGCATTTTTTTTTGAACTTCCCTGATCATATGAGGTCACATGTAAGTAATTGCAGAAATGGAGAAAGATTTCCAAAAAAAAGTCTTTGCACAGGAAACATAAATGTTTTCCAAATTCTAAGTGCTTAGCTTTGTAAATTTAAATATTTTTCAACATTATTATTAAAAAAAAGGAAAAAAGATAATAAAACCATCTATCATATAGGATTAGGACAGAACATTGCAAATGTATGGTCTTTGTATGGTCTTCCCTCAGGCCTGGCTTTCTGGTGAGTGAGTGTTTGAACCTGTCTTTTTGTACTTCTCAGGTACTACAGATTGGTTCCAGCTGTTAATCTGAGCAAAGCCTGCTCAGATGTGGTCCTGCAGAATAAAAATCTGGCTCAACAGTGGCCCACAGGATTCTCACTTTAATCAACGTTTTGCTGAAATGTTCTTGGAAAAGTTAATAACAATTCTCTATTCAGCAGGTATAAACTGTGGTCTTTGAAGGCTGAACAATATTTTGAGAGTGTGCTAACTTAAAGTTACTTTTTCCAGGGACATTTTATGTCATCCAAATATTCCTCAGTTCAAATTTCAAGGCCTTTCAACCAGACATGTCTCAAAGAAAAGCTTGTAAAAATTTCTTAACGTGAGAAAATTAAAATACTGTCCTTTAGTTCCATTCTTGGGAATGCCTAATGGCTCTGCATGAAATCAAACTAAAAGTGTTTGATACAAACATGGCAAGTTTTAGTCCAGGTTGTAGAGTTCAATAAAACTTAAACAGTAGTTAGGGTACCAGCTGAGTTTCTCTCATGCTTTAATTACCTTCTTATTTATAAGTTATGTGGTTCTCTCAAATAATTGTGACATCTTCCAGCTATTAAATTGCATTCTTGACTGTAGCTCCTGGAGTGTGTTAGACAGAGAGTACAAAGTGGCATTGGTACTGCTCACTTGTTTTTCATTATCCTGTAGAAACTGAAAGTTGTTCCCTAAGAAGAATGAAGGTCAAATTGTTTAATTAAAAGAAGATTTGATTTTTTTAAAATAGGGATGGAGACTGAGAACAGTCTGCAAGATATGTTGAGCTCTGAAGAGTTTCAGTTTAATCTAGTTTAATTTAGTTTTAATTGCCCTGAATACCTAACTTATCTTAGAAGTCTAGGAAGTCCTTTATTTTTCTTTTTGTCTCTTCCAGCTTTCTAACATTACATTTCTCTAGTTGTCTTTCATCAAATAAATCTTACATAAGCCTTTTGTAATTCAGGTATCTCTGTTCTTTGTGCTCTCACTGAATTTATTTGTTTGGAACCTGGGATTCTTTTCTATGCCAAAGATAAGGTGGAGAGGTGATTGAGAGCAGCCCTGCAGAGAAAGATTTGGGGTTTGTGGTTGATGAAAATCTCACCATAAATCAGCAGTGTGATCCCACAGCCCAGAAAGAGAATTAAATCCTTAAATCCTGGGCTGCACCAAAACCAGCGTGGCCAGTGGGTCGAAGGAGGTGATTCTCACCTTCTGCTCTGCTCTGCTCTTGTGAGGCTCCTCCTGGAGCACTGCATCCAGCTCTGGTACCACCAACAGAGAAAGGCCATGGAACTGGTGGAGCAATTCCAGAGAAGGGCCACAAAGTGGGTTAGAGGGCTGGAGTATCCAGCCCTATTGAAGACAGGCTGAGGGGGCCGTTCGGCCTGGAGGAGAGAAGGATGTGTGGAGACCTCATAGCAGCCTTCCAGTGTCTGAAGGAGGCCTACAGGGAAGCCCAAGAGGGACTCTTTTTCGGGACTGTAGTGATAGGACAAGGAGTAATGGCTGCAAATTGAAAGAGGGGAAATTTAGGTTAGATATTAGAAAGAATTTTTTTACTCTGAGGATGGTGAGATGCTGAAGCAGGCTGCCCAGGGACGCCCCAGCCCTTGTGATATTCAAAGCCAGGCTGGATTGAGAAGCCTGATATAGTGGGAGGTGTGCCATGGCAGGGGAGGCTGGGACTAGGTGAGCTTTAAAGTCTATTTCAACCCCTTAACATTCTCTGATTCTATGATTCATATCAAAATTTGAACAATATATTATTAGATCATGTATGGTGTTGGGGAAAAAATGCACTTTAATTGGGCCAAGGAAAATCTCCATCCTTTATTACATGCTAAAGGGAACATCGTAACCACGGCTGAGGAAAAGGCTGAGGTACTTAATACCTTCTTTGCCTCAGTCTTTAACAGAAGGACTGGGTTTCCTCAGGACAACCAGCCCTTGAGCTGCTAGTCAGGGACAGGGAGCAGAACAGAGCCCCTGCAGTCCAGGAGGAAGCAGTCAGTGACCTGCTGTGGCACTGAGACACTCACAGCTCTGTGGGGCTGATGGCATCCATCAGAGAGTACTGAGGGAGCTGCTGCAAGAGCTCACCAAGCCACTCTCAACCATTTATCACCAGTCCTGGTAAACTGAGGCTGTCCCAGGTGACTGGAGGTTGGCCAATGTGATGCCTGGATAAGAAAAAAGGTCAGAAGGAGGATCTGGGGAACTACAGGCCAATCAGCCTGACCCCAGTGCCTGGGAAGGTTATGGAACTGATCATCTGGAGTGTGATCACATGGCATGCACAGCCCAGCCAGGGCATCAGGCCCAGCCAGAATGGGTTTAGGAAAGGCAGGTCCTGCTTGACCAGCCTGGTTTCCTTTTATGACCAGGTGACCCACCTAGTGGATTAGGGAACGGTTGTGGATGTTGCCCACCTGGAATAGAGTAAAGCCTTTGGTAATGTCTCCCACAGCATTTTCCTGGAAAGGCTGGCAGCCCAGAGCTTGGACAGGTGCACTCTTTGCTGGGTTAAGAACTGTCTGAATGGCCAGGCCCCAAGAGAGGTGGTGGTGAATGGAGTTAGATCCATCTGGCAGGTGGTCACCAGTGGAGTTCCCCAGGGCTCAGTATTGGGCCAGCAAAGATACTAAATATCTTCATTGATGAACTAGATGAGGGGATGGAGTGTATCCTTAGCGAGTTTGCAGATGACACCAAGTCAGGCAGGAATGCCTATGTGTGGGAAGGTAGGAAGACTCTGCAGAGGGGTCTGGACAGACTAAATCCATGGGCTGAGGTCAGAGGTATGGGGTTCAGTAGGGTGAAGTGCTGGGTCCTGTACTTGGGTCACAACAACCCCATACAGTGCTACAGGCTGGGACAGAATGGCTGGAAAAGGACCTGGGTGTGCTGATCAACAGCCACTGAACATGAGCCGGCGTGTGCTCAAGAAGGCAAATGTCACCCTGGCTTGTATCAAAACTCATGTGGCCAGCAGGACCAGGGCAGTGATTGTCCCCCTGTACTCAGCACTGGTGGGTGCTCCTTGAGCTCTGTGTCCAATTCTGGATCCCTCACTACAAGAAGGACATTGAGGGGCTGGAGCGAGTCCAGAGAAGGGCAATAGAGCTGGGGAAGGGTCCTGAGAGGAAGTCTTATGAGGAGTAGCTGAGGGGGCTGGGGGTGTTTAGCCTGGAGAAAAGGAGGCTCAGGGGAGACCTGATCCCTCTCTACAACTGCCTGGAAGGAGGGTGTAACCAGGTCAGGGTCAGCCTCTTCTCCCAGGCAGCCAGTGACAGGACAAGAGGAAATGGCCTCAGCTTGTGCCGGGGGAGGTTCAGGTTGGATATCCGGTAGATTTTCTTCATTGAAAGGGTGGTCAAACATTGAAATGGCTTGCCCAGGCAGATGGTGGAGTTACCATCCCTGGAATTGTTCAAGAAACAACTGGACATGGCCCTTAGTGCTATGGTTTAGTTGACAAGGTGGTATTCAGTCAAAAGTTGCTCTTGATGAACTTGGAGGTCTTTTCAAACCTTTGTTGATTCTGTGATTCTAATGGTTGTTTGTGTCCTTTAAAACAGCTTCTCTCCCTCCAGCTCTACCTGAAAACATTTTCTAGTGTACTTTTTTAACAGAAGTATTTAAAATATCTCTTACACCTTAATTATCCTAAAATGTTGAGGTGCCAAGATGTTGATTTCCATACAATTATTTCTCGCTGGTGTAACAGGAAAAAATCAAGCTCAGTTTCTACAGCAACAGGAGTACGCCTTTAGTAGTATTCCCTCGTTTTATGGTTCTAACATTCACATATTTTAATATAATATGTAAACAAGTGTAAATAGTAAAAGGATTTTACTCTTTTTAAACCAGTATGTTGAAGGGCTGGATGTCTGAGAATGCTTGCTGGACTGGGGTTTTTTTGTATAGTTCAGTAAAACATACTACCCTTTGCTTGCCTTCTTTCTGTGGGGGAGATTGAAAAGTGTAATGCAAACCAAAAAAACCAAAATATCATCATTGCAAGGGGTGATGTGTCAATGGTAGCTTGCTGTGGCAGTTTTTTTGTAAAAAGATGAAAGACAGATGTGTGATTAAACAGCTAATGAAAAAGAATGATATTTGAAGCAGTTGATAAAACAACTGCTGAAGGGGCATATCCTATTGATGGATGGTTTACCTCTTTCAAGTGAGCTCTTTTGCAGGTAATAAATACTGGCAAACAGTAACAGTCATCTAAACAGAAGGTATGGAAATCACCACACCTCTGATTAGCCTTAACAGAGAAGTATTTGCTTGATATTGACAGAATCTCAGTAAAGATAAATTAAGATCTTTCAGGGAAGATCATGTTTATCTAATGAAAGCTTTTTGTGGGACAGGGTGTTTAAATTCTGATAGTTTTGGTAAATAAGGTCCAATTGATTTTTTTGTTTCCTCACAGCATTTTTATTATTCTGAAGTCCAGCCATGGCAATGGTCTAATAAAATGTTTGGGAAAACAAATTGATGAACATTTGTTGGGTTTTTTAAATATTAATGTAAGAAAACTGAATTAAAAAAGATCTGCAGGAAAGCATGATAAATTTGTAGAAAAATCTCCTGCAGGTTTTTCCTTGTTTTCTGTTTTCCTCAGGTCACTTTTTTTTTCCTTTCTTTTTCTTCTTCTTTTTTTTTTTTTTTTTTTTTTTTTAACTTGCTCATACAAATACTTCAAAAATACAGGGACAGACACATTCTGTTGTTCTTAAAAAATCTCAAAGGAAATAAATGATGTGCTGGACCAGCAAAAAACTCTGCCCCAGATTTTTCCCTTAGGCATATAGTGCAATATAAAGAGAAAATCTATGGGAAAAGTGGATGTATGATGTTTTATCTCTGTGTTTTATGTGCTTGTTATTTGGATGCTGGACATATTTCAACCTCTGTTTTTGTCTGCTGCAGCCCAAGTTCCAGGTCCTGGATGTGTTATAATTGCAGAAGTCTTTCTAGGCAAGCCATGCCTAGCTTGGAAAGTAGGTTGTTTGGAAATAGGGACAGGAAGAGAACCATCTTCACGACTCTTGCTATATTTGGTCTCCTTTGGCACCACAGTCATAAATAAATGCGTTTTCTTGGGGGGATATAATTCTGTTTTGGAAAGTATGAACAAAGATCCAGAATAAAAATATAGTAATTAAATACCCCTGGGAATATTCAGTGATGCAAGTGGCAGGTGAAAATTTGCATTAGGGTTCTGTCTGTGAATATGCAGGTCCTCACTTCTGCCTTCTTGCCTGCCTGCTTTGCTCCTAATGCAGTAAGACACATGTCCTATCCCTGGGTACATCATCCTTTAATATTAGGCATCTGCCATATTCCCATCTGGAATATCTGTGAATGGAAGATGACAAAACATCTGAGACATTAAACTGGAGGCATTAGGACCACTAAAAATAGAAGCTTGAGAGTTCCTTCCAACCCTCTGATTTCCCATAAAATGTCTGGATGTGCTTTCAGTTCCAGAGAGGATGCCAGGTTAAAAAGATTTTAATCTAGACCTAATATGGCAAATTTTGATCTTAATGGGAAAACTGTTAACATGATGAGTTGGTTGTCTATCAATTAAAGAATACAGCAACTGGAGGAGGATATCCCAAAGTTCTTTCTCAGAAGGAAACACTTCTTTCCCAAAACAGATTATGAACTGAAATGGATCTCTGCTTGTCCTCAGTGTTAGGGAAGAAACCAGCATGCTGATGCAACAGCATCTTACGTAGTAGGTGGTATTGTTCAGGCAACCAGCAGCTCTGCCTGAGTTATATTCAGTAGAGTTCCCACATGTCTCAGAAGTGACTTACCTGCTGCAGAGCAAGTGAGTTGTCTGATGAAAGCATCTGCTTGTGAATTGTGTGGTTCAAGAACTTTTTCAATGGTTAGATTGAGGAAAGTGTGAGGGTGCAGTGAAGAGATACTGATTTTCCTGCTGCATCAAGGACTGGAAAAGTCTCATGGCAGGTAGTAATTCAATTTCTCAGGTAAAACACAGTCTAATTTGTGTGATAGCAGGAAGTAGCTTTGCAGACCTGACAGTCAAGGTGTAGTTGCTTTGACTAAGAGCACATCTTGATGTTTTACTCAAGGAAATACTTGGCTGTGATTATCTTGAGGGTTAGCTGATTTTAAGAAATGTGCACAGCCTCTGGGAATACCAACCATCTGGATTCAGATAAGGATCAGGATTCAGCCCCTCTGAGGGCTGTCAGCATTGCCTCTCACACGCATGCAGCATTTGCAGCAGGAGCTATGCTATTGCTTGGTTCATGTCTGTTTTTAGAGCTCTTATGCTGTGTAAGATTTATTTCCATGCCAAAGCCACTCAGAGTCCATACAGCTGGCTTGCTCTTCCCTCCAGCAATGTCACCACTTTCCTCACATGCCTGTGACTGTCAGCAGTCTACTCACTTGTTTGTAGTGCATGGCAGGTCTGATGACAACTGGCCTCCTTCAGGGTTGGTAACTCACACAGAGAAATCCTGCATCATCCTGAAAGTGCCCTTGCCAGCAGAGGGTCTGTGTTCTGTTACCTGTGGGGAATGCTGTACACTGCACTGGTAGAGCTGCCAGCACAGGTTAGGGGGACTTTGTGATGGGAAGGAACAACTTTCCTGCTAGGAGGAGAAAGATGCAACATCAAGACTGGAAAAAGGAGCATTCAGTGAGGCAGCCTTGTACTAGACAAATGGAGCCACATCTCAATCAGACCACTGGCACATCATGGAAAGTGTCAGCCAGGCAGCACAGCAGGGACACTGTTAATGGAGAAGAGAAGGATTGCCCAGGAGCACTGGGCTGAGCTCATCCTGATACTCAGGATGCATAAGCAAAGTTCAGTTCCTCACTTAACTGAGCCTCCCAGAAGAGAAGCAACACAAATAAGTTTGGGGATGAATCAATAAAAGGTTCTTTAAGAAGTGAGATAGATATGAGGTTGCTTAATTTGGCTTCTAAATTATGAACAAACATAGGTAAATAATTTTCTCTGTTAATGATTCCCTTATGAAAAAGATTCTTTACAGGAAAGACTGCTTTTGAGCTTAGCCAGAATTTTTAAGGAAATCTCTCTGATGCCAGAGGTTTGTTTGGTTTTTTATGTTGGTGGTGGTTTTTTTTTTTTTTTTTTTTTTTTTTTTTTTCTACAGAATGAACCACAAACAATGAATTTGCACTACTGGAAATCACTACAGTAAAACACTGGGCACATATCCATGCCACATGTACAAATTGCACTGAGCAATTACCACTGTATGTGCTGCTTTGAGATTAAACAGCATGAAATATGTGTGAGGGCCTCTTGGGGGTTGTTGGTGGTGGGTAACTGATGATGTGACAAGTGTTTAAATTTCCTGGGGTGAGGATATGAACATCACCTACCAGATTCACTTTATTTGCATTGTCTGATGGTTCATTTATTTGCCAAATGAAGTATCAATTTTATTTACCAAATATAATGTGTAAATCTCTCTATTCAGCAGCATTCCTTAATGGTGATGGTTGATGATTGGACTAGATGATCTTGAAGGTGATTCTGTGGTAGTTTTATTTGGCATGGTTTTACTGGCTTGTGTGAGTTACTTGCTTCATTATGCTGAAAAAACTTTAGAGTGTGACTACCACTTCTTATTTCTTCCCAGTTGAGTGGACAACAAGCAGTGGTTAGTGCTGGAGCAGGTGTGTGCCCAAAGGAGGGAATGACCATCACATGGGAAGCTCACACTGGAGCAGGTTCCTGGCAGGACCTGTGGCCCCATGGAAAGATGACCCCACACTGAAGCAGGTTTGCTGCCGGGACTTGTGACCCTGTGGGACACCCAGGCTGGAGCAGCCTGTTCCTGAAGGACTGCACCCCATGGAAGGGACCCACACTTGAGCAGTTGGTGCAGAACTGCAGCCCATGGGGAGGACTTAGTTGGAGAAGTCCATGAAGGACCATCTCCTGTAGGAGGGACCCCGCACTGGAGCAGGAGAGGAGCATGAGGAGTCCTCCCTCTGAGGAGATAGGAGCAGCAGAGACAACATGTGATGAACTAACCACAATCCTCATTCCCTCTGAGCTCCTGGATGGAGAAGGTAGAGGAGATTGGGAGTGAAGTTGAGCTCATAAAAATGGGAGGGATGGGGCAAAGAGCCTTTTAGATTTGGTTTTATTTTTCATCACCACACTCTGATTTGACTTGTAATAAATGAAAGAAATTTTCCCAAGTCTGTTTTGCCTAAGACAGTAATTGAGAGTGATCTCTCTCTGTCCTTATCTTGACCCATGAGGCTTTTGTTATGTTCTCTCTCCTCTGTCCAGGTGACGAGGAGAGTGATGGAGCAGTACATGGGCACCTGGTGCCCAGACAAGGTCAACTGACCACAGCATTTAGTGTTTTTTCTGAAGTTAAACTGATACTCAGTTAATGTGTCGTGCTCCTTGCTGTTTTTAAACCTGTGGGCCAGGAGTCCCACTGAGGTCAAAGGAGAGGTGAATTCGTTGCAGGATTAGTTGCACTTTTTTTTTTCCACTCTGTAATTGAATACTGTTGGATTGCCCTCATCAGTGCTTTAAAGGTAATATGAACTTGTGTTGAAGTTAACAGGTCCTTCTAAGAGCCTTCAAGATCAACCATTTCCCCTCAGTTTTGCATTACTCTACTTCATTACAAAGAATGTTTCCTTTTGCTGTGTTGTAAAATCCTCTTCAGTAAGATAAAAATTAAATGTACATGTCCACAAAGTACACACGAATCTGTTTGCTCTGCTTATTTTAACTTAGTCCTTGTGTACACTTATTTCATGAGTAAAATTATAATTTAAGGTGCTCCTTATACTGTACCTCTTCTTATTGTTATAACAGAGATTCTCAAAGCAGCTAATCACCAGGAGCACCTCTGGTCTGAATACTTTTTAAATAAAGCTGTGAAGCTTTTCTCTCCAGGGCTATTTCAAAATGTGAAAAATTGTTCTGTCACTTTAGCTGTAGCAGTCTCTATCTCAGGTAAAACATATGATTCTATTTCCCTGTCATTTGCATAATTTGATTTGATTTATTTTGCAATTTTACTTTTAATTGGAATTCCTGCTTATTCTTCATGAGAATTATTGTACACCTCACCTCATAATTTCCAGACTAATGTATATCAGTGTTTTGTTGGCTGGCATTAGGATATGGAAAATACTTTGCATTCTTCCTTAGGACTACTTTGCCTCACCAGAGGCACTTCTGAGTGCAAAAATGGAATTAGTGACTAAACTGAGTAAATGTCAAAAATTGTAAATAGTATTATAAATTAATTATGTCTTACTTCATAAAAATCATCCTGGTAAATACAGTGTTCTAGCTGTTTTGTAAGATTCTTTTCTTCATTGCCTGCTGTTCCTTTGAAGCAGCTAAGAGAAAGTATCTGAGCTGAAACACAGTTCAGGTTACTCTCAGCTGTTATAAAAGGAAGATAGGTCAAACAAGAGGCAGCCATCATCCCTTTGGAGATGACAGCCCCTGATCCTGCCCTTTGCCCCTATTAGACAGACCCAGCCGGGATAACTGCTAGGGAGTGATCTGAGCTGTCCCAGCCTGTGGTGAAACACCTGAAGCTGCTTTCTGCCTGCTTGGCATTACATTTGTCATTTGTATGGAGTCACTGGGAGTGAAAAATGAGTGTTAAAAGCCAGCTGGTTGGCTACAATAGTCCTTTCTAGCTATTTAAAATATCAAATCACAAAATAATTTAAGCTGGAAAAGAGTCTTTGAAGGACCATCGTGTCCTACAGCGTGCTCAAACCAAGATTGATTTCCAAGTTAGACCAGGATATATAGGTGAAGGTGTATATATATGTGTCAGGGGAGAATTAGCCTTATCTGTATTGAAACAGGTCTGGACTAGGGAAAAAATCATAAACTAGGACGAGCATTTAAAGCTTTTCTTTAAAAAAAAGTCTTTTCTTCATGACTGTGTGTATTCCTGCTCCACGCTGACAAGCCCTGTCTTTTTGATACCACCCTAATGAAACACATCCTTGGTTGAGAAGCTTCCTCTGGGATGGTGCCAGCATTCGCTGCATTCTCTGTCCTACTAACTGTCCTCCACAGTCCCCAAGCGCGCCGAGTCTCTGTCAGTCACCCTGATTATAATTTTGAACTCTGCTGCACAGAAGTCACAATGTCCCAGAAGCATCTACTCCCACTCTTAAAAATTGCTAATTATGGAAGTGTCCCTTTCCCCATTAGCTCACCGCTGCAAGCAGAAAGTACAAAAATTAGGCTAAAATGTCAAGTAGGGGAGGGGGTGCTGGATCTTTCCTTGGGAAAAGAATGTGAGGGGAGAGGGGAAGAAAAGAGAGGGGGGAATTCAGCATCACTTGAGAAGATGGGGAGAAATGGTGTGGCAGGTGCCAGGTCCCAGTGTGCCTGTGGGTCAAGGGTCCAAGGTCATGTCGACTGACTGCTGAGGCACAGGCTCTCAAGTGTACCCAATGTGTGTCTTGAGGGCATGCTTTGAAACTTTTCTTCTGATTTCATTAAAATTAGATGCATTTTTTTTCCGAATTATTAATAGTCAGGACATAATGTAGGGAATTGGATGTCCTCAGAGCTCTGAGAAGGTATTTTAGCAGCTTTACTTCACTCTATCCTGGACTCAGGATAGAGTGTAAACAATTTTCTAATGTAAACAAGTCTTCATTTTAAGAGCTCAAGATGTTTCCATGACATCCTGCTAGAGACTCCTGGTCACAAAATAAACTGCTTTGTTCTGCGAGCAATTCTGTGGTACCAAATTTTGTGCAACTGTACAGCCATATGGAAGCAAAAACATGAGGAAAAGGTCACAGAAGAATTTCCTTCTCAAAAAGAGAAGTTTCTCTTATCATGAACAAAAATTTTTGTCTCACGAAGAACTCCACTTTTTACTTGGAGTTGGCAGAACAGCTTTATATCCCCTTGTCACAGGTTGGCTGTCATGGGTGTGCAGCTGGGGAGGGGATGAGCAGCAGGGTGTGCGTCATCCCTACTATTTTTGACCACAGAAGTACCCACTAGTGTCCCAGGGAGGCTAAATTTATATTAGGACTGCCTGGAGATGGCACGTGGTGTGACCACTGCTTTGTTTTACCTTGTGCTGAGCCCCCTCCTCAAGGACTCTGATGCCCAGAATCCAGCTTGGATTTGTCCCAGCTGTGCAAGCCTGGCTCAGGCATCCACTGGCATGGCCAAGCTGTGAGTGAAATCGTGGAACATAAGGAAGGCAGAGTTGCAGGCCGAGGTAGGGCTGTTAACAGTAATTTAGGAGGCAAAACTGAGCAACATGGAAAAGTATAAAATCCTAAAGAACTGTAGTGAGGAGGTGGTAGATCACAGCATGGAGCAGCAGGACTGACCCTTCCCCACCTGCCTGATGCCTGCTGGGCTGGCAAAGGCTCCTTCAGGGGTCTTATCAGCATGGGGAGCATACTAATGCCTGGTAACTCCTTAAACCCCAGCTGTCTCTTGTGCATATTCCCCAAGAGAAGCTGCCTGGTGGAAACCCAGCTAAGCTGTGTGTACCTTTCTGGCATAGTTTCTGGACACATGGCAGGAGCTGGCTACGGTGACCCAGAGAGAGCCAGCTGTACCCTGAAGAAGGGCAGAGGGAGGCCACAAATACATGTGACACCAGATATGCTTTTGCCTGCCTGCAGCTGTCCCTAAAGGTTGAAGTATAGAGAGGTACCAGCCTGTCCTGCCCAGCAGCCATCAGCCTTGCTGAGTCTGGAAGGGAAGCACCGATGACATTTCCTGTAGTGGCACCGTGCCTCCTGCATGCCACTGCAGAGCTGATCCCAAAGCAGGGCTGGACTTTCAAGGCTCAAGCAAGAACTGAGATGTTCTTAAAGCCAAGGGGAAAATACACTCCTTCATCTTGTACTAGTTCCATATATGGATGCTACAGGGGTTTTTCCATCTTAGACATAGTTTTTTATACTGATAAACATAAAAAAACCAACAAAAACTCAAAAACGATCAATTTATCCTTCCATATTTTGAGTATTAATCAATCAATTAATTAACTAATTTCATTTTTATTTCATTGCAATCATTAGTGCATTTTTCTATGGTTTCACAGTGTGTTGCATGAAAAGTTGCTTCCTCTTGTTTATTCCAATCAGCTCCTTACTAATTTCACAGAAAACTTTTGCACCAACAGGGCTGATGCAAAATCTTCACCACCATGATATTAGAAACTTCTGGTGTATTCCTCCTAACATATACTTTAACTTTGTACTTTTCCAAGAAATAGTAAAAATATCTTTAAATATATATTTTTTTAATGTTAAGCTTTCTAAAGGAGGAAGAAAAGACTGTAACCTGTGATTGTGGTTCATTCTTTCTTTGATGATCCAAGTGTAGTTTAATAATGTCATTGCTGATTACTAATAAGAGACTAAGATATTGTGCTTTAAGAAAAGGGTACCTGTTTCAAGTCAGGTACAGACACATGCAGAAGGATTATTGGACAGGATATTTTATTGTAAAAAACACCCTTTTTGTTTACAACACAGAGGCTTTCAAAATAATTGCAAATAAATGTGGTGAAAAAACCCCAAATGGGCCTTATGTGATAAAAAAGAGCATTATTTCTGGGTGTATACAAATTGTGAAATGTGTATGAAGACTATTTATACAGATATGCAGTGTTCTCAATACTAACAAGAGATGCAGCAGTAGCAGTAAGTGTATTATTCAAGACACTCCTTGGAAATGCATCAGATAGGTGTGCAAGTTTCAGAAAAAGATGTAAATCTAGTTCTTAATGCTGACTGAAAAAAGTTTAAAATTTGCATTCTGAGTAGGAGTCAAAGTGTTTTCTTAGGAATTATCAGTACTTTATTTAAGTTTTGAATAAAAATTCAGTGTTCCCATAGCTGTAGACACCTGTGAATCACTGAAGTCATTCTCTATCAACAGAATGATCTTTCTTTAGTGACCAGCCAAGAAAATATACTTTGCCTTTCACTTTCTCAACTGATACTGCTTAAAGATTAACTAGAAGATTATGTTCCACTCCCACCTAGTGGCAAATAAAACAGTATTTTTGCACAGTATAATTATCTTTTTTTATGATGAAGGGAATGTGTGTTGCCCTTCCTAGAAATCAGCTCTGACTTGCTCAAAATTATGTACAAACAGCTTCTAAATTAAAGCTCACCTACAGGAGTCAGTAAACATTAAAACAAAAAACATGCTTCTGTACCTGCAACTCGGCAGCTTTTGTCTAAAAGAAAACTAAGATGTATTTAGGCCATGGTTTTTACAATTTATCTTTATTTTTCATATTTAATGTGTGCAGTCAATAATTAGGATGAGACTGTAAATTGTCAGGTAATGCACTTAAAAAAAAAAAAAAATAAAAAAAAAAAGTGAGTTGCAGTTTATTTGCCTTTAAAATATCCCAGATAGAGAGTGTCCCCAAGTGGAACCCCAGGGTGCTGGAGCAGGCAGTAGCTGCCTGGGTCCTTACTGAGCAATCAAGTGCAGCTCAGGGAGCAGGTCTGGGGACCAAATCCCATGGGACCAAAGTCAGCCACTGGGACTTGCACAGCCCTGAAGATGTGATGGGTGGGATTTAGCTCCAGGTTGCTGCCTCAACACAGGAGTCTATAATCTTGCCATTTGCCTACAGAGTTGACATAGTCAAGTTTCTGCAGAGTCAGCTTTCATTAAAGACTGTTCCTAAGACTGTGGCTGCAAAGTAAATCTACTGGAACTGTTTTCCTAGATAGGCTGATGCAATGCTGAGACTAGAACTGAGATGTCTAAAGACATGTTAATTAGCTTGTTTGATTAGCTTCATCATCTTGGAAGCATGGAATTATAAAATTATATGGTTGGGAGAGGCTCCAAGAAGTCATATAGTCTATTCCCATGCCAAAAGCAGAAACTGCCCTATCATCAATGTTCCTGGACAAGCAGTAATATAACCTAGTGTTTAATATCTCATGAACTGGATTTCTCACATTCCTGCTACAGCTTCTTCCATCCTTCTGTTTCCTCAGTGATAAAAGGTTTTTTCCAATGTCTAATCTGTATCTTCTTTGTTACAGATGCAGCCCATTCATTCCTGTATTCCCTTTTGGCAGCCCTGCCTCCAGTTTGGGATTTCCTTGAGTTGAGATTGTCTTTTTTCCAGAGTGAACAACCTCTTACCTCGTAGGTGATGTTTTCTAGATCTCTGGTCATTCTGAGTGCTGTCCTCTGTACTTTCTCAGAACTAGTCAGTGTACATAGGCCAGATGAATAATTAATTACTTTTTTATGGGTTATACTCCTAATGTTATGACCCGGTAGAATTTATAAGTTTTGTCAACAGCATAACATCATTGACTTCTGTTCTGCTTATGGTCCACTGAAATGCCAGATCTTAGCAGGCCTCCTGTCTGGTCCAGTCTTGAGACTCATTATTCCTGCTCAAGTGTAGACTTCTGTACTTTTCTTTTCTGAATTATAGGCTAATTTAGAAAAGGTTTCTTCAGTTTAGCAATTACTTTGAATTCTAACCCTGTTCAAAAGCTTATTCTCTTCTTTTATTTATTTTTTTTTGATTTGCAGATTTTATCAAATCTTCTGGTTTTTTTGTCAGTTGGTAATAGATAGTTCTATTTCTAAGATAACCCTGCAAAAGCATTACTTTTGCTCTTTCACTGCAGTAATTTAATTTGTCGTTCGTTTATGAGAATTCTGTTTTCCAAGTTCAGCTATGTGATGTCTGCTATTTCTCCTCTACCCACAAAAAGAAACAATTTTAGTTTAATGTTTGTCCTTGACAAATCCACATTGTCTGTTACTTGTTTCCTTGTTTTATGGATGCTTAAAGATACTGGGTTGTTTGTTTCAGTGGCTTGGGAGAACTGAAGACAGCTATCTCTTCTTCCATGTTTACTCTTGCTTTTGTAACAGTCTCCCTTTTAAAGCTGAGTCTCCCTTTCAAGTTTTACAGTAAGTTGTCTGTTCTCCAAATGTGCTCAAAGATAGCTCACATCAAGTTGTTTAATCCACTAGGATAATATTCATGAGGCCTGGCTGATTTAAAAAAACACTTTTCTTACTTAAATGCCTTCCAATCCATCTTTTCTCTATTCTGAACAGTGGTTTGTCACTCTCCTTGGTTCATTAGCTAATTGATTTGTTGTGTTGTGTGAAGACAAACATAGAAAGGTGTTTGGTCTTCCCTGATGTCATCTGCCAATAGGTTGTCTTTTCAATAAAACAGCAGGTCCACATTTTTCTTGGTTATCTTCTTGGTACTTGATATCTCTACAGATGGATTTATCTGCCTGCACCTGCTTTTTTTTTTTTTTAATTCCTCTGTGAATTTCTGATTTTTCCCTTAATTGCTTATGCTATCATTTTGTATACCCCCCAATCAATCCAACCTTCTTTCCATGGATGTGTACTTATTTCCTTCATTTGATACACTGGAAAGACCATAAGACAGCTAAACTGATCTCATTCCAGCTCCTGTCCTCCCTCTGCACTGGAAAACTGTCACTTGCAGACCAGCTTGTCTACCCAGACTAAGTTTCCAAGACCCTTTTTTTGCTTTGTATGTAAGACCTGTGAGATTTTACCTGTGAATTCTCTGTGCCTTTTGAAGTCTATATCCCTGAATTCCCTTTTTAATTACAGTTTTCTGCTTCTTCTCTTCTTAGGGAATGTGAATGTTCCCTTTACACACACAGTCTCACATCCTCAATCACTTTCTGCTTCTGGTAAGGATAAAATTTGTAAAAGCCTTCTCTAACTGCTGCTTCTACCCTCTTAAAAAACCAAAACATCTCAAGAGCTATATATGGCTATATTTTTCCCAACAATTTTGGCTCAATTGAATACCTTCACTAGCGCTGGCTCTTGAATAGTTGCAAGCAATTCTTTCTTGTGTTGGTCTCATCTGCCTTGGGGACCAAGAGCCACCTAACTCCCCACACTAGCAAACACATCCTTCCTCCCATCTGTTTCCACCAAAGTTTATTTAAGTTTTTCTCCTTTAGAATTTTAGATTTCTGAGCCCCACTGATACACACAGCAATCCTTTCTCTCTTCTTTCCTGAAGAAACTACACAACTTATTTTAACAAATCACTTATTTCCATAAATCTAATAATGGATAATATTTGCATAACCAATAACAAGGGATGTTTGAATGAGCCATAATAAGGGATATTTGCAGTGATATAAATATTCCTTTAACTGATTGGATCTATTTTCCTCTCCTCATGAAAAGCATTTTGTAGTGATGTGATTGTTCCATGCTATTGAGTCTGAACTGCTCTAAGTTTGTGATTGTGACAGAAGGTATGAAAAGTTGGTGTGCTTATAAGGCCTATGCATCCTTTTTACATTTTCAAAGAATTGAAAGTGCAACTTTACCAATTCCCACATGCTACAGTTTAGTTTTATATCCAGGATTCTGCAACACAGATGATTGAAATTTTAAAGATGCCCTTTCATTAATTGAAAATAATATCAAGGGTAAATTAAATTAAATTAAGAGAGCTGTAGTGGCATTGTTGATTGATGCATTGTATTCAGTAAAAGCCTCTGTTCTTCTCTTTATTGAACTCAAAAGAGTCCAGGTTCTTTGATGTACAGCTCGCAGTGGTTTTGTCACAGAGCATACAGGCATTGATTGTAATTTATTTTATGCAGCTTATGTTCCCAGTGTATACTTCATCAAGGCACTAAATACCAATAGAACCATTTAAAGTCTCAACATCCTTGAGGATAAGATACTTTTAAAAATGATGCTCCATTCCTTTTTCAAAACCTTATGCTGAAGATTTAATTTGAAGTGTTTGGTTGATGAGGTGAGAGGGAAACATAATGTTAGATGGATGGATAGTAAGATGGATGGAGAGTAATTCATAGCTTACCCAAAATCAAAATATTATCTTTTCTCATATGCTTCTTTGTATTAATCTGGATTTTTGAAGAATAAATTCAAATCAGATATAGGCTCTTCAAAAACGATCATGAAAAGAATTTCCTCATTTGAGTGTGCAGATAGATGTAGCATCAGCGCAGTTGAGGAGAACATCTAAGTTTTGGCTTGAAGGCATTGGCTGTCTAGTATATTAGTAGGCAAGCTGTTCATTAAACAGGAGGGAGCTCTGTAATTCCTCAAGAAGTCTTTGGTGCTTACAAATATTTCTCATCATACAGATGAGTCGTGATGTTTTTGATTTTTAGATTGTTGAAAATATAAAAACCAGCTACCTGATGCTTGAAATACTTTTGCTTCACAGAGAGTGAAGAGAGAGAGTATTCCTCCTATGAAGTTTTATTATTCTTGACTTTGTGTTTATCTACAGTGAGTAATGATACGTCATGGATGATGAATTAGAGTCTATTTCATTGAGGACAAAAAACCCAGGTAAATTTCTGAGTCCAAATTTGCAATTTTCTCCAATTATAAAAAAATATGAGAAATAAGAAACAAGACAAGAAAGAAAACCAGAAAAAGTTCTTTGAATAATGACTATATTGTGTCAGTAGGACTGCCTCTTGTACACTGAGTGAAAATATTAGTAAGAAGAAAAGAGAAGACAATCCACTACAGAAAAGTGAATGTCAGAAGCTACCAGTAGTCCTCTAGAAATCCACTTCATTCAGCTGAACCCTGGGGACAAACTTGTTCTCTGCATCTTTTCCTAGGCTTGAGGATCTGACTTAGTATGCAGGTTTTATGTGAAAAAATTTCCATGCCATGGGTTATCATGCTTCATAATGTATTTTCCAGATTCAAGATCTGCCTTCATTAGGTTCACTGGTGGATCTTGGGAGGTCTCAGCTCTTCTTCTCATCTTGGATCTGAGCTCCACAGTACACCACTGCCCCCCTGTACTGTGATAACAGAACACCTTGACTTTGGGCATAGGAGCATGTGTAAACCTCCAAACCTGCTCCTGGAGTCTTGGGAAGAGGAGCTTCTATTTTAACAAAAGGGGAAAAATTTATCTGCAAGTGAAGAGGTACTAAAGTGTGTCCTAAAGTGGAAGCCAGCAGCAGAACATGCCCTTCCTGGTTCCATGTATCTGCTTTAAGAGCTGCTGTTTTTAAACTAGAGTGTAAGTGAATGCATTGAGTGAGTTCTGTTATAAGGAGCAGAAAGAATATTAAATTATGAAAACAGGTGCAAAATATGTTCTGTGAATGCACTAGGGGAAGGCGTCTTGCTTTGAAAACAGCTTGAGAGGTCAGTCAGCATTTCCTAGAGGAAAAAATATTTTCTTGATAATTAAATTAAATGGTTTGTTTTGCCAGTTGTCCTTGTGGTACCAATTGTGAGAGACTGTAAAAATGATAATTTTTGTCTTGATATCTTTAAAAATCATGTTCTTGCTGTTTTTTCACATGAAAGGGAGTGGCACAGAATCACCATCGCAGGCCTTGGGAGTTGATTGGCTCACACTCTATGAAGGTGAATGGAAACCACTACTGGGACCACTATCTCACCTTTCATAATAAAAAATTGAGAAAGCTTTGCTTGCTTAATCTGCTGAAACAGCCTGAGAGAGAATAGGAACAAAACTGGTTTGAATAATTATATTTGGAGAGTGTTATCCTTGTTGCACTGCCTGCAGGGAAGGGGCAGAGCTGAGGGTACAGCACCATCTGTCCTTGGTGAGTTTTGACTCTGTCCTTTTACTGAAGTCTTGCATGAGGAGGGGAGATATGATCATTAAATTTGTCTGTTTCTGAAACCTGAGAGAAACCACTGTGCTGGTGATCGGAGAAACCATTTGAAAAACAGGCAATCTATGGAACTGTGGGTTCATTTGCCATACCTGTATCTGCCCTGCACATTATGTGAGCATAACCTTCCCCTCAACCCCTCTGCCCTACCTGTAAGGCCCCATTTCCCACCATCACATATTGTTTCTCATCTCTGCTTTGCACTGGTGCTGGTTCTTCCTCATCTTTGTCTCTGAGCTGGGCAAGGGGCAGCAGGACATGGGGCTAGCCCCGAACTAGCCAAGGCTAAAGGACCAGCTGGCAGACCAGGCAAAATAAATGCCCAGTGAGCTCACACAGTGCAGCCTGAACCTCTGCAGGAGCTGCAATTTCCATCTCTTCCCTTTATCCGGTCATTGATTTTCACATAACTTGAAAGAACTTAATTCCTTTGCAGCGCTTCAACTAAATCAGATACACAGGTAAATGAGTTCAAAGAAAATTGAAGGAAATAAGAAGAAGTATCAGGTAAACAGATAAAGCAGCTGCCTAAATGCATATGTTTTGTTTTCTCAGAAATCAGGTGGAAAATAGAATGGAGTTCAATTTGCAGTAACTTTCCAAGTGAGATAGGGAATAATTGCCATGTAACAGCTCTTTAGAAAATGATACAGCAGCTAACAGAACCATGATTCAAAAATTTAAACTTTATATGAATACATGTATGAAAAAGACTGAAATATTTCAAACTCCTCACCATGGTAAGGTCTTGGTTGTGGTATTGTTCTGTCTGTTCTTGGACACCACAGCTCGTATTTATGTAGGCCAGATGGAAACAGCCCATAATGGCTACATGTCTCAAAAGTGTGATTTATGAGAATAGAGACCTAATTTGTATTATTTATTCTATTAAAAAGGAGTCTTCAAAGGCTGCATGCTAAAGGAAGTTTTCCATGCAAATTTCCATGTCAGTAATGGATGGGACAAGAAAAAAGAAACCTCATTTTTCAGGGAAGGAAGATGCAGATTAGATAGTAAATAAAAATATCTCCAATAGTGTCTGGAGTAGGTTGCCTTAGTCTGTATTTTATTCACCAGTGCTGGAGACCTTCAGTTGCTGGTAGGTTTCAGGGGTGATATGAATGTATAGTGATGATCCCACCTCAGGGCATGGAAATGGCTTACATGATTTCTTGATTTTTTTCCAGCTTTAGTATTCTAAGACTCCATGTTTGATCTCTGTGGCCACAAAGGAAAGAAGAATTATTTACATTAAGGAACATTCTTGATTTCAAAAAAAAGCCTGTGAATTCTGGCTATGCATCAATTACTTGGGAAATCAGAAGAAAGCTTATAACCATTCAGGGACAGTTTTCCAAATAAAATGCAAATCTGAGTGGCTCTGAGCAGGAATACAATCAGTTTCGGAAGGTATGGTCCATGTTTTTTTTTATTTCAATGGACTTGGCTCAAAGATATAGAAAGACCCTTACAGAGGCATGATCTTTGCTTCCCAAGAGAAGACAACTGAATGCTTTAAGCCCACGGGAGTTCTGCTATAGTTTATGAATAAAGCAAGTGAACTTGACTCACAGTAGTGTGCAAACTTGTCTCTCCTTTTAATGTGCTTCTTGGTACGTTCTCTTCCAAAGCTTTATTTTATCTTACCCCTTCTCTGATGTTCCAGTTGAACACCTAGGGGTTTATAATCCTTTCAATGTTAGTGAAGCCTCATGAACACTGGATGGTGGCATTGTAGAATGAATCAGGCATGCAAAGCAAGCAGGATCTATTTATATACACAGATATCCCAGTAATCAAGGAAAAGATTTGCAGAGTAAAATGTGTTATAAAGTACCCTGTATACAATTTACTTTTGGAAAAAGAGTTGTAACTATTATGTAACCTCATTCAGTATTTCAGATTTTCTTTTAAGTAAAAAAATTAACAATTGTGGGGGGAAAAAAGCAGAGGAATTTGTTCTCACAGAAAAATCCTTGATTACTTTAAGAATATAGCCTATGCAAAAAGCATTATAAAGCAGGCAGACATTTTACAATAGAATTAATCCTGCAAGGAGGAAAGGCAGAAATAAATTTGTGAAAGATTTCTTTCATTTTCATTTGATTGTTGTTTCATGCAGTTGTTGTTTTACTTAAGCTCTGCAAGAGTGAGAAGCAACATGAGCTCCTGAGTGCTCAGATGGGAGGCCCATCCTCTGTGGCCTCATCTCATCCTGGCATCTCATCCTTGCCACTTAGAGACAGCTAATATGTATGGCTGCTCCCTCAAAGAGTTTCACCAATGTGATAAAATGTTTTTTACTGGTTTTGCTGAAAAAAGTGCAAGGGTCCCTTGTAGAGGAACCAGAGTTAAAGCTGGTAACAGCTGCCAGAATTGTCTTTAGGTTTTGTGAGTAAATTTCCAGGTACTTCAAGTTGGTCTTTTTATAGCTTGATATAGCTGAGGCACTTGTTGATGCAGATAGAAGGTTCTACTTTCTCAAATAGCAGCTTCCTAGGTCCCTCCCAAGAAGCCAGTCTTCTCCAAAACAAGACCTGACAAGGACTGGTTCAGGCTCACCTTTTGGCACTGTGGACCTGCCCATGCCAGATCTGAGCACTTCTGCTGGATGGCATCTTTCAGCACCATCCTCAAGTTTTGGCTACCAGTGCCAAGCTCTCCCACATGCCTCTCTGCCATACCCCAGGGTTTGCAGCACTCCTTCTCAATTTTGTGTTGTGAAAATTCCAGTCTGGAGGGTGTCACCCTGTCTCCTGTTACAGAGATACTTGGAGACAAAAGCAACACAGTCTCAGCCCATTCTTACTTGTGGCAGGACAGAAGCATCACTCTGCCCTGCTGAGGAGTCCTGGGGCCAAGAGTGGCACTGGATGGGTTTAGCCCATCAGCTTTTAGGGATGAGGGCTGAGCAGGATGCACACAGCCCCTCTGCACCACTTGGCCATTGAGGTGTTGGCAGATGTGGCTGCAAGTACTCCTCAAGGTGCTGTCAGGTGCAGAGTGGACTTTTCAGCCCTGATTTTTTGTCAAAGGCACCTGCAGAAGCAGTCAAGCTGGATTTAAGTCTTTTTATAGATGCAGCTCTGCTGTCTGTTTTACTAGTTTTGAGACTGTCTTTTTTCTCTTTGTGGGATATCAAATGACTATATTGATTTCCACTTTTAATGGGACTTTTTGTCCTGTGGGACAAAAGTTCATGAGTAATATGCAGAATTATGTTTCAAGCCCCAGCTTGTTGAAAAAATTAATCATTATTGCTTAGAATGACTTCAAATTGTTTAATAAAATGGAACCAATGGATCCAACTCCTTAACACCCTAGTCTTGAACTGAGCTCAGGCTCAGACCTTGGATGAAAACAGTGTGGAGAGATAAAAGGAGAGAGAAAACACAAGTGCTATCTTGCTTAAAACTCCCTGAAATGAAATGTTTGTGCATCTTGAAGACTACTTTTGTGTCAATTAGTGAGAAAGTAGACATCAAATGTACATTTGAGCAATTTCTCCATTCAGTTTGGTACTGCTCAGAGACACTAGATGGCACCTTCTGTTTGCTACGTGCATGGGGCCAGAAATAGGGCCCATCTGAAAGCTGGTGAAAGCTGACAATTATTTTTGAAGCAACTGGTGCATCCACATGGATCCTTGCTGATCAAGAAGACAGAAATATCCTGGTGCTCCACATCCAAAAAAAATAGGGACAGAGTACCTATTAACTACCTTGTTTCTTCTTTTTATATCATCTCTGTGCTGTAGCTGGTGGGCAAAGAAACACCCAATTCAGTTAAAGAGCAGGCTGGGAATGGTTGTTTTCATGATGCATTTTAAGGAAAGGATTTTCAGGAAAGCTGGACACGATACAGGCAGCTAGGGGTGGGACTCAGGCTCCCAGGGTATAAGTTACCCCAGTGTGAATGTGGAGTCAATGGACATGTGAGTCTGTAACTGCTTCATCAGACATCTGGTGTCATCCAGGATCCCCCATAAAGTCTAGTCACTGCACCTAGAAGGAATGGATTCTGTGTGTAGGCTGAGGATTCCAGCAAGAGGTCCTGAGGAACTACCAGTGATCACCTCTGCATTTGCCAGTGACATGAGTAAACATAAATGTAACACTGCAATGGCGCCCTCGTAGGAAGAAAATTTAGTCCATGACAAAGCTATTTTTTCTCTAATTCAGGGGTGACAAATCTCTGACTGATCTCCTTAACAAGTTTCTACCGGCCTGTATCTTTTAGAAAGAATTCCACTGAATAGTGTGGGAAAAATCCACCCTGAGCTAATTTTGTGATTTCTGCTCTGTGCTTATCATGGTGAACCCCTCATTCTCATCATCCACAAGCAGGGGGATTGCTCTGTTCTGTGAGACATCTCAGGCACAGACCACTAGGACTGCCTAAATCATCAGTCCAGTGCCCTGACATCAAAAGCCATCATCTGATCAATGTTTAATCCACAAAGATTTGCAGAATCCTTGTATTCCACAGATCAGATACCACAAAGCTATAAAACATCTTCTTTGCCCATTGCAAGTAAACCTTACCTTTAATACAAAAGTGGAAGCACGAGAAATTAAATAAAAGGTCTCAGAAAAGAGCAAGGAAATATCTAGGGCTAGAGCAAATGACCTGTCCTGTTAGAGCAGGAGCTGATTTGTAGGGAATAAAAGCCTAGAGGGTGCTGGGGATTGAATTGTGTCAGTACTACAGAGAAAAGCAATGACCATCTCTCCCAGTGGTGCTGTCACTTTAACTTTGAAGGAAATTTCTTTCTACCCCTGGATTTGGTGACCTGTCATAGTGAGTTGAAGTGGTTGAATGCCAGGAACCCACCAAAGCCTTACTATCACTAACCTCTACAGCTGGAGAGGAGAAATAAAATATAACAAAAGGTCTGTGAGTTGAGCTAGGGACTGGGAAAGATCACTCACCAAAGCCTATTGGGACAAAACAGACTCAAATTAGAGATATTAATTGAATTGATTGCTAACAAAGTCAGAGCAGGATAATGAGAAGTCAAATAAAACCTTAAAACCACCTTCACCTCTACCCCTCCCTCCTTCCCAGATCTACCTACTGCCCCAGCAACGCAGGGAGACAGGGAAGGGGGGGTTATGGTCAGTTCATCATGCATTGTTTCTCCCACTGCTCAGGAAGAGGAGTCCTTCCCCTGCTTCAGGTTAGGGGTTGTTCCCTTGGGAGACAGTTCTCTGGGAACTTCTCCAGTGTCAGTCTATCCCAAGGGCATCAGTTCTCCACAAACTGCTGCAGCATGGGTCACTGTTCCACTGGGTGCAGTCCTTCAGGCACAGTCTTCTCCCTCTGAAGGGTCCCTTCAGAGGGTCACAAGTCCTGTCAGGAAACCTGCTCCAGAGTGGGCTCCTCTCTCCATGGGTCTGCAGGTCCCTGCCAGGACCCTGTTCCAGCACAGGCCTCCCATGGGGTCACAGCCTCCTCTCAGACACCCATCTGCTCTGGTGTGGGTGTCCTCCATGGGGTGAGAGTGGATCTCTCTATCCCCATGGATCTCCATGGGCTGAGGGTGGATCTCTCTATCCCCATGGACCTCCATGGGCTGCAGGGGCACAGCTGCCCCACCATGGGCTGCACCACGGGCTGCAGGGGAATCTCAGCTCTGGCACCTGCAGCACCTCCTGCCCCTCCTTCTGCACTGACCTTGGTGTCTGCAGGGCTGTTCCTCTCACATGTTCTCACCCCGCTCTTCTCTGGCCACAATTACATCTGCACAATGCCTTTTTTCCCCCCTTCTTCTTAAGTATGTTATCACAGAAACATTAACACCATTCCTAATTGGCCTAGCCTTGACCAGTGGCACATCTGTCTTTGGAGCTGCCAAGCACTGGCTCTGCTGGCCATGGGGGAAGTTTCTGGAACTTCTTACAGAAACCACCTCTATCGCCCCCTACCATGTCCCCCCAGAGTTTGGTCATGCAAACCCAGTGTATCTGTCCAAGCCTGAGCCAGTCATCAAGACATATAAACCTAGAGATTTTTGGTACTGTCAATATACTCTGCCTGTCACTTTCAAGAGAGGAGGAAAAATACTAAGTCAAGTTATATGTTAACAAGAGAAAAAAATCACCTTCCTGACCACTGAAAGCAAGTAGTAGGAAACCTAAAACAAGGATTTAATTAGAAACAGTGTGAAAATTATTCAAACTTGCTTTGTCAAAAAAATTGATTTTTTAATCAATCTCCTTTTAGAGCCCTTGCAAGTCCTCTATTCACTCCTACAATCTCCACTTGACATGCATTAAATATAAATAAAATAAATCTGCAACATTGCCTTTATCAAATAAATGGTGTTTTTCAGGAAAGAAAAAGGTTGTACGATAAAAGTGGCACAGCCCCATCCAGCCTGGCCTTGAACATTTCCACAGGCATCTACAGCTTCTCTGGGCAACCTGTTCCAGTGACTCATCATCCTCACAGCAAAGAATTTCTTCCTAATATCTAATCAAAATCTGCCCTCTTTCAGCTCGAGGCCATTGCCCCTTATCCTGTCACTCTCTTTCAGAGGTCTCTCTCCAGCTCTCTTGTTAGCCTCTCTTAGGCATTGAAAGGTGCTATAAGGTCTCCCTGAAGCCTTATTTTCTCCAGGTAGAACAACCCCAACTCTCCCAGCCTGCCTTCATAGGAGATATTCTCCAGGCATCTGACCATCTTTGTGACCCTCCTGTGGACTCACTCTGACAGATCCACATCCTTCTCATGCTAGGGGCCCCAGAGCTGGATGCAGCACTCCAGAGCAGGTTTCATGAGAGCAGAGTAGAGAGGGAGAATTGCCTCCCTCAGTCTTCTGGCCATGCTGCTTTGGATGCAGGCCAGGATATGTTTTTTTCCATCAGGCAGAAGCATCCCCTGGCCACAGCCCCCTCACCTGCTCTGCTCTGCCAACACACTGAGCAAGCCCTTGATTCCTGAGCCGTTTGACCCAAAGAGCTTGATGCACAGCTCACTTGGCATTGTCTCCATGGTAAGTAAATGTGGCTGAAAACTTGGTAAATAATTGATTGTGTTGTCAGGACCTCACTAGCCAGGCTGATTAATATTTAGTGAAAATCATACTCCTGAGTTTGAAAGGCAGAATATTGTCACGGAATGTATGCCTGTGGCCAGCAAGCACCACACGTCTCTTACAGGTGCTTAAACAACAGGTCAGCAGGAAAAGGCTGATCATTCTTGGGCCTTGCATGGATGAGAAGTTACTTGTGGGAGATATTAAGACAAGCCTTTAAGTTCAAGCACGACCCCTGTGGCACACCTTGGTGGGTCTCCAGTCTGAGAGACCAAGACCCAAGGTGTGCTGCAGGACACTGGCACAGCAAAGGTGGTATGAATGAGATGTCTGTCTCCAACAAGACAAGGTGCTGTGTCTTACACACCTGTTTCCCTTTTCTTTGGTAAAGAGAATGATGAAATAAGAATGATGAAACATGAGTAGAGAATTTACACCTGAAAAGGAAGATGGTGGATGTGAATGTATCTGCAATGTTCAGTCTGATCTTTGGGTTCTGTGAGCTTTCCCATGACCCTGCTTTCAATGGTGTCTCTTCAGTTCCCTATTTCTCCTCTTGCTTCTCATGTTGCATTTTGTGTTGAAATTATGTTGTACCTGTGTGAGGAATTAAAATATGTGTTTTGAGCAGATGATAAATTAGCAGAATTGGGTTGCATTTTAATATTCTAAGAATTTGATTAATCAACATGCAGTCATTAGATGAACCCAGCAAAGAGCACCAGAATAGTATCTCACTGACATATCAAAGGCTGGCATGGAATTGCTTCTTCTTTTCCTAATGCTCTCAGGCTTCTGCTGTTGAAAATTATAATAGTAGCTTTTGTACCCATGTCTCATGCCTCTAAAAGGGGAAACATTAAGAAAAAGTTATTAAAAGGGAGGTATTAATGGAAAAAGGCAATTCACCAATTTCTGCAACGGAAAATTGTGTCTCACTAATCTATTAGGATTTTTGAATGTGTAAGTAATGCAATGTAAAACTGCAAAGCAGTATAAAATATAAATCACCAATTAATTTTAATTTTCAAAAGGCAAGTAAAAAGATTCCTTAGAAAGTATAAAAACATGTCTTGTTTCTCTTCGGAGAAGCAGTATAGTGACTGGGAGCAAAAGCCGAGAAATAGAAAATAAAGAATCAGATTAATCCATTTCCAACAAAGCAAAAGATTTAGAGTCGAGTACTCAAGTACTGATCTCTTGAATAATATTCTTGGAGCCTGTCATGAGGGGGGAAGGTCGTTTGGAGTTCCAGAGAACTGAACAATAGGGAGCAAAATGACAGGTGGAGCTCAGTGTCTAACAAATGCAAAATGCTATTAATTGGAAAGGGAAACATGATTTACTCATTAACCTTTCACCATTCTGCCTGTGTCAGGTTAGGAAGGGGACTTGGATCTGATGGTGGACAGATGTGTATAGCCACAGTCCAAAGAATGAAACGAGTTCATACATAGTGAGGGGATGGAAAAAAAAGGCAGTGCTTTTATGTGGTCAGCAGCATGACTCTGTGGAGAACAAAGTGCAGGACTGGATACTCAAAGTCTCAAGAAACAATCTATCAAGCAGATCTGTGTCAGCTTCAGCACAAGGTGATGGGAATGACTGGGAGTGTGTTAAAATATTCAGCAGAAATCATGTTTTAAAAGATTGCGATCGTCTGCCTTTGACACAAAGAAAAGTGAGAGTACGATAGCAACATATAGAACAGCAGCTGATCTGGAGAAGGGAGTTTGGGAACTCAAGAATAAGGGAAAATCAATGGCTTAGACAAAGGAAATGCAGTTAATTGGAATTAGTTCAATTCTAATTTAGATAATTCAGTATGTATCTGCGTTTTACTGCTCCAACCTGGGACACCAAATGTCTGGGCTTACCCACTTTTTCAGCCGTTGAGTCTTGCAGAGAGAAAATTACAAAGTGATAGAAGGGAATCTCATTGCCACAGAAAAAATAATTAGACCGTAAAAATCATTAACCCAGAGTTGTGTTTACCATTAATACTCTATCAAATGTTGATTGTGTGACTAAACTGCAGAGCAAAAGAGCCTCCATAACCACTGCCCAATGATATAAATAAGGTCATCGTTGCTATGAAAGAAAACACGAGATGGATGAGAATGGTCCAAGAGGTACTTTCATCTATAAGTGATAAATCTGAGCAGATTTTAAGACATAAATCATGAACAGGTTTTTATTATTTTTATGGTAAAAAATTATTAAGAGATTAATGTGTGTTAAAAAATTTAATCCCAAAAAGACACACTTCAAAGATTCAGAAGCTGGTTGTGCACATTGAATGCACCTTAATACATTTTGGAAAGAACAGCATTTTGCTTGGTATGAACATGCCTGCCAAGTACAGCCACGTGCAATATCTGTTTTCTGCTATCCAGTAGCCTTCATTCAACTTTCTTCAATGTTGTCATGGCAATAAGACTGTTTTTGACACTGCCATTAATGAACTCTGAGGATGAGAAAGGTCCTTCTCCAACAAAGAGTGACACCACCACAAAGCAAATTAAATTGCTGTGACAATGTATCTATTGAGAGTGAGTTCACATGTCACTGGAGCTTTTAGGATCTTATTGATGAATTTGAGGCTGCCAAAAGTCATAAAATACAGCTGTTGTAACAGGTTTATGTTTATAGAGAGTATTTGCCTGCATTGTTTGATCGCCCTAATGCTGATATATTCTGTCATTTTACCTTGACAGTTGTAGTCACTATTACTCCTCTGTCAGTGGGTTAATGAAAGTGTGTGTGTCAGTAATCATTTCTTATCTCCAAGGAGGTATAATGTATATGCCATAAACACATAACTACGTGACAACTGATTACACTACAGTTAAGTGATAAGAGCAGTTGACAGGAGTAGCTGAGGATCACAAAATAGGCATAGACCAGCACATTCTCCTGGGTGATAAAAGCTGAAATAAAGGTGGCCCAAACCATATGTGGATAAGGCCTTTTACAGCCACTTTGCTGCCTATTCAAAAGAGGATCTACCATGTACAGAAGTTATAAGAGACACCAAGAAGCCTTCATTTAAAGGCCATACATGAATGTGCGTGGAGCTTTATATTGAAAGGTCACCACTCTGCTGTGAGTAGCTCCCCAATTCCAAACCTGTAGCACTGTCAACTCAGTTTATTGGCTGCATAACAATAAGTGAGTCTTATCCCCTGAACTAAGGAGCTGACAACAGACTGCAGTTTTATTTTTTCTGGAAAACAGAGGGAATGAGGTGAGGTGTAACAGACAGACTGGCTTGCCATGGTCACTCCTGGAAATGGCATAGAGGAGATGGAGGTGATAGATGCTGTAGGTTTGGGTAAGGGGGTCCTCATCCCATCCCAATCTCCCTGCAAGAGGCTGCAAGATAGACTGGCTTTCCAGGACACTACGAAAGTCTTATACTTTGTAGGCAGCTGGCTTTATCTGATTTTACACACATGGCACTCTTCTCTCTTAAGTGACTGCATACCTCTGCTCAGGGCCAGCCAGTCTTGCAGGCAGTCACCATCCCCACAGGTGGCAGCCCATACCTACAAGTCAAAAGGACAAAAGGACAAACCTTATCCTGGCAGAGCACACAAGGACTGCCTGAGCAATAACTACTGCACCACATTGCAAGAGCTTCAGGCCTTTGTGCATTTAGCTCTTGTCTGCTATAACCTAGCTTGATCAAAACCACCACTGTGCAATTTTTTTCTTTCCCAGTCACAGAAAAATTAGTAAAGCTACAGGCAAATGTAATCCCGGGGATATTTCTGAAGAGATTACTATATAGTAGGGTACATGGAGCCATACTACTGCCAGCAGCAAAATCATAAGATCCTAAAAGCTCCAATGACATGTGAACTCTCAACAGATATGCTTTCACCAAGTGCTGGTATTTTGAAGTCCCTGTTGGGCAGTCACAGGTACTGTGATAAGCAAACTGCTGATTTGGGATTGTTATGGCACAGCCATAACAAACATCTGGACAAGGCCTTGACAACATGCTTTAACTCTTGTTCCTCCCTTACCTGCCCAGGCAGTTGGACTAGATGGTCATCATAGGTCCCTTCCAACTGGAATATTCCATTCCATTCTATTATATCCTAGCCCAGCATGGACTTCTTTCTACCAAAGGGGTTTTCTGTGAACGGCTTGGCAAGTTACCTGGCTACCAAATGCTGGGCAGTGTAAGCAAGAGGCATCTGCCTTAGATCAACATGAGAGATCTCACAAATTTTAAAGTGCCCTCCGCCAGCAACAAAACTTTCCTTTTTTTTTTCAAACACAGTTCAGCTCTTCCAATATCTGCTTGTTTACAATGAAGACTCATTTGGAGTCCTCACTATTAATCTGCTGGGAACTAGCTCACCCAGAGCTGCCAAGGGCTGTCCAAGGGTCAGATGTACAGGTCCTGCTTCATCCTTCTTCAGTCATATTGTGCAAAGCCATCGAGAGTTTCCATGTTCTGCCTTAAAGCACCTTCATGTAATTGCGACTGGTGCTGAGAAAAAAAACAAAACCAGCTGAACCATGGATTTCAAGGTGCAATGTAATCAAGAGTGAGCCACTCAGTTTTACTGAGCTTCAGTCTCAAGCAACACTGCACTGACGACTTGATACAGCACCTGAAAACTCCTTTTGTTAGAATACCTAATGCAGTGTACCTTAAGTGGGCTTATGGATGGATTGCAAAGGAATTTAAACACCCTTCGGTGCATTTCTATAACTTTACAAAAGGGATGTAGATAAGGAGTCTGCAATATGTAACTAAATAATGTCATTGCAGGCATCAAGAATAACTTCTCATTGTTAAAGAAATATCATGACTCATAACTAGAGTTGCTTTTCAATTATTTGCTTAAGGGTTAGAGAGTACAGAGGAAATATTCATGACACACTTCAAATTCTTGTTGCTTTTTTCATTTTATTTTTGGTTGAACACACCAACCTCAGAAAAAGAATGCTAATCTCTTACACTGGAACTGATCTGCCCTCAGTCTATGTGTGGCTGACACTGCTGGTAACCCCCATTTCAAAAAATAAACACATTATCAGCACACACAGGAGGAGGCATCTGGAATCTCATATTTGTCTTTCTGTTTGGTCTTCCAGTCAGATTGTTTTACTCATATAGAGACTCACCCCTTTTAACGACCTTACAGGAGCTGCTGAAATGCTCTGTCATGTGTTTCTTATGTAAGTATGGCTCCATTTAATAACTTGGTTCTACCCTGAGTGCAAGTGGAGAAATTCAGCATGAAAAACAATGAGAGAAGACAAAACACATCATGTAGTTCTGGTAGCAAAACATGGTTTTTCTTTCTGGGTTCATTGTACCAGCAAGCCCACCCTTATACTAATTTGCTGTTTCTTTGGCATGGGAAAAATAATTTGAACTGAAAAGAAAATAATAAATCCAGTACCTCCTTCCTGTTTCCTTCATGGGGACCATGTTTGTTCTTTATGACAGGAATGGCTTTTTATAGACCAAATTTATACTTCTGAATTCAAATTCAGAAGGATGAAAAAGAATGTAAAAAGAAAGATTACACAAGACAACATGAAATTACTTCTTGAAGCCTCAAATGTTATATAAGCTTATATTTTAATAGAATGAGTAAATAAAACCAGATAATACAGGGTGCTCCATGCATAACTTATCATCAGGATTTCAGCTGTGAAGGTTCAAGTGAGAAGGTAATAAAGGCTAACAGCCCAAGAGGAAAAGCTTTGGGTCTTCTGGAAATAACAGCTGGACATCAGATGACTATGAACTACTGCTAAATGGTGAATATCCTACTTCAGTATCTAAAAAGTATCTAAAGTAAGTATCTAAGTATCTAAAAAGAAGCATAGTCTGCAAAATGTGTGAAAGAATCCTATTGTCAGGACTGGAAAGGCCATAGAGATATATGGGATATATGTGATCACTGGGGTTGGGACATCTAGAAGGATATCCCTCACAAGGACCCAGTGTAGGTAGTGCAGAGGAGACAGAGGCATAGCCAGGATTCCAGAAAACATGAAATGGCCTCATTCAGCCAAGAGCTGGAAAGGTTGTGGGGACATGTGATGGACCCTTGAGCTGTCCCAAAGGGTACAGCACAAAGAAGAAGGGGTTCCTGATTCTGGGTAGGTTTGGAGCACACCCCCTCCCTGGAGCTGAAAGAGACAAGGAAAAAGCCCCTGTGGCCTGCAGCCTGCTTTTTCTGGAGGGATTTATTTGCTGGGCATTTGTAGTCTGGAATGTGACTGAGAAAGCAGCATGAGAGGGCCCATCAAGCTGTGGCCTGGCAATGACTGTCCTCAGGACTGACAGAAGAGCTTGGTCTTCCAACATGCATCTGTCATGCCTATGCCTACTTCATCCTCCTGGACAATCCATCACAGATAAGCTCTCTTCTTGAATCAAGCCTTCCAAATCTCAAGAGCAACTTAAAAATCCCAAGACTCTTGAAAGAATGCCTTTAGGTTGCTTACTTTTTGGTTTTCAAGTGTTATGGACAATGTCTGTACTTTTAGCTATGGGCATATAAGCCTGCTGCAGTCATGTTCCTGCTTGCCTTAGATACCAAATTTTCTGCTTTTATCCATCACCACAAGACAGTTCATTGGTCCATTTCTTAAAGGTAATGAGTGTTCACCTGTGTCATGAGGACCTCAAATCTCAAGTTTCACTACTCGAATATTCTTTATCTAAAGTCCCTGGGTACTGAATCCTGCACATTTCATTTAAGTTCTCCCACTGACTTCAATCTGAACGGTACAAACTCAGCAAATAGGACACTCATGAGTTCAAGTTCATTCTTATTCAGTAGAAGTCCTGCTCTACACTACACTACATCCTGTGTTTGAGAATTTTGTTGGATATGAAGAAATTTTATCAGAAATTTTTTCTGACACTTTTTCAAAAACAGCCTCCAGCTATAGAGAAACAAATTGCTTTGTGTGTTGACTGTATTTTTGTCTCCCTCATTTAAACTTCAGTTTATTTCTTTGTCTGCCCTTAGGTTTGAACCTTTCAGAGCAGAGATCATGTTCTCTTCAAAGTGCCTTGCACAGAGCTACTAAAGGTTCACAACAGTGCAAATGCAACAGCAGCAATAGCTTTAACTAAAGGCAATGAAAGCACTTTTCATCCTGCTTCAAAATTGTCTTAGAAATAGAAAAGAATGAGACATTGACCAAATAATGTGAAAGGGCAAGCCATTAATCATATCTTTAAAATTATTGTGGTACTTTAACAAAAACTGGTCTTGAATAAGAAAATTCGAGTATGTACAATTAGAAAGTAATGTAAATCCCCTAAGTAAAGACTCAGATTGAAAGAAACAGGTATGATATGAGTCAGAAGGATTTAATTTGTGCAAATAATCAGGACCAGATTAAAGCATCTTAAATTGTAAATAGAACTACTTAATGAGTTTATTGAATCCCTAAATTATTTCTGAGTTGTTCTGGTGAGTCAGGAAGGTAATGAGCACTGGGCAAGAATGTGGGAATTATCTATGTTCATTTGTATTTGTGAAATTGAGCTCTTGTGCTGCTGGTAGTCAGACAGTGGATGTGCCTGTTTCTCTGAAGTTTTTTTTTTAAATTTTTTTCTCATTCACTCATAGACAAGGATAAAGTCAGTGGGGGACACTGGGGCAGGAACTCTTTAAGATGAAAAGCTGGAGTTCTTAAATCCCAAGCTTCTGAGGAGCTGTGAGGAAGTTAGTTATAGCTGTACTCCTGCAGGACTCCAGAGAGAGATGAAGGGTTGCCCTCCTGAGCTCCTCCAAACCAGCATCTTAAATCCCATGCCAATGCCAACAGAGCCTGCTTGTGCTGGTTTTGGTGAGACACTGAAATAGTTTACCCAGAGAAGTGGTGGACGCCCTGCTCCTGGAAGTGTTCAAGGGCAGGTTGGTTGGGGCTATGAACAACCTGGTCTAGTGGAAAGTGTCCCTGCCCAGGCAGGGGGCCTGAAGCTAGAGGATGATTAAGGTCCCTTCCAAAGTAAGCTGTTCCATGATTTAATGATTATTATTTCCGAGGCAGTACTTTGCACTTCTTGTTCCTATGTGCCATCTGCCACCAGCAGAACAATTGTGGTGTAGAGGGGACACATGTAACAGGTTACAGGCACAATCTGCTTTTAAACAAAACTTCTTCCAGTAGGTTTTAAGGGCAGAAGCTCTTGGGGACTGCTAATTGTCTTGGTAAAACTATTCTATGAGCAGGATAATAAAATAAAGGGCAAAACTCTTCTATCTTCCCCATCACACCCATCAGAGCAGTCAGTATCCCTTTATTTGAAAGAACATGTTCTTTATAGCCAGAGTCTGTGTTCATGGAGGCTGAATCTATAGTGATGTGTCTGTGATTCATTATATAAGTGATAGTGACTAATGTCATTTTGCATGTCATCAAGGGATTAAACACAATCCACTTAATACACACAAGAAACTCCACTATAAAATTGTATTTGTGATTGTTGCTGATGACAAATGTTGGCTTCTAGTGTCAGACAAATATGAGGGCATCCTCAAGGCCTGCCTATTTCCTTGAAATACCCAATTAATTAGCATTTTTCCTACAATAAGCAATTCACAAAAGTAAGTCTCAGTCAGGCACTACTGTCTGTGTTAAATAAATTAGTTTGTACCTCATCATGTTATAAAAGTAAATCTGCATGCTCCTCTTTTTAGAATTGTAGTCTCAAAACTCTATTAATGTAGAAGTACCTAAAACCAAGGAGAAAGGTAGTTAGAAATGCAGTTACAAAACACACCAGCAGTGTCTGAGTGCCATGTTCATTCTGGTATTGATTGGTGTCAAAGGACTGGAGCCTTGTGGAGGCTTGTTGTTCTTAGGGATTACACAAGTTTGTTTATTTCTGAAATAGGAGTGTGTGGTAGAGGGAGATATTTTCTCACCCAGCTCCTTCCATCCTCCTTCTAACATGGGGAAGAGCCCAGGGAGCTTCTGAAAGTTTTTTGAGACTGGAGGACACCATCCTGCTTTTAAACCAACCTTTTGAACCAGCACTGAAGTACAGGGGTTGTACAATAGTTATTTGGATTCAGAAAACAATGTGATTTACAAAGCAAGAACTCTCTGGACTGGATTTCTTGGGAGAATATAGAAAAAGCTTTGTGTCGTCTGTTTCCAGCTACTAGGTCCCAAGAAAGGGAAAGGGTTTTTTCCAAATGGGCATTGGGAGACATCTAGGAGTTGGACATCTCAGTCCACAAGCTAATGGCCTGGATAAACAGACTGTGTTACATGAGAAATCATACTAGTTCAGACTGTTCTTCTCTTCATCAATATTTTTATTCATTATTTCGAATGAATGAACAATTGTACATGATTTTTGTATTCATTTATTCGTTGTAAATAATTTAAGCCAAGACATTAAAACTCTCTTTTTTTTTAATGAAAGCAAATCCAATGTATAAATTGATATTTGCATTTCAGAATCCTCATGCAGTCTATTTTTGCTTGATACTTGTAAATGCCCTTTTTATTTCCCTTCACACTTTTGGACAGAGCTTTTTTACCCTGGCATACTTAAAACTGATGTTGCATATTCAGGATGTGTTGCTTTTTCCCCCTCTCCATTTCCATCACAGCTTTTTCTTTCAAGCTCATGGTTAAAGGTAACCTCTGGGTAGATATATGCACTGCACATTAACGAATTTCTGTCCTTTGGCAGGGGTACTGTAGGGCCAAGCTCAAGTGTGGCTCCTCATTTTAAAACCCCTGTTTTACATTCTCATTCTGTTCTTCTCTATCACTCTGAGAGTTAGTTGCAAGGAGGCTTTTGTTGGAGCCTGGGCAGCTGCCTTCTGGCAGGAGGGGTTTTGAGCAGCTGACCTGCCTGTGCTCATTGCTTGGTTAAAAAACTCCTCCATTTTCATATGGGTGGAACCACAGGGAAAACAACTTTGGCTCTGAAAGCATCTTCAAGGAGTTCAGAATTGTTCTTCACCCCGATCAGAAAATAGAGCAACACAACAACAGAAAAGCTTTCTCAGCTGTGAATACTGTACTACTCTGTGCCAGACACAGCCATTATATTGTTCTTGCTCAAGTAAAATGCACTTTCAGTGCACTTACTGAATGCAGCTGATGAGACTCTGGAGAGGGGGGGGTCTTCCACTGGGTCCTGGGGAAGAGGGGACCCCCCAGCCATTTGCACTATGAGCCTTGTGCCTTGGGATCCCCTCTGCCAGGTGGTCCTGGGACTGTGGCATGGCAGAAGGCCTGCTCAGGAAGCATTTTGGAAACAGGATTTATAATTTCTTTTTTTTCTGAGTGTTCAAGCAGCACAAATTTCTTTGTTGAAGATGGGAGTGCTGACTGCTGCAGTGCTCACCATTCTTCCTAAAGTCCTAAGGTCCACACTGCTTTTCCTCTCTGAACCTCCTTCTATGATGGCCTGTGGCAAACAGGAGGAGATGCCTCCTGTGAGGAACCTCAGAAGGCATTATAATGATTTTCCTGACATTAGACCAACGTGAAGATACTGCCACCAGTAGGCATCTCAAAATGGTATCCATGAGCCCAGAATAGATAAAAGAGTGTCACTGTAGTGCAATGAAAACACCCCCCTCTTGTCCTCTGTCACTCTGCATATTGTGTGCATGCTTGGTTTCCTTGGAGCCCAGAAATCTGATGTTAAAAAAGACGTCACATAGGCATGTGTATGCTTCTGTTCCAAACCACTTAGCAACATCAGAAAGAAAAGGTGCTTTGGAAAGATTTACTCCCATTGAAAGAAAAGATTTTTATTGGGGGCAGGGGGGAGGAATTGTGTTTGGCAGTCTGCAACATTTGATTGCTGTAATGGTAGTGACGGCAGTAATCTATTTTTTTGCCTTGCTGGTAAATGGAAGTATCCAGCAAAGATAAAAGGTTACCAGCTGGGATAACTATTCTCTAATTAGTACTGCAGATTTTGGGGGGAATTTAGAAATAAAGTGATGCAGCCTCTTAAATTTGTTATAAATAAGACTAAATAGGAACAAGAGAAGTACACAGTATAGGAACTGCAGCACCTAATCTGAGAGGGCTGCTCAGCCACTTGGAGCAAAACACCACTTCATTGCAAAGGGAAGAGAAGAAGCTTGTTCTGAGAACCACTGTTTCCAAAAATTGACTCAGTCTTGAGCTTCTTACTCCGGTAAGGTGCTCCTGAACTAGTTGGTCAGGGTATGTGGCTTGTATGGTCATAGAGTGCAGAAGTACTAAAGCTAATTTAACTTAGATAATTTAAGAACTGGTAAAAGATTAGGAATAGGAGGACAGACAACCAGCAGTCTTGGTTGATTCTCCCAAATAATTTTGTCAAGAAAGCTTTTTAACTTAGAAACCACTGATTATGAAGTATAAGGAAGAAGGAAAATTCCAGTAGGGGAGCATCATTACTCTGGAGAGATGATTGGAAAAAAAACAAAGCAGCTAAACTTGTCTGTGGACTGAAATTCTGGCAGCTCAGTAGCTGTGCAGCAGATCAGATGCCTCTGACTTGGGGGAGCAAAGTCCAAGAATGGATCAACGACAGCTTAATGTTCTGATTTCAATGCCTGTGAGACCCCACCCCAGCTATTGGTGCTAATAAATCCCACCAACACCTCAGCCCATGCCCCCCTTGAGCTGTTGCCAATGTTCTGTCAGCGAATGCCTACATCTTTCCCAGTGCAATCAACTGGTGACAAAAGCTGAAAGCCCAAGGGTAACTGCTTCCAGAGAGGAGACATAGGACAACAGGGACAGTTTTTGCACTGTCATCAAGCAACTTGCTTAAACATCTGGGAAACTCGACAGATGTATTCCTGAACTCACCTGGACTAGCAGAGATGCAGTGTAGACAAGAAGGACCAGTGTTCTGGAAGAGTGTGCACTCCTTTGTTTCTTCATCACTTCCTTTGCCCCCACATTTTTCCGAAGTGATGTGCCCAGATGAGGGCATTTTGGCCCATTTGTTTGTCAGCAAAAACTTCCAGAAGACTGGATTAAAATCACTGCTGGGCAGTGTTTGGAGCCCAGCTGCAGCCCAAAAAGCTTGTGACTGCCCTCCTATTGCATTGACTCAAAGCCAGTGAAGGCCATGCAGGAACTGCTCAGAGTGACTCATGGGGAGGCCACCAAGAAGCTGCAGCCCTGGGCTGGTTGCCTCCTTGCATGCTGCTAAGGCCATGGTGGACAAGACAAGACCTGCAGCTGCTGGAAATTTATCATTCTTTACACATATTTGGGGAGCAAGGATAAGTCTGGATTGCACTGCAAAAACCCTTGAGGCTGCTTATCATCAGACCATGCCACTGAGTGCTAATCAGAGCATCTTCTTTTAAATGTCTTAGTCTGCTATTTTTAGGCTATAAGTAGGGTGAAAAAAAATTACTTTCGGTCAGACAGGAAAAACACCTCTGAAAAAACAAAGTGGTAAAGAGGGGCATTCTTGGCCCCAGTTTTAGGCTGGCAATTCTCAAAGATTTTTCCACTGTGAGCCCCTAAACGAGTGGGAACATGGGTTTTTAAATATACTAGGCCTTGGAGGACAGAGGGGTCTTGAAATATGTTCTATTCATGGGTGCTTTGCTATGGTCTTAAAAGCTATTTACCAAACAAAATACCACCCACACTTTTAAGTCCCTGCCAATCATATCCTTGAATAGTCCAGGTGGCCTCACAACTCCAACAACTCCATCTCCCTTGTCCAATTTCTCAGCTCCTCTATTCAGAGAGTGATAAATACTGGTGCAGATGTGACATACGCATACAGAATTATCCAACCAGCAGTTCTTATGAAGCCAATGTCCACCCCACCCTCGTGAAATGCTTTTTAAATAAACACAAATGTAATTCTCAGAAATCCCAGGAGATCCAAATACACCAAGGGCCAGAGGGATGCCAAGGTAGACAAAATGTGATGGCAAAGCCTCTGAGTAATCTCTGTGTGGAGGGCTAGATCAGATGACCTCCTTAGGAGACCCAGTTTGGGTTTCTTTTTTTGTGAGTGGTATTACAGAAAGTTGAGCACATTTTAAAACTCTTCGAGTAATTCTCTTTTATAGGTGACTGACACCTACAAAACAATCCAGGAATTTACTGGCATTTAGACCACACAGCATTAACAACAGGCTGATGTGGTTTCTGCCCACTGTGCTATTTACTGAGGAGACACTGGCTTTTTGTTAAGTTTCTGGAACAGTCAGCATGAATACAACCCCTATGGAGAACACATTACTGTCCCAGGATGAATGGTTGGGTTCAAATTGTCTTTGTCTGAAACTGGCCTTGATACCCAGGAAATTAGGGTCCTTGGCTACTCCTGTGGCAGAAACAGTCAAGCCCACGTTGTGCTGATAAGCAGTATCAGTTGCCATGTCAGAAGGTGCTAGTGCAGCACTTTTTGCTAGCTGGCCACAATGCACAGGAGGGCTGAGCTCAGCTCCTGTGCCTCAGCCCCTCCAAAGGCTGTCCCCACTGCTGGGTCTGCAACAGGGCTCTGTGCATTTATGGGAAAAGAGCAGCACAAGCAGCATGCAGGGTCCCAGACCTTCACACAACTGCCTGACAGGAGCTTCTGCTGAGGTGGGGGTCGACCTCTTACCACAGGCAACAAATGATAGGATGAGAAGAAATAGCTTCCAGTTGTGCCAGGGGAGGTTTGGTTTGGCTATTAGGAAAAATTCCTTCATGGAAAGGTTGCTTAAGCACTGGGACAGGCTGCCCAGGGAAGTAAGTGTTTGAGGCCCAGACTGTGAAGGTATTTAAATGACATGCAGATGTGTCACTTAGGGACATGGTTTATTGGTGGACTTGGCAGTGCTGGGTTTATGGTTTATGATCTTATGATATTTTTCAACCTAAAAAATTCTCTGATTCTATGCGCATTTTCCTGGAGTGGGAGGAACTGTTCTCACATTAAGTTCACAGTGCAAATCCTTAATGGATCTTGCTGATGCTCAGGAGACACTTGCTGCTTCATCATTTTGAACACCCCAGGCAGCATTTTAATTTTTCAATTCTGACACCACACAAGTCAAAAAAGCCAACACGGTGTCTACAACCCAAACCAGGACAGCCTGGCTGTCACTGTGATTAAATGCAGTGAAGGATCTGATCCTATTTTTGGAAAAAACTTTTCAGTCTGAAACATGAGATAGCCAAGACTTTGCTTTTGATACATTTAAAATAAGAAATCAATCATAATAAATAGTTTTTGTGACTTCCTTCTTCAAAATAACATTCATAAAAAGAGAAAGTCTGGCCACCAATGCACAACTCATACTTGGACCCACAGAAAGAAAGTCAACTTGACAGGCAAATCACTACTAAAGGTGTCTCTGGCAACCAGGACCTTCAGGGACTGAACTTAACAAGGTAAAAGCTCTCCTACAAAAGCTCTCTCTAGAAGAGATCTCCTGCCAAAATCTTTTGTGCAGCAAGTTTTGCTAGTTTAGCCTACAATTAAGAGGCAATACTCCATCCAGAGTGTTGCTAATGTCTTATCTGTAGAAGAAAGCACATGCTAGCAAAAAAAAAAAAATCCCAGTCATATTTGTGGATTTATGAGATTTCTGCAGTTTGTCAGGAAACTCCTGGTACTGTGTTTTCCACAGTGCAATGCAGCTTTGCTGGGAGAGTGGACAGTAGCATCTCTTCAAAAAGGCACATGTCACTGCATATTGAAGTCAACGCCCTCTGTTGCAGCTCCACAGTCCCTTGCCCAGTTTCTCTTCTGTCTTTGCTCTGGGTTGGGTTGCTGCCATCATTCTAAATGTTACCCTTGTGCTAAGCCATATATGTAAGTATAATTTTAACAACAAATTGCTACATTTATTTATGCAACTTCTGGAAACAATAGTTTGACTGACACATAGGGTATTTTGGAACTTGATGTTTACAAGTTAAGGGCAGTCACTGACAAAGAGAAGTGCTTATCCTTAAATAAATGTGAAGTCTTTAGACCTGGGTTTCTTGTACCATTAACCATTCTAGAACAGTAAAAGGTTATTCTCTCCCTTATTACTGCCTGTATTAAATATATTACTGAAGTATTTATTTTGTCTCAGTTACAGTGTCACCATTAAGGTAGTCCATATAAAAGCATCACCTAAATTTTTTTTAAAAATTTAAAAAGTCTAAAGATGTGGATTACCACCATTACCACAGCTTAATTGAAGTGTTACCTTGGTGCCCAAGGTAGAAAATTAATTCTCACTGCTCTATATTTAGAAAAATAGAATTCTAGCCACTTCAATCTTGGTTTCTTCTCAGCTTTTGCTATTAATTGGAACAAAATTTAAAACTGATACTTTGAACAGATTTCAAGGCAATACATTTTTCAACCTCCTATGGTTTGTGGATACTTTTGATAGTGTTCCAACCAGTTATCCACAATATTTTTTGCCAGTGTATCTGCTCTCATAACTGCAAACTAAGGAAATAATTTCCTAATTTACTCATCTTCATTTACAAAATCATGTAATTTGCATGTGTCTCTGCACTGTCAAGCATTGTATATTCTTCTTCATTATACCCTCATATCTTTCCTGTTTTGTCCTTCATCATGTACACTAGTGTCTCACAAGCTACGTATTTAATTCTCCTCATGTAATTGTTTTCTCATTCACAGTAAATATGGACTTTCTTGTCCATCCAGAATCAATTCTCACCTGATTGATAGGAGATTAACTAATGCTAAATGTTTCTTTCACCATTGTAAGAGACATCTGTGAACTGAGTTCTTACTACAATTGTTTAAATTGATGCAATTATTTTAAATTACACTTAGGGGATTCTCCTTTCCAGGATTTTCAGTATAAACATTAATGATTGTTTACCAGTCTTAGGTAGAGGTTAAGCAGAGAGAAAGAAGTTTTATTTCTTGCTAAGGTTCCCTGAGAAAGAAGAGGCATAAAAAAGGCTAAACCACAGGATTTTAAAATGGTGTGTTATTTGTATGACAGAGGAAGGAGTTGAAAAGACTGTGAGCAACAGTGCCCATCAAAATTATTTGTCCTTGAGCACATGGGCATGTACACAGGTGGATGTTTGCATGCACATAGATGCTGATGCCCAAATCTCCCTCACACAGCCTGCTGCAATACAGCTTCTGCATCACAAACAAATGGGAAGCACACTGTGACTGCCAGGTTGGTGCACGTATTTTTGGCATACCGACCTTCTGTGGTTTGCTTTGTTTTGCTGTCATTTTTAAAGGGGAATATGGTGTTGTAGGGCAACTCACACAGCCATAACAGTGTGCAGTGGCACATTTTACACAGTAAAGCCAAAGGGTTCATCCCATTGTGACATAGAAAGAAAAGAAAAGATGTTGTGCATTGGCTGAATGCAGCCAGCTCTCAAGTCAAGATTAGCATCCTGGAAACAGCAAACATTGGCAGCTGCGTGCTTCTGAACCCAGCAGCTCTGTGCAAAGCTGGCAGTATGCTCTCAGGCTCTGCTGACACCCCTGAACAAGGCAGACTGGGGCCCATCTGCAGCAGGACACGAGTGCAATGTGTGCATCCCCTCCCTGTTCCTGAAGGGGATCATCCACCAGGTCTGTGGTAGGGGTCAATGTTGTGATGGAAACATCTGCCCTGATTCTTTTGGTGCAGGACTGATGCAGACTTGATTTGTGCATAGGTATCCCTCTGTTTCCCAAGTCTGGGAGGCCACAGGCTAAGCAAATGGTGGAGATGGCAGAAGTGAAAAGCTCTGTTTTGTGAGGTGTTGGATTAACATCCCCAGTATGATTCTCAGAGCGATGGAGAGCCTTAAGAGCTACCTAGTTGGCTGTCTGTTGTAAAAGGGAATCCTAAGTTTAGGAAACTGCATAAAGCAAAGACTTTTTAAATAGTGGTTTTATTCAGAGCCAGAAAAAATCTCTACAGATAAGTGATCCTTGTCAAATTAAATGAGCCTTAGGAAAGGCCTATGTATTACACTCTCTCCTGTGTAAAATAGTCAGCCTGTCTTATCAAATGCACTTAACTGTTCAGTTTTGTCAGCCCAAACTGGAGTCAGGGTTTCTGAAAATTTTATGTTCTGACTTACTGACTCTATTGGCTGAACCCTGATTGTACAAGTGCAGTTTGTCGAGACCACCAAGCTGTGTGGTGCAGTTGCCACACTGGAGGTAAGGAATGCCATCCAGAGGGACCTTTGCAGGCTTGAGAGGTGGGTCTGTGGGAACTTCATGGAGTTCCACAAGGCCAAGTGCAAGGTCCTGCACCTGGGCTGGGGCAATCCCAAGCACAAACACAGGCTGGGGAATCCAGACCAAGAGCAGCCCTTCAGAGAGTGACCTGGGACTCGTGGTTGATGAGAAGTTCAACGTCTTGGCATCGTGAGCTTGCAGCCCAGAAAGCCAAACATATCCTGGGCTGCATGAAAAGCAGTGTGTGACCAGCAGGTTGGAGGATGTGATTCTGCCCCTCCTTTCCTCTCTCATGACATCTCACCTGCATCCAGCACTGGGGTCTCCAACACAGGAAAGACATGGACCTGTTGCAATGAGTGAAGAGCAGGGTCACAAAGACTGTCAGGGCTCTGGAGCATCTCTCCTATGCAGACAGGCTGAGGGAGTTGGGGTTGTTCAGCCTGGAGAAGAGAAAGCTCTGTGAAGACTTTAAAGCAGCCTTTAAATAACTAAAGGGGGCCTGAAAGAGGGCTGGAGAGGGACTTTTTAAAAAGGCATGTGACAGAACAAGAGGGACTGGCTTTCAACTGTATGAGAGTAGGTTTAAATTAGATATTAAGAAGAAGTTCTTTACTGGAAGGGTGGTGAGGCTGATTGCCTGGAACTGATTGCCCAGAGAAATTGTGGAAGCCCCATCTCTGGAAGTGTTCAAGGCCAAGCTGGATGGGGTTTTGGGCAACCTGGTCTAGTGAATGGTGCTCCTGTCCATGGCAAGAGGGTTGGAATGAGGTGATCTTTAAGGTGCCTTCCAAACCAAGCCATTCACTGATTTCAGGATTCCACAAACTCACATAAAGGTCGTAAAATTAATGGAGTTTGTGAACAATCAGGCAGGACATCAATGGCATATCAACAAAGAAAAACTCTCCTGCATCCTGGATAAAGACCACTATCTTTTAAGATAAGAATCCTTGCTATGACAAGAAGGACACCAAAAAACCCCAGTAACAGCTGTGAGGAAAAAAATAAAGGACAAAAAATGCTAAGAAAACCACCTTGATTTGGATTGCTCTAAAAGTAGTCTGCTTGTCTTTTAATGAGCAAAGGCCAGATCTGAAGTCAGGGCTGGATGTATAGTCATATGAGAGATGAACCTCATATGGGTTTGGGGCCCTTTTCTGACCCCCAGGCATTTCTTCTCCACAGGAACCTAAAGCCAAGCAGGGAAAACATGTGAGACAGATGGCCTTAAGAAGGTCCCATCAAAACCTTTGGGACTGTTCCAGCCTGGGCCAGCAAACATCAAGGAGAAGGAGGAGAAGCTGCTTGTTAAAAACCAGAACGACTCAAATGAAGGTCTACACAGGAGAAGATTTACATGAGGCTTCTCAGAACCAAGGTACACATTATCTTTCACTCAAAAATTCTGAATGCAATGAAAATTATCCTGTTTTCTTGACTCATCTGCACTTTCCTCTGCAGCAGAGTGAAGCTTTCAGTGAGAAAAAGCAAAACCCAATTTATAAAATGACAACCATTTTAAAGCACTATTGCCTTTAGAAAAGGCTTTCACCTATTAAGCTTTATGCCTTACAAAGCCTAACATTTGTATTGAAAGAGTCATTGAAGCTATACAAATGCATCAAATGGTAATACTTGTTATAAATCTCAGGTCAAAAACAGAAGAAAATAAGTAGGCAGCATCTTTCTAGACTATTTTTGAACATAATTTAGATACTGTAAGTAATCTATTTTCAAAAATGCATTTTACTGTAAAACCCACTAGTATATAATTCTATTACTCAAATAGCAGAACAAAAGTTATAAATATTCATCAACATGGCAAAAAGACAGAATTTGCAACCGGTTTTAGCCTATATAACTGTTCCACTAATTTATAGAATTAGGCTCTTACATTTTCGAAACAGATTTCAGAAACACCACAAGAGAACTTGTGCATTCATCCATGTAGAAAAGAGAAAGGAAAATCATCTTTATGTATGTGACAGCACTGTTTTCTGGATGGCTGGTGCCTGTTGTGCTTAGAAATGGTTGCCTATGCCAATTCAGAGCTACTCTGGAGCCCTGCATGCATGCATAGTTCCATTAATATGTCTAGATTGCTCTAAATTTTGGTTACAGTCCACTGATAATACTAAATTGCTCTTTTGCAAAATAGCAAGATATTCTTACCAGCCAGCAGCATAGACAACTCTGACTCAGAGTCTCATTGGAAAATACCGAGTCATTTATGTCTACTTCTTTGCTTCAAATCTGATTGAAGTTGATAGCAAAACCCCTTGACCCTGATTACAATGGAAACACAGATGGAGAGGTTTCAGCCTGTGTCTCCAGCCTGGTCAGCATGAAGGGGATGGGGTGAGTAGCAGGTAGTTATCATCACAGGAGCCACAGCGTCCATCTCTGCCTCCCCAAGTGCTCTGTGTGTGCCACCAGCTAGCATGTGGACCAGTGGCTTTGCAAAGCTTTGGATGGATCTTTCTCGCCACAAGATATTGTCCAAATCCCACAAGCACTTAAAAGAAGACACAGACAAAAGGAAATTGTCACTGATTCACATGGTAGGAAAATCCACATGATGTAAATTTGAAAACCAGATATTCTGCTATCAAAGACTATAATTTAAAAAATTATTAAATTCATTGATGTGACTTTTTCAGTAGAAAATTGCAGTCTGGTTTATATCAGATTAGAAATTTAATACATCTGCTGTTAAGTATCTAGAAAGCATTGCGTAACTTTCATCCATGAAGAGCAGAGCCAGAGAAAAAGCACTAGAAGATGAAGGGAAACCTGCGACAGGGGTGTTGCATGGCAACTGAAAGCTTGGCTCTGCCAGTCAGTGGCTGTTCTTTGTACTTTAAACTCTATGGTAGGGAAATTAGTCATTAAAGTGAATCTCAGATGGATGACTCTTAATTTCTGAAATACAGCTGAAGCTCTGCTGTACACAAAGGCTTGCTTATGAAAACATCTCGTTTTGAACACAAGTGTGCTTTGTGAAGAGCTGGAGATTAAAAAAAAAAAAAAGAAAAAAAGAAAAAGCCTGGTGCACCTTAATCAGAGACAGCCCATTGCTCTTTTTCCCTAACCTCAAATGATCGAACATGCATCCTGGTTTAGACCTCACACAATATTCAATCTGTCCTTAATTTTAGAGAAACAATACTTTCTCTGTTTGGAAAACAACATATACCAAATAAAACTGCTTGGCCCTGAAATTATATTTTCTTCCCCCTCCCCCCCCCTCCCCCACCTTGTTTCAATAATCAGCAAATCCCATAGAAGACAAAGGATTAGTTGCATATCTGTTTGCTCTGTTTTTCCACAAAAGTTGCAGAATGAGCAAGGGTTGCTTGTAAACATCATGTCCAGTGGGTGATCTATTTTTCACAAAAGGCCTAGAGAAACAAGAGGGAAAGGTCTTTAAAATGACTGGCTATTTACTTATTTTTCTACTAACAACCAAAATCTGGGAGCCCCTTTTATTTTCTATGCGCTGCCCTGGCGGAGAGCCATGGATGCATGAGGGCTGGGACCTGCTAGGCTGGGAGGGTCCTCCAGGCACCTGGGAAGGTGCCAGGTCTGTGGGTGGATGTGCTTCTCCTGCACAGGGGGAATTTTGACAAATCCCCACTGTGAGGAAATCATGTGGAGGTGGCTGGACCTCAGTTCCTTCTCCAGGATCTGAAAATGTTCCTCATATAACAGTGAAGACTACTAAAAGGAAGACTGAGGCTTAGACATTACTGTGCAGAAGACAAGAACAGTTGTGTTGTATCTTAGGCTTTTGATCATGGGTTTCGTGGTGCTTGCTGATTGATTTCTATGCTAAACTTCCTGAGTCTTGCAATTTGTGAAAATGATATTTTTGTTAATATTTTTGGACACAACACATATCCAGAGGCAAACCTGTGTACACCCAGAGAACAGAGGAGGTGGTGGTGGACAGCAAGTGTCACAGACACTACACAAATGCTGTTGCAGATATGTGGTCTTCTATGTTTTATTTCCAAAAGATTTATTTTACTGAATTTCCAAAATTGAAGTTGCTAAAGATGAAGCAGCATGCTCAGAGAGAGGCTGAGGGAGGGAATGTTTTACTGAGGGTAGGCAGGGACGTGGTGGCAGAGAATTCAGAAGAGCCTGGAAGGTTAAGGTGTGAATATAGTGAAACAGATGAAGAAAGATATGTAAAAGGTTTAAATTTGATTTGCTGATTAAGCCATTTGTAAGTTGAAATGTTTATAAATGTTCACACCGTATCATCTTAAACTTCAGATGTGTCAGACCTGTGGCTGCCTTTTCAGTTTATTTCCTAACACCTAGAATTTCACATTTCTCAGATAAATCACTCTTCTCTCAGAAATCTCCCATTTGAAATGTTGGCTTGTGCTGTGGAAAGACGCAGCATGGGTCCCTGTCAGGGTTTCACTGGCATTCTTGCCGTTAGAAAGCCACGTGTTTGTGCAAAATGCTGCAAGGCAAGTGCTTGCAAGAAGGGTGAGTTAGAAGTGTTCTGCATCTCCTTCACTTCAGAAAGGCGAGGAATTAAGGCCAGCACTGCTGGGGCTACTCTAGTATCTGTGGCTGGGGCTGTGAGGCACTGAAATCACTGAGATATTTTTGAAACTCCTTCCTTAGGATGCTCAGACATGAGTGTAGGGCACCAGCTTGGTTTGGATCTTGGCTGCCTTTTTGAAATAAAATGATCTGCATTCATTAGGTACACTGAAATCAGTGTAAGCCGGTTTTGTTTCCTGGCACTTTACAATGAAGTTGTATTCTTGATGAGTTTTTGCCACTAAAAGTTGTTCCAAAAAAAACCAGTCTCTGTTTTATAAATAAATTCACAGGTTTAATTCCAAATGCAGTTTCACTAAACTCAGAGGCCACATTTTCCCGGTAAAGGGTTGCATATTTTACAAAATGTGCTATTGCCTATAGCTATTTTCTCATATTAAGAAAAAAAACCTAATTAACAATAGTGCTGGTTTAAATAATTTTAGATTTAATTTTAAATTTTTAAAAATCTCTATTACAAATTAGAAACAGCTTAACTTTGATTTTAATCACAAATCTGATTTTAAATAAATGGTTTTGGCTGGTCATTTGTCAAACCTTGAGTGGAAATCTTTCATGTGATTTTTATTTTGGGCAGCTTCTCATGGATTTAAAAGGCATGCATCACCCAGAGCAGAACTTCCTACAGATTTGTGTCCCATTTTGTTTAAGCTATCCCTCTGCAATATTCCAGCTGTCCCTCATGTCTCCTACGGTGCTTCTGCTTGGTAAGGACAAGCAAACACTGTCACAAGCCAGGAGGGGTGTCCCTGTGGCTTGGGTTTCCAGCTGCTGCCAGGTGGTAAATAATGTGTGAATTTGGTCTGCTTTTCTGCCAGTGGGAGCACTAAGTTAGGTTCCTTTGTTGCCTGGCCATGAGCATTCTCAGAACCTTTAGGAACTCTCTTGTCCTCAGCTGCTGCATGTTCAGTTGAAAAGACAAATTGGTTCAAGAAGTGTTAGGGAAAACTGGCAGACATATAATGTGACTGTCTAAAACTCACTTTCTTAAAAAAGGAAGCTAACAGGAAGTATTAACTGTAGTAGGCTAGAGGATGGAAAAGGGTGACATGTTATAACTTGTGCTTTCATTGAATTTACGTAGAAAGGGGAGGGGAATTATGGAGTGATAGGTGGAAAATTGAAGTAGTGCAGTAAAATTGAAGGACTGAAGATATGGTGGAAGGGATTAGGGGCAGCTGAAAGTATTCAGAGTTGGTGATAACAATTCGTACAGGGGAAAGGAAAAAGTCCTGCACCTTGAGAGGAGTAGGCGGGAGAGGGTTGGTTGATCCTCCTTTCCCTCTGGGTCTTCCTCTCGTTGAAATTCAAAGAAACTTTCAAGGTGTCCCTGAACACAGAGGCAAGTTGTGGATGTGATATAGGCAGAGAAACAGGGTGGTTGTCATCCTCTGGGCAAGGCTGCTTTGATGTATGCCTATGAGCTTCCCAGTCATAACATTTGGTTTACCCCTCCCCTTCTCCCCCTCCAAAATAAACAACCCACTCTTGTTTGCTCTTTCCCCACCATCCCTGGGTTTGGCAATTTTAGTAATTCTGGTCTTGGTCAGTAACCTTGGTAAGTCTGGGAATCTTCTCTATTCCCACTGTCCTCTGACATTCATCCATCCATCCAAGAGGAGTTCCCAATACATCCCTTTCCCCATGTGTGATATCTGTCAGTACCATGGGTTGTTTCATTAGTTTAGCCCCATGTTGGAGTTGTCCAGCCATTTTTTTCCCTTCCATTGCTCTCAGCAGCTGGCAGTTTCTCATTTTGCTGTCATATTGCTGGAGTCCGTGGTGTACAGGAGTGAGATCTAAATGCTGCAATCTGCTGTTGGAAGTGGAACTATGGAGAAGATGAAACCCTCCTTCTCTGAGAGGTGCACAGCAAAGCATGAACAGGAAACAGTAATGAGCTGCACCAGAGGAAATGCTGGCTGGAGACAGAAGAAAAAATCTTCCACAAAGGATAGTTGAGCATGGAAACAGACTGCACAGAGCAGTGGTGGATCCTCTCTCCACAGAGGTATTAATTATTTGAAAGAGACAAGGTCCTAGGGACCCTGATTTAACTTTTAAGTGGCTTTTGCTGCCCTTTTCAGCTGGTCAGCTGGCCAGGCTAGTCAGGAGGTCAAAGCTGCAAATCCTCCCTGAGACCTGCGATAAGCCGATTTGCCTGTCTTCTGTAATTGAGATTTGAAAAGCAGTTTTACCTCGGGCAGTACGATAGCAGTCAGTTGTCATGTAGACAAGTGTGCTGTCTAAAAGAGGAATCCATGTAAACAAAGAAACACTGGCTTTTTACAGACCCTTTACTGTGACTTTTCATAGCTCCAGTTCTCTATGAGAACACCAAAAACCGATCACTGTCGATGTACAAGGCAGTTTTCTTCGGGCACATGTAGAATAAATATCAAATCTCCCAATGTCCAAACCATCAAACAGAACCCATAGTCTGAACCCCAAGGGGCTCCACAACTTGTCACAAATGCCAAGAAGATCAGGCAGGTGAAGGCTTGGGATTCAGCTGAGCAGTGAACTGGGTGAGAAACAGGCTCAGCAATGAATGAGAGAGTTGTTTAGGGAATGAATCACTTAGGGAGAAAGTTGTGCAATTAAACTGATAAAGTTGGCAGCAAAACAAAAAGCAGAAAGAGAGAATGAATGCAACAATCAATCAATAAAGCAGTGAATCAATTGCCTAGTTAATAAGATGGTTAATTATGCAGAACAGAGCAGGAAAGGCAGTGTACTTGGTCAGTTTGGCTCCAACAAATCTCCACAGTATGTTTCAGTCACAGCATCATTTAATTTTGCTAATTTTTGTTAACACAGGCAAGGTTTCACCTCTGAAGTATTTTTTATCCTATTTTAAAGATAGCAGCTGTTTCTAGGCTATTATGATTTATTTCTTTATATTGTTTCAAGAAGGCAAGAATTAGGTTATGATCTGGGAGAACTAGTACTCTACTCTGTAAAAGCAATACTTATCTATCAGCATATTCTCATTTCTATAATTTCAGTATTTTATATTATTTTTATTATTTAATTTCTATTTTATTTTGCTGTGCTATTTATTGATCTTTCCACTGTCAACACAAATATTCTAAGTGCTTTCTAAACTAGAATTTGCAATCCTTTCCTCAAAATAGTTTCTATTCTGAAAGTATCCACTTTTAGAACACTTTGTTATGTTGTTGAAAGAGCCCTCTCCATTTTCTCCCCATTGTACAACACAGAAACTTGGATAAAGAATGGACAATTCAATGTCCTTGCTTCCTGAAGTGATGCAATATAGTGTAATGCAGGAAGCAAAGAACTACATGAAATAGTCACCTTGTTGAAGAAGATAGAGGCAAAGGATTTTCAGACATTGAGGTTTGGACCACCCCATGTGGATAAGATCTTCCTCTAGGATCTGTCTACTTTATTTGTCAGGACTTCTGTGGTACTGTTGTGATCAGCTTTCACACAGTGCATCTGCAAGGCTGGGCAGTTCTGGACACAGCCCAATAACTCTCTCCATGCCTTGGGTGCGAGTGTGACTTGGCCTCCACTCTTGGAGCTGGACATCAGTAAGCCTTGAAGATGTCTAAACCCTGTGAGAACTTTGGGTTTTTTCTTCTGAACTTCCCAAGGCCTCCTAAGCTAGCCTCTGTGTCAGTATTTGCTCACCATTAGAAAGAGCTCATCTACTTGATACCTGTCTCACTCCTGAACCTGAAAGAGATCCGTAATCCAGCTTTCCTTGTCAATCCACAGACGTCTCCTGGTCCCAGCCCAATTGCTCACTCTGGAATCCAGCACTGCAGAAACTGCAGTTCAGGCTTTTGACCTGGTCTCCTGGTCTCTGTTTGGATCAGGAGCCATGGTGTGATGCCCATCTGCATCCAACAAGACTTCACTGTAAGTTAGAAGTAATCCTGTCAGCAAACTTCTGTGGAAGGATCATCTCGAGTACGATACGTTGCAAAACAAGTATTCTACTTGAATTTGTGACTTTTAATATTGTCAGAAATAGTAGTTTCTGGACTTCATTTTTGATATGGTTTTGAAGATAGTCCTTACTGGTAAAGATAGAGGGTATGAAGATGGGAAGACTATTTTACAAAACACTGCTATTGGCAACTAGATAGCACTGTACTTGTGTATGTGAATTCAATCTGGGTTGCAAGGGTTGATTGTTTTCACTGACATGGTTCTCAGGGAAGTTAGGTGACAAAGGTTTTTGTTCTGAGATGCACATATGAAAAGACCTTTATTTACTGGTGTTTCCAACATCACATTGGAGGGATTTACGTTTACTGCACCGGCTTGATGTTGCTCCATCCAGAAAAATTGAGTCCACTTGTCCTTTACCTTGCTAATATTGCAGACACAGAATAATCTTGTAAAAAAGTTCCGTCTGTCTCCTGGTCTGTTTATGGGGTAAGTATGGCCATCTCTGACTGAAACTTCAGGCACTTGTTAACAGTTAGTAACCTGTTCATTAGGTCTTGTTGTCTACCTGCTGCGGACTGAAATAATTTTAGGCAGTTCATCTTGTAGTTTCACTGGAGATTTCCCCTTGCCTTTTTACATAACCTGGTATAATTTTGATGGAAACACCTTCTATGGGGACAGTAACTTTTGTGAGGAAATTGGGGCAAAATGTTCTGGAGACACCCAGATAATGATCTCTGCTCCTCTAATTCTTGTTAACTTCATTGACTCCTGCGCAAGAAGCCTCTTTGCTGAAATGACAAACACTGACATTATTGAGTAGGTATTAAGACCTCCATAAAAATTCTGGTGACTGTACTTGAATCCTTGCAGTACTGTACGTGGCAAGTTGGAGCCTGCCTACAGCAAACTGTCAGATGCTTACACCTGTGGAATGCTCTGGAATTGTTTCGTGTCTCCCTCCACGAGCTGATCTACCTAAAGGGAAAAGTGTTTTTATTCCTAGCAGACAGAGCAACCATTTTTCTAGCTCAGGAAGTCAGTGTTTGGGGCTATAAGCTTTTGTTGTCATTAATTCCTCCTAGTCATATTTTGAGGACTGAAAGGCTTGTAAGGCTTGCAAACACAGTCAGTAAGCCTGATTTGTCATGCCAAGGAGAAACACTGTGAAGAGGAGCTTCAAGAAAACAACAAATATGCTCTGTGGAACATGCAAAGAAATATAGACTTTATCTGGGCTATGTATAATAACCTCTTCAGTCACTGTCACTTTTTAGAAGCACGTAACAAGATGCAGAAATATAAAATAGTGCAGAAGCACTCTAGGAGCTTAATCAGAACATGGCTTATTACAGTGGAGTGCCAGTCTGTAAAGAACTGCTTGGTAATATCAGCTTCCTGTTAATCCCATAACAATCAGATAATGGTGAAATGTTGATTTATTCACTGATTTACTCTTAGCTAGATTGAAATAATGGAGTAAAATGAGCCCATTTAGACTGGTCCTTAAATTGAATGCTCCTAATTGCATTTGAAAGAATAGACCATAATGCATTTGAGTATCGCAATGACCCTGCTAATCTATGCAATTAGTTAACTATTTTGGAAAGGAGACTACCTTACATGTAGTTTTGTCTTAAAAATTAGAATATATTTCTCACGTACTCTATGCATGAGTCTGTACTGAACTGATTGCCCATGTAAAATCCTCAATTTTACTCCAATACTAGTCTCTTTCTGTGTAAGTTTGCAATGGAACAGCTCAATTACTGTATTATATTTCCATTTAATTATTCAACTAGAATTCTGAAATTTGCACATATTCATTCTGGGTCACAGAGTTCAGCATGGGAGGGAATTCCAGATTACACATTCCATTAGATATTATCAAAAGGCCATCTGTCTTTCTTAGTGGGTTTCAATCACTCAAGAGCCTGAGGATATTTAAGCAGGAAAGGAGAAGTAAGAGAGAAAAGCTCTTGCAGTAAAAATGTGACTAGGGCACTTGCAAATTTTGAATGTTTCTAGAGGGGTAGGAGCTGACTGCAATTTTACAAGAATCTCCTGCTCCACTTGATGTTTCTCACCCTCATATTTTCAGATAATCACTTTTCAATATATGTGTCAGTGAAGACTTGGTCATCTCCTGTCTGTTGAAGCTCCTGGCTATACTCCTGGCTACTGAAATAAAACAAATGAAGGAGACAGGCTGGTGCTGGGCATTTGAGCACTGCTTCCAGTCAGGATCCTCTCCATTTGAAGATGACCCTATTGCCAAGCAGGCATAATTTAAAATGAGATGTCTGTGCTAAACTATTCTGTGTGTATTTGCATTGTGGTCCATTTTTACATACAGCTGAACATTTCCATGTTTCTACTGTGTGCAGCTGCAAATGAGAGTAATTGAGAGAAGGAGACTGTGCATCTCAACAGCCTGGAGCTGTACCCACCAGTTCCACCCACCGGGTGTCCCTGAAGCTAAAAGACACAAACTGGACGGTACTGGACTGTTATTGTCTCCCTGCATTTCTGTGTTTAAACATTAAATTTCTAGGGTTTTCAGAGCTGTTATTTTTATGCCTGGCCTCAGATTCATGCTCCACTCTTGTCCTGATGCACTCATGAAAGAAGTCCCAGGAATGCTGGGACTCTCTCTCCTGCTCTAGCCCAGGAAGGCTAGAGTCCCACTCTAGCCTTCCAAAGTACAATGGAATGCTTTATGCCTGTACAATTAACATGCTTTTAAAATATGCTGTATGAGCTTTGTTTGTTGATATTTCTGGATTCTTTCCTAAATAATGCAAATGTTTTCAAGTCATGAGACAACTGTTACAATAACAGAATTTGACACTCTGCTTAACACTGATGGAGTATTTTAAGAAAATCTCCTGGGAGATGAGCAATAAATGGTTTATCAGACTCTTTGCAGGAAATACTTCGGGAAGAAACTATTGGAAGGGCAGCAAAGAGGCCTATAAAGCTAGTGGCACATAACTACTGCTAGTTTCTCTTCCTGAGCTCATGGAATTAGTGGGAAAATGTGCAAGAGTATAGGCACTGGATGCATCCATCCCTCTGGCTGTAGATTAGGCTGAGAAACTTTCAGGTTCATCAGATTTTGTCAGTAGAGATATCCAAGGACAAATAAAGACAACAATTTCTAGGGGCTGCAGCACCATCAGCAGTAGTGCAGAAACCTCTACCCCACAAGAGCCACCTGCCTGATGGGCTCCACTACATCCAATGCAGGGTGTTCTGTTCCCTTCCAATCAGGCAGTACAAGCACTCTTAAGAGAATGTGAATGGTGAAAATGGTTGGATGTCCTCACTTTGAGGATTTTATGACCCAGCTGAGTGTCCTGTGAAGTGTACTGTTTGTCAAGAGTCCAAGTCCAAGGTGCTTATTGTTAAATCTTGAGTTCTTTGCTGTGAATGAAAATAAAAATGTACTAAGATAATTACAGCATGGCTGAGGTCATTTGGTCCAACCCAGCTGCTCAAGCAGGGACACCTAGAGTTGATTGCCCAGCCCATACTTCAACAGCTTGTCTATGAGGAGGTTATCAGAGACAGTTCCAACAGCCTTACTGAAGTAAAGGAAGAAAATATTCGCTGTTCTCCCCTCATCTACAAGATGGTAATTTCATCATAGGTGTTTGTCTAGTTGCCAAGTGTGACCTGCCTTTATGAATTCATGCTAACTACTCCTGATGTCCTCCTTGTGCTTCCTGTGCCTAGAAATTATTTCCAGCATGACTTGTTCCATCACCTTACTAGGGACTGAGATGAGATCCATTGGCCTGGGTTCTCCTTTTACCCTTTTTGAAGATAGGAGGGATAACAGCAAGGGGACAGAGAATGTGCACATAAGATAGATGATTTCAAGTTGCTGGTATCTGATAAAATTCATCATATCGTATTTACAGACCACGAGCAGTTCAGGACTTGTTGGTGGCATGGTTAAGAGCTTCTGCAAAAAGACTGAGGCCCTAGAAAATCAGGAATGGGAATATTTTGTACTTAATCTCCAAAAGAAAAGGATGGAACCAGTCAGGTTAGCCTTGATTCCTAAAATTGACTGGAGAAATTACTAAAGGTGTTGTTGGGCACCTGGAAGTTACAATGAAGCCAAAATTGTCAAGACCAATTCATGTGAAAAAAAAATCTAATGTCTTCTGACAGGTTTGGCTGATAGGAGAGAATCTGTACCTGTCATTTCTGGACTTTGGTAGAACTATTGCATTTGACATCCTCATATGGAAGTTAGAAAACTCAGTTCTGGAAAAAAATGTACCAAAGAAATGTACAAAAAAGTGTTGCTTTAAGAATAGATACAAATAGTTGCTGTGACAATGGGTATTTATGGCCATCTGAACTACCTCCTCTACACAAACAGCACTACCTCAGAACCTCCTTCCCTTTGTAGACTTTCTTTCCCTGTCCAAATGAACATTTCAGGCTGTATATATATGTGTGTGTGTCTGTGTGCGTCTGTGTCTCTGGGTATGTGTGTGTGTGTGTGTGTGTTTGTGTGTGTGTGTGTGTGTGTGTGTGTGTGTGTGTCCCTTCATATATATATGCTAAGTCACTTGGACTTTTTCTTGGAAAAAGAGCAGGAGATAATTAGGCAATATTGCTGATAGGCAAAAAAATATATGTCAGAAGGGAGGCTTCTGTTGGGTAAGTTTATTGGAATGTGGCTCTATGGGGCATGAATGTGAAAGGAGAGTGTAGTCCCAGCTAAAAACATGATCTGAGAAGCCCTGTGGTTCATGTGAGTTGCTCAACCCTTCTTTTCCAGTTTACATTTTCAGCTTGCTTTCCTGCCTCAGAATTGAAGTCTGCCCTCCCAATATTCATGGAATACTGAAATTCAGAACAAAGTTTAGAGCCATGTGCCACAGCTTCCCAGTTTGCTAACGTCTTCCTCTCTGAATGCTCTCTCCTGCCACTGTTGAATATAATATTTATAGAGAGCTTGCTTGTGTGATGAAACCACTGCCTGTCAGACACATCAATATCCACGCACAGAAAAACAGATGTGAGCTTAATCTTTGGACAGTAGTCTTGAGATTTCATAGGGATGGAGTTTAAAATGTCTTATCACATAGCCTAATAGAGCCAAGGATGAGAATGTAGAAGGGATTATGATATTTCTAAGGGAGGGTAAGGACTGGAAAAAATGGTGCTACTGTATATTTTCAAAGCCTTCACTTGCAAAAAGAAGAACCTTGTGAATAACGTGCAGCTAGACAAAGGCTGCTCCAGGAAATTCACACCAAAGACCAGTTGGCAAGGGCATGGGGACTGTCCTGCCTCAGCAGGTTCCAGGTAGTCATAGAATCATTAAGGTTGGAAAAGACCTTTAAGTTCTTCATGTCCGTCCATCAACCTCACACCACCACCATGTTCACCATTAAACCATGGCTTCAAATGCCATGGCCAACACACAAGCGTTTTTTGAACACTTCCAGGGATGATGACTCCACCACTTGCATGGGCAGTCAGTTCCAATGCTTTATAACCCTGTCCATGAAAAGGTTTTTCCTAATATCTCATCTAAATCTCCTCTGGCACAACTTGAGGCTGTTTCCTCATGAGACAAACCTTTCTCTCAGCCATCTCTAATGTCTGAACTTCCACATCAGACACAGGCATGGTGGTTTCTCTGTGAGGAAATTGGGAATAATATGGAAAAGCCCGTAGAGCATAAATGAACTGTAGGGTTAGTTCAAGTGTAAGATGGATGATGAGAGTCACTGTGCTTTTGAGATGGATTTCCCAAATTGCAGCTTTCTGCAATGAAGGTGGAACTCTTTTTTGTGTCTTTTTCTGCCTTAAATTTGTCACTGTCACTGCCCAGACTCAGTAAAGCCTGCACATTTGACTTCACACACTAGCCAGCAGTGCTCAGTCCCCTACCCCTTGCTGAGCTGGTCCCCTTTAGTTCAATAATAAATAACAGTGTTTATTGGAGCAGGATGTGGCTGGCTGCTGGTAATGTCATCCAGTTTGTACAAATCTGCCAGAGAAGCGTGGAAGCTGCTGCTAGGAGCTCTCCTCATGTAAATTCATTGTCTATACTTCCACAGCTGCATGCCAGATAGGGAAGTCTTGTTTGAAACAAAAGTAGTTGAGCGAGCCTTACATCTGGCAGCAGAGGGAAGAGACAAGAGGCCTCCAAATATTTTTATACCCCTTTGTCTAAAGCAAGAGGTATCCTAATTGTTTATTCCTTCTAAAAGTCCCTTTGTCTTTCTTGTTCTTGATCTCTTGGGTTTTTTGTGGGTGTGTTTGTTTGCTTGTTTTGAGGGTTTTTTTGGCTGTTTAAGTGTTACCAAGGTAAAATTTTTCTCTTGGATTCCCACATGGTGATGTGAGATTCCTGCATAACTCCCACAAAAGTGGGGTTTGTCCCACAGGACACAGTGACTCCTGTCCTGCTGCAGAGAAGAGACTGGGAGAGTGCACTGCAGGAAGCATGAGCTATGCAGCAGGAACCCTAACTGCAGACCCAGGTTTGAGCTGACAGGTATGTATGTCAGATGTTGCAGGAGATGTATAGGCTGCCTGTGGGAATCACTCCTCCAGTGCCTCATGGTCTGTCTTGACCTTCACCATTCTTAAAGACAGTCTCTTCATAACTGCTTCTACAGGCTGAGAAACTTTACTGGGATGAAGAAAACCTCTTTTTTTTTTTTTTTTTTTTTTTTTTTTTTTTTTTTTTTTTTTTTTTTTTTTTTTGAGGACAAATCTCTCTGCAAAGCTTTCTGTGGATTGTCATTGCCTATCTAATGCTAATTAATTATTAATCTGTTTAGAGCTGTAGGTATGTATGAACAATATATTTAAGCACTGAAATTTGGATGGGCTCTAATTTTAAGCTGGCCTGCGCAAACCTGGAACCCCCCAAAATCTTCACCCTCACTGCTCCTTTGGGGTCAGGGAGCAGGTCACTGCCTGCACCCTGGCTGTAAACACAACTCAGGCTCTTATGAAAGCTTGATGAGTTTCTCTGTCCAGCTCCTTTCTGAGTACTTAACCCAAGATGAAATATTCAGACTGACCTGGCCCCTGCAGTGAGGAGATCGGAGAGGGTGAGGATGACTTTCCTGGGAGATGCTGCTGAAACCCTCACCAAGGATGGGAAATGTGGAAACACGTTTAGCAGAAGGAGGTGGGGGGCAGCTGGAGGAATAAAGAGCAGACAGAGAGGAGGAGGGCAAACAAGGGAAGTTTTAGACGGCCAAATTTCTGTCCTTTGCTTACCTGAATGGCTCCTGTGGGTGGTTATTTTAACCAGGACCTTCAGGCAACAACTGCCAAGCACAAATCCTTTTTCTTATGTGCTTAATTGAATTGAAAATTAACAATAGACTAGCCCTGGCACTTGACTGGACTTTTTTTGCCAGTGTTCAAAAAAGGAAACAGCAGCTTAAGGACAAATAGGTCTCTCAGCTCTTTGATATTTCTCAGAGTCGTGTCACCAGATGGGAGAAGTGATGGCACTGTATGGTGTAAAATGTTGAGAAAGCCTTAAAAAATCACAAGCTTGATATGGATCCAATTATGTTCAGGCCTAGTGTTATTCTAGCATACCACAGCAAACTATAAGCTTGTTGAGAATGAAGTACCAATGGAAAAAAAAAAAAATCACATTTCCATGATACTAAGGCAAACCAGAGAGAGAAAGCGTGCCTGGGAACAGCATGTTATAGGGACTTCATGTCTGCAAGGGAGCTGTGCTAATGACTTCCCAGTGGGTGGAACTGGAGAGGAAGTCTTATCTCCAGACTCCTCAGAGATAGGCAGTTGGAAAACACCGGCTCCAAAGCTAATATTTCTGCCTGACTAATAGAAGTGCAGAAGCCAAAGATATGGTAAGTGTTATGTGTCAAAGCTACAACAGTTTTCACCAAGTCTAAATTATAACTGCATTGTCAGGCAGAAAACCTTACGGGGAATGCAGGGATAATGACAAATATAATAGGAAGAGAAATAAAAGGTTGAATCCAAGGAGCCACCCAACCATCTGAAATCCTACTATATTTAATTTGCTTCTGAGAGAAGTGTTCTCTTGTGGCAGACAGACGAAAATACATCATTGGTTGAAGTAAATCAGAATTGCTCTTCTGAAACCAGCAAAGCCATATTGATTTACATTACTTGATGGTCTCTGCTTGAAAATTCATCATTGTAACAAATACTATAAAACTCTAGGTTTGTCACCAGCAAAGAGCCTTTAGGGATGGCAGAAGGGAATCATCCTTCCTGCCTGAATAACAGGATTACTCAAATGGGAAACAGGCTTGCACCAGTCTTCCTCCAGGATATGATGCCACCGCACTATGAGGTACAGCAGTATGGGCAGTAATCCTGGAAATCAGATGAGTAGCCAAAAACCAGGAATGTCTGACAGCTGAAAACGTTAAACAGGAAGGAATGGCAAAAAAAAAAAAGAGTCTTGTAAACAGGACAAGTGTATGAGTGTTTTACTGGCTGTATAGTCATGGCCAAGGAGCTGCATGGTTGGATGTCTACCACAGGAACAGATAAGGAAGTAGGATAGTCTCCATGGAGTCTGTGTGAGGAGCACGGTGAAGCCCCAGACTCACTTGAAAGAGGAAGGTTGGCTGGAGATTTACGCTTTGTAGGAATGGAGAACTGACTTTAATCCATGTCTTGTTTCTGAAGGTAGCACACTACTGTGCATGGGTTTGGGAATGCTGCATTCTTGGCGCCAGCAGGGGCCTGCTACACTCAAGAGCCCCACAAATTACCAGTGATCAAGTAAACAAGTCCTGATATACACCCTGTTTCTATTAATAGTGCCTTTCTTTTTGCAAACAGGGTTCAATTCTTTCTTTATCTCGTTGTCTGAGTGGGGACTGCTAGTGGATGTCATCTTTCTGCATTTATTATATGCCACAGGAGCTTGCTTTGTACTGTAGTACAATCATACACAATGGAGGGAGTGCAGAAGCTAAGCAAGCAAAACCATACAGGAATTCACAGAGCTCGTCACTGCCCGTGTTTAACACACACTAGAACCAACAAGCTCATAATCAACATTATTTGTTATTCAAAAGACCTCCCAAGCCACTTCCAGCTTCACGACATTGGGGGAGCAGAATCTGCTCTTATTTTCCAAGGCATAAAGCAGATGGCTCATGTTTTATGGATGGAGAAGACACCACATGTACCTTTACATATAGAAACACATCAACATATGGTCACGTGCCCAAGCTTAAGTGTTGCATGTCTTAGTCTGAAGTACTATTGTATCTTGTGCTTTTTAGTAAGAAATTTGCTTTTTGTTTGCTTTGGTGCTCAAAGTTTGGCAAGCTGGTTTTCCCATCTCTTTTCTCCTGGTATTGTGGCAGTAGCAATCTCATACTATTTACCTAGAAATCTGCCTTCTGAAATATATCTATTTATCCTCTGTCTAAACTGTCTCCCCTCATATTTCATGTGCATATAGGATTTCATTTCTGTTTTTGAAAGCAGAGGAGAAATTATAGCCTGTGATTTGATATGGAGACTCTGCAGCAATCTTGACTTTTGATACAGATGACCTTTATTTTCCCACCTGTAAAATTCAGATTCAAAATTTTCCTCCGTTTTGCTGCAGGGCCTGATTTCCCAAGTTTGATTAAGACTTTGGAATGTGAGATAATTGTGAAGTGCACAGAGAGCTAAATTAGCCTGGGCAGTAGAAATATACTTACATGGGGCCAGACTGATTGAAGTAGCTGAGGTTGCACAAGTATTTTGAGACAGTTCTGGGCTTTGCAGCCAGACCCTTTGCACTAAAGGATTTCCCCTGAAAGTGTGGAGCACTGGGAGATTATCTGCCCAGCTGGCTGGCTACCAATCTTAAATGAACACACACTTCAGTTTAATTGTCTTCAGTGTGACAGCCACCTCACAAAATGCAGAAACACAATGATATTAAAATTATGCACCCTCAAAGGTTGAATTCCCGTGGGTCATTAATTATACAAACATGCAGAGTTCTTCCATACATTTTTTTTAAACAATACTGTTACAATATGGATTGTATATTGTAGACTGAAAATGAACCTGGAATCCTTGGAGAGCTTCAGGATGACTCAGCCAGTGTAAAGGATTTGTCACGTTGTCCTGAGGATATGACAGTAATTTATACAGATATGGGCACGATGACAGGGAGCCACATCCTGCAGACCCTACTGGGACAATCTGTCCCACATCCCTACTGGCCTCATCCCACCAGAGGATATCTGTGAGAGAGACAGTGATAGTCCCAGCATCTGAATCTGTTGGCACAGCCCCAAAACAAATCCATAGAGGCTTCATTTACACACACTTGTATCAAATTGCTTCTGTGGGTGGAAGAGAGCAAGGGCTTGGACTGTGATCCAAAAGGATGTGGCTGTTACTGGCTGCAGGAGCTGTCCTGGATGCCAGTTTCCCTGGGCTGACAGGCTAACAATGTGAGGAAGGCATCTCCTGCTCCTGAGGCCCTTCCTGAGGGACATCCCATGTGGGGCATGGCAGACCCAGCACTTGGCTGAAATCATCTGTGTGACTGCTGTGGTCAGCCCTTTCAAATGCTCAGCCTGGCAGCCTGCTCACATTTTGTCCCTGATTTCCTGGGTCTCAACACCCTTACCCTTCCACAGAAATATACAAAACACAGGGGAACTTTTCTCCCCACCAGCTGACTTTTCAATTTTGCTCTTTTTGTCAGGGCTTCTCCCTGGAGCTCCCCAGCAAGACTGCGGGAAACTCCCACACAATTTATTGAAGTGACTTCCCACCCGCGGTCTCAAAGGCACATGCTGGGCAGGCACTCATGCAGCAGCAGGTCCCTGGCCTTGGGTGCCAAACTGAGGGGCTTCACAGTCAGCCCTGAGGGTTCAAAGAATGTCTGAAAACCCCCCTCTGCCACTGGGCTGCTTGTAACCTCACACTGTATATATGCATATATACACACATACACATATATGCACATATTTTTAATATAGATGTATTCTTTTGTGCATATGTTTATTTATAGAGTCAAGGTATACAGAACTCATGAATTGAATTCTAAAATACAGTGAGAACACTTTTTACCCCAAAATTGCTTTCTTGTCTTAACACTTTGCAGTTTAATTTAGGGTGCAAATTCATCCTGAATGACTCTGACATGATGGCAGGATGCACTCATCTGTTCACTTTTGAATATGAAAATCCTCAGGGGACATCAATCAAGCTTTCCTAGTGACTTCCCACATACATCCATCCATCTTCCGTATTTCTGTGCATGCTCATGATGCAGTAAGCTTGAAAACAGAAAAGTTACAAACCCAGAGCTATGCAATGGTGTATCAAATAACAGTATGTCTCTGGCTGTAATTAACAACTGAAGGATTTACACAAAATTAAAGCCAAAGTACATGGATGTGTGTGTGTAGGTTTTAAACCCAGTGTATATAGAAAAAAATTGGGCATTGCCAGAAGGAAAGAAAAAAGAAGCCGTGAGATGTTCCAGATTTTTTGTTGTGCAGTATGGGTGGAGAGAAAAGTAGAATATGGTCCAGGTTTGATGAAGGTGCTAATGTTCATTATCTAGAAAAGTGACATATAATCTCTCTTTCTGTGTTTTTAATCCTAACAGAAGTTCCTTCCTCTACTTGCCTGAGTCTTGCTCTGTGAGTGAGTTCTCTGCCCTCTGTACTTACCAGCTGGTTTCAAGGAGGGCCTGCTTTCCTGTCTTTCTGTAATTTAGCTCCCTATGTCAGGCTTGAGTAGCCCTAGTAGTAGTCAGGAGTCAGCCCCCCCCGGCATAACTCTCGAGGTCACTGAAATACATAAGCTTTCCCACCACCTCTAGATGCTCTCCCCTGGGAAGTATCATCCTACATATACATGTATATATAGTATAGAAATACAAAACCTGGGAACTCTGAGAAGGCAACAGCCTCCACGACTTATAGGCCCAGGGCATGTGATGGAAGTGGGAACTTCTCCTGAAAGATCACTGCAAGATTTGTCCCGTGTGTATTGCATGCCATGATTATATACATTAAAGGGTTTCAAATTTTAAATACACTCCAGATGCTTCTTCCTGCCCTTTCCTCCCACTCAGCTTGACTTTCCCCCAGCTGATTGATTCTCATAGTTTATTTTCAGGGATTCAGTGTTTTGCTTACTTGCCAGATTAGCTGTTTTCAGCGCACCAAAAGCTGCCCATTGAGCCTGGGGAAATGCAATATCAGATGCTGAGAAGCTGCAGAGTATCAGAATGGGATGAGCAATCGGCATGTGAGTGTTCAGCTGTACTCAGCACCAGACAAACTCTGGGCTTTGTGAAGTCAGCAGGAGTTTTCCCAACAATTCAAAAAGTACAGAATCAGGCCAGTGTTGGGAAGAGCTGACAAACGCAATCTATCAAACAACAGGGAATCTCTCCTTCTGCTGTGATTCTGATTTCTTTTTATATTTTTCCTTTTGTGTGTTTCCTATAACGTGAAAATTGTAGGCTGCCTTTTGTCCCAGGTCACCTGCTGCATGTACCTTATAATCCTCCACTTCTTCAACTGTTTAGTGATGGACAAACACTACAAACATCCAGAAATTCCCCCACCATTTTTTATTCTCTGCCTTTGTACCACAACTCACACCTTCCCTTCTTCCCAGAGGAGGAAGCAGCATGGTCTTGTTCTATTAGAGGAGAACTCAAAGATTGCTCTCTAGGCACAAATTCTGTGTGTAGCATGTAAATATGAAAGGAAGATGCAAACACACCAGAGATAGGACCCAAAGAAGAGCGGAATTCAAGAACAGCCTTGGATGCAGAACAAACTGTGATCCCATGAGTCACAGAGTTTTGGTTTCCTTCCCTGGCAGCTGTCAGTGCCGGTGAGATCCCAAGTGAGTTTGGGTATCTCTCAGCCCACTTTAGCCCTGGAAGCTAAAACCTCTGGGAAGTTTTTGGAATCTGCTTTACACATACAGGATGGAGGAAAAAAGCAATATATCAAAATACTCATGGGGGCATGCAGGGAAATGCTGATATGAGTAAGGAGGAGGGCTGACAGGCAGCTTCCTTTTCAGGGTGATTGCACAAAACCTCTACAGCTTCCACTTTTGTTTGATTCATCCAAATGGTTCTTACTATATCTAGTTATTTACATATTAAGAGGAATAATATTACTCATATCTGTGATGATAATGATTACCCAACAGATGTACTAAGATAAAAGGGTATTTTTTCTGATGCTTTAAAATAATAACCATATATATATTCTTAGCATTAAACTTACCAGACTGTAGACAACACATATACAGAAAGCATCATCTGTCATGGATGAGAGAACACGAGAGAGCTGGATTTTCCTGCCTTGTCCTGCTTTGCCTTGCCTGTCCTGGCCTTTCATCAGTCAGCAGAGACCACTCACAAGCCCTGTGGTGACATCTGCCAGTGAAATTTGTTCTCCACAGCTCTTTAAGGGGGGAGATCTGTTTATTGCTGTACTGGGTCACTGGTGATATCAAAACTCAAGATCCCTTGAGATCTGCTCAGGATCTCTTGGCTGGTACCCCATGTCAGCTCACCCCATCTCACCTACAGACATCACTTGTTTGACTTCTCAGCAGAGAGCAGTCACATCCATTTGTCCACATATCCCCTAGAATTGACATTTTAGTGAACTATGTGCACTAATGCTGTTCTTCCTTGGTTTTGTAAAGTCTACTTTTTTTTTCTTTTTCTAGTGTGAAAGAACAGATTTGATTGCCTATGAACCTGAAGAAGGAGCACAATGGCACAGAACGTAGGCAATTCACTGGCATAATAGACTAAAGTAAATACAACCTGCAGTGCATAGGTCAAAGGGAATTCCAAAATCATCATAGGTCACATGCTTTTCCTTGCCACATTATTGTGGCAGTTTATTGTTATTTGTTGCTGTTATTGCAGCAACATTATTTTTCTACTCTCTCGAACTCAGTTCTTTACTAATGCACAGACTATTATATTATATGAATTATATTATATTATGTTTATTATATTCCTCAGCTTTGTCTTCTTTAGACAGAGAAAAGCATGATGCTAACTACTGCACTTACATTTTTTTTTTTGTATATTCTTAATATATTCTTTAGACATAACATTCCCAATAGCCTTTCACTCTTTCACCTCACATTTATTTTTCTTGAACTTGTAATTCCTACTGTACACAGCAGTACAGATGATATCTCATTGCTGCCTAATGCAGTGGTATTAGTATTTCTTCATTTCTGCAAAACAAACTAATGTTTAAGGATTGCATTTGCACTTTTCACAGCCTCATCAGACTGGTAACCTATCATAATCAAGATGATAACATAATACTCCTCTTCCTTTGTCATTTTGCATAGTCTCCCTGGTTTATAGCAGAAAATCTTGTCAATTGTCTGGATGTACATTATTCCTGCCTTTCAAGCTTTTGCATGTAATTTCATTTCAATTAAGTGAGTCTGCAAAATCATTAATTGTTTTCAGTCATGATATTTAAACCCTGGTAGCTAAACCTCTTTAGCACATTTCAATAGCACACTCACTTTGAATCAAACTTAGAGGTGCAAATATTAAATAAGATCAGCCCCAAGATGAAACCTTGAAAAACTCTGGTCATAACCTCCCTCCAGGCAGCAGCTCTCTTTTCACTAGCTTGGTTTCTGTTCATCTTCTCTCTTCTCCCTTACATTTCCCATCCCAGTGCTAATTTGTACTAATGGTTTCCAATGCAACAAAGTACCATAAGTTTTACAGAATCAATACATATATCTCCTTTGTCTGAAAAATCAATCCCATAAAAAAAAAATGTACCACATATAATATACCTTTGATAAACCTGTGGGGTTTTTAATTGTACTTTTCATTCTTCTCCATATTTTTGATATTTCTTACCTTTAAAGTTTATTCTAAAGCCCTTCTTTGTCAAAGATCACGACAGTTATCCACCAGAGTTACTGAGACCAGAATGATGATCCACCATAGCACAGACTACCTTCCCATTTTCTTGGAAAATACATAATGAAAGGCCCCACTTGTTGCTCTCTATTCCAATAACACCATCTCTGAGATGTGAGAAAGTACTGAAGATCCTTGCTATTGGCCTGCAGTTGTACATCCATATTCTTTCTGGACGATGGGCTCTAGACCAGGTGCTCTGTCCTTTTTGACCTGAGCACTGAATTTTGCTTTCCTTGTCCTTGTTGCAGCACTCACTTTAATTGATGCTGCTCCTCTACCTCCTGGTTTATTATCGTCCTTCCTACTGAAGGTACATTCAGAAGGGTCACTGAGTTTGTGCACGGTGACAACAGTGTCATTGACTCGGGCTCACTGCCTCCCACTGCAGCTGAACAGACACCACCAGAATCCCCCCAAGTCAATTCCCTTTGTGGGGCTTGGGTTCCTGGCCCTCCACATCACTTTCCTGTTTTTCCATGCTTTGGATATCTTGATAATCTTGCACTGAGTCAGATGTGCTTGTTGTTTTGATAGAAGTACCCCAGCCCACAGATAAAGAGCCAAATTTCTCCACAGTCAGTCAGATTGCCCTAGGCAGGATTCTTAAGGGGCCTCATCTCTTTTCAGATAAGCTGTGTTTTCCTCATATTTATGCCTCTGTTCAGGAGCTCCCATGCCTCTGTTCAGGTAGGGTGTAGGTATCCACATAGAATTCGCAAAATATTTTTCTACTAACAAGTAAAATTAATTTTTCCTTTGGTCTTAAGATAGTGTGGGTGTTTTTTTGCAAGCCCCAAAGTGACTATTCCTGTCGATTGAGAGATCCCTCAGGATCTTTCAGGATGCTGCAGGGAATATGGATGATATGTGATGCTTCCACACAGTTGAGCTGCAATAGGTTTATGTGCTCCCTCACTGAGAAGCAACTGTCCAGACCCCTGTGTGTTTTACCACTGGAATGCTCAGAGCCACACACACTTTATCTCCCACCCACACAGCATAAGGGAATGACAAAATAGAAGTCCTGAAATGTACCTAACTGTGCCTCCTTGACATCCACATTTTAAAATTAATTTGTTTGCTTTGTTGTTGCCTTTGTCCTTGCAATTTGTTTTAGTCTCGGATTTCTACAGAGGTCTGTGCATTTTTCCTTTTGGCCACATCAGAACAATATCAAGGTTTGTAGAAGTAAAACTATACACTACTGACCAAAAAGCTGTCAAGTTTTGACAAACATGTATTCTGGTCCAAAGAGTGAGGATTTGCTCTACCAGAACTCTTCTGTTAGGCTGTGATAGCACATCCTACTCCCTTCACAAGGAAGGCAGGGTCTCTCTCAGCCTGCTGGCAGGGGTGTTGATGTGTATTTGCATTGGCCCTTCTCTTTTGGGGCTGGAGGCAGAAGAGCCAGTCAGGAGGGGTTTTGTGACTACAGAAGAAATAGTGGGATGTGGAGAAAATAGTAAAGTCTATAGATCTATAGTGCCATACCGAGTGGTTTTGGGTTTTTTTGGCTTTAGAACAGGCCTTGAACTGGCTAGAGGCCAGAACAGAGTGATTTCTCTGTATCTGAAACTGATCTGTTCTGGACCACTGCTGTAAATGCAGAGGATTCAGTAACTGAAAATGCAAGGGCTTCTTGTCTCTACCAACTGTGAAGACAGCCAAGTGCTAACTCTGCCCTCACAGCACTTTATATGTTGATTAAGGATTATTTTGGCATGAAGACAAATCTGAGGAAATATAGTAGGCCTATCTAGTTGCAAAAACAGGGATAGTATTACAGTGTTCTTGCATTTTAACCAGAAAATGACAAGATTTCCTTTCAGATGATATGCACCTTTTCACTCTAGAGATAAGTATGTGTTAAAGTTGGTGATGAAGAAAAGCAGAAAAGAATATCAAGGTAACCTTTTGTAGGTAGATGGCATATTTTATACCAGTGTATACTTAATAAGTAATACTTAATAAATATCCTTTCTACCTGCCAGCCTTGCCTTACCCACAATGTCAGACAATTGCTGCTACAAGAACATCACTAATACAGTAATACATTTGGTTTTTTTAGGATTTCTGTTCTGCTGATTCTCTAGATGGGGAAAAAGAAGGTTTTTCTCCAGCTTTGGTTTGGAGGAAATTTGCTACTGAGATCCCATACAATAATTGCGATTCCTTATTTTTTTTCTTTTTGTGTGACTAAAACTGACTAAATCTTCTTAATAGCATTTTTTCATCTTTTCAAGTTGGAAACCATTCTGTTTCTGATTAATTCATGCTGCCACATGAGTCCTAGAGCTATGCAGATAAGCTGAATGTACCACACTACAATATCTGTGTTGTAAACCTAAGGGCATTCATGGGCTTTTCAAGTGAATGCACATTCATACGTGAAGTAGGCAACACACAGTGAATGAGCTACATTATGTGAATGTGCTCAACAGCTGAAAAATGAACTATGTCATGGATTTCAGCTTCATGGAGTGAGCAGCTGAATTTGTCAGTGACACTGAAAGATTGTTCTTCTGTATGACTCAGATTGATTCACTGGTCTGACAATTCCCCCTTCTTTGCAAATCCTTCGCACCTGTAGATGCACAGCACTAACAAAGGTCTAATTCTGGCAGCTAGCAAAATCCCAACTGTTAGCATGTTGAAATAAGTGCAGCAGTTTTTCTGATGTTGATGTTCCTTGCAACACTCATTATATGCTGAAGAATAGCATTAAACTGATGCATTCTATGAAAGTTCAGTTTCAAGATTTTATGTCAGAAAAAAAAAATATCCATGCTGAGTTCAAAAGACTCTCAAGAAAATGACAGAAATCATATGATTCCTAGACTGTAACACTGCAAACTTGAAACCAAATAGAATGACAATTGTCTTTCCTCTTAGGCCACTTTTTGTACTAAATACTTTGCAGGATAAATAACATCAAGCCACTAAATAAATACTATAGATTTCTCAGGAAATATAAGGTGACATTCCAATGTCAAACCACAGGAAATCCCGACAGACTTTAACCATAGATTTTCTAATCTATGTACCCCCAAATAAATATTAAAACCAAAACCACAAATGGCATTTTCCTTACACTTGAGATATACACTGAGCTGTCAGAATATTATAGCTATCTGTACCCAGGCTGTTTATAAAGACAATAGTGGCTGTAACGGAGCTAGAAATAAGGAAAAAAAGAATCTACATGAGACTTGCTTCTGGCTAACCAACTTCTGATGTGATCCTCAGTTTAACTGTAAATCAGGGTTTCAAAAGAGAAGGGGAAATAAATCATTCCATATGCAAGAAAAGCTTGCCCAAGTTTTTATTGCAGTAGAAATGCCAACATCTAATTTTTAGCAATCATTTTATGAAAAGGCCACTGAGAAACCATAAATCTTCAAACGCTCCTGCACACCACAGAAATATGCAAGAACCTCTTGAAGGAACCTAGAAGTGAACTACAGAGCCAAAATACAAATTCAGATGAGATGCTGAAGCATATTGCTGGTTGTGTGATGATAAATGATGTGTTCAAGGTTCTTGTTTGGGACTGTAGTTCAAACACAGGAAAAAATAGAGAAGTGCTTGATTCAGAGTACAGCAGTCACCTCAGGTAACTGCAGCCTAGCCTGGAAGCCAGGCTGTTGAATTCCTCTCTGTGTGATCAGTGACGCAGCCCAAGACCAAAAATGTCAAATGCAATAACACATGATTCAGAAAAGCTTCAGGAAGGGCCCAGACAAAAAGAGCAGAGAAGATGGAAGAGGCCATGCAAGGACAAAAGAGGAGGCAAGGGAGTTTTTTTTCTGACTGCTGCCTATTCAGGCAAATCTAATTTTAAGGGCTGCGAGTTTCTTGAAGTATTACAGATTTTTTTTTTTTTTTTACAAGAACGTTTTCCTTTAAGCACACAAAGTCATAGAGAAAGAGCATTGGCCAAATCAAAGGTGTAGATTGGATCATGCTCAGGATGCCTGTTTAGATACATCATTAAAGGTGATTTGATTGCAGCAGTGGTGGCAATGCATGTACCTAAAGAGTCCCTTCCTTCTAGAGAAGTGGTTTTGGAGGTACCAACATTTAAAATGCCTGTGCCAGCTGGCCAGCACGTTGTCCCAGATGAGGGACTTCCCATATAAAAGGGCACTTCCATCTGGGAATAGCCTTCTCTGGGCAAAACTGACTCCCATTCCTTGGGCTGTGCTATTGCACTATGGGCTGAGAAACAGATCTGAAATGCCTCTTCTCCACTTCCAGAATGGACCCAAAGACAAACACCTCATTTCTCTCTTCAAACTGCTAAGTTTTAGTTTAAAATAATAATTTTCAGGAGTACAAAGACATGGAAATAATTGTGGCAGCTTTTAAAGCTGTCTGAAGGACAGGGTTTGCTGCCATTTTTCTCTTTCCTCCCATAAGTGCCAGCCACCAAGTGGAACCCTTTCATTTCACAGAGGTGTATCTGTACTGTATTGGAAGATACTTTGAACTAAAATTAGTAGGAGTAAAAGCAAGGACAGCCCAATAGTGTCATTTGCTTAATATAAATTCAGTCATTTCGTATCTAAATATCTGTGACCATGGCACTTCGCAATGTCAAAGAAAAGACAAAGTGCTCCACATGCTTAAAAAGTTTGCTCTCCTAAAAATCAGAACACCGCCTACTCAGTATGGGACAGTGTGAGTAATGAAGATGGTAAGGAGGGTAAGGTAAAAAGGATTAGCACTAGAAGAATAATAAGAGACATCATTAAAAGAAATTTAAACATTAGTTTTGTGATTCTTAAAAGCAGACTACTGACCTCTAAAAGGTGGACACACAGAGGCAGAGTAAAAAAGTTTTGGAAAACTGAGAGGCTCCTGGTAGCAGCTCTGCCCTAAGTAAGGAGAGTAGGTGGGAAGGCATGAGCCCAGGGAATGTTCAGTCTTCTGCTCTCCATCCATCTGAGACTGAACATGAGAGTAACCTCACTCAGTAGGACCTTTGCTAAGCAAAGCTGCTTCTCCTAAAATGCTCTGTTACACTGCTCTTGGGCACCAGGCCATCTCTTTCCAACTGCAGCTCACTGAAGACAGAGCAGTTAAAAAAAGAAAGATGAAAAGGACTTCTAAGTCCTGGGACAGCACAGGGTGAGAGCAGACCTGATAGGAAAAGCTCATGATTGCAAGGGCAGGCATAGCTCAGGGACGTGGTCAGAATGGCAGCAGGTTGCCTCATGAGGGATGCCAATGAACACCATGAAAAAAAGGACATCATCAGGTGTCCAGGAACATGGTGAAACTCACAGGAAGATGAAAAGGAGAGCTGACTTCTTGTACAAATAATTGCTCAGAAGCCTTTCTTGCAATTTAAATAGGAAAGGCTTCCTGTCCTTTTTTTTTTTCAGTGGTAAACGAGAGGGAAAGAAATGAACACAAACAAGGAGAAAGGAAAGGGAAGAACACTTGCTCTCATTGGAACTGAAAAAGAAGAGCAAAAAAGCAAAACTCCCAGCAGTCTAAACCAAAGATGCTATAATTTCCACTCTGCCCTGAATTAGGAGCTTCGTAGGATGAATCTTTGTGAAATCAAGCCTGGTTTGCACTGAAGTAGAAGGGAACAAGGCATCTTAAACCTGACTACTGGGCTGCTCAGTGGGTCAGAGGAGCTGCTGTGGCTCCTCTGAGCCTCTGCTCCTTCACTCTGCTTCTCTTGCCCTTTTGGCCTGAAAAGTTTTGGGGCAGGTCCCCCTGGATTCTATGTTTGAGCAGGGTGTGGGACATGACAGGCATTTCAGTCCCAACTTCTCCTTCCCTGTGGATGCTGCTGCACTAATGTGAGATGAGATGGGCGCAGGCATAGAAGCAGACCTGCATAAACTGTGAGAAAAAAACTATGGTAGCCCAACTTGTTTAAATGCCAGGAGTCTTTAGGTACATTATATATTCAACTTATTGTTGGGTTTATGGTCATGAGCCAATTTTGCTCTAATGAAAATAAAGGAAAGTGTTGAAGTTCAGAGGCTATGCAAATGGAGATTAATACACATTTTCAAAAGGGTTATTTAACATTTTTACTGCTTTAAAACTATAATGCTTTTTGATTTTGAACATTTTCAGGATTATTAACTTTGCTCAGATTTAATACAAGAAATTTATATATGTGAAATGGAAAGACAAGCACGCAAAAATTATTGCAGGAAGTGAATTGCAGAGTGAGGACTGTATATGGATGCTGAAAGACTCCGTGTATTTAAAGACAATAATTTTGGGGATAATGACGACTGAGTCACCATCACATACTGCATGTCTTCATGTGTCAAAATAAGAGTAACAAATGTAGTCATAAGGCAAATCTGTGTGACTGAGTAATGAAGGCTGAAAGAGACCTAATGGCTGGAATAATTATGGCTGGGAGGGTTGCTTGCTATGATAATGTGTGGTTTGCCTAATGAGGAACGGGCACAGAAGAAGATTCAAGATATTGCACTGTATATTATAAATCAAAAGACTGAGGGAAGATGGCCAAAGCTGGCATGCAGGCAGACTTCAAAGGGCTTGTGGTACGTACTCGGTGCGGCACGGAGAGGCACGTTAGAGCTGGCAGGGTGACAGGGTATCCTTCTTCCCTGAGAGTTTGCACCTGTGGCCTCTGCAGAGCATGGCCAGCAACCCTTGGTCTGTGGTGTGGGCAAGGGAAATGGGCCTTGGCACACCATGCTTGAGAAGATGATGATGATTGTCACAAGCTGCTGGCGGGACAAGAGCAAGTTGTCTTCATGGAAAAGTGGGAAGTGACCCTGGAGTGCTGCTGGTGGTGCCTCTGCACTGAGAGAGGGTTTGATGCAAACAATGATTTTCCAGTTCCAAAATGCAAATAGGTTTGGGAAGTCTGCACCTTGTCTGCAGGTATTTCAGTGAGAGTTTCGCTGTTAACTCCAGGAGATTAAACATTTCTTCTACAGATGTCTATGAACAAAAATTGTGCAACATTGAGCAATGGCTTAGCTTGAACAACCTAATATGCCAATTGTGAAGTAAATTATCTGCCTTAAACTCTTCAGTTAACAGAAGCAATGAACCATGCTCTAACTTCATTGGTAATTTTCCCTATGTAGATAATAATTTCTCTTTGGATTTCAGTGAAGTCTGTATTTTGGACCTGTGATAAGAGTGTCATGATGTTTAATGATTTTTTCCCAGCTGGATTTATTAATAACTTATATATTAGTTATTTCTGAAAGTCCTATAATTTAATCAACACGAAATGCAGAAGTAATACATTAGCACTATCTATTAGTTATCACTTACTGTCAAAACTAACTAGTGAAGAATATTAATGTTTGGGGAAAACCCGTTTTGTCCACAATGAATATACCCAAGTTTTGCACGCTGTGCAAGTCAAATATGACATTAGAGACAATTTTGAGCATTGCTGGACCATTAACAGGGTCAAATAATGGAGTATGTCACTATCTGCATTGAGTTCCCCTCATTTCTCAAACACAGCCTAGGCTCAGAGCTGAGAGCTGTGGCAGGGAGCTGTCATGGGGCAACCCCCTTGTTTTATCCCCCATCCCTCGTCTGTCTGAGCTATGAATGGATAATCATACACGAGAGCCTGGGTTTGTGTCTGCTGACACCCAGCACTCTTTGGTTGCTGTGTTTACCTCAATGGGGCTGTCAATGAAAATGAAGGTTTGCTGAGCTATCTGTAGGGTTGTGTGCCTAAGGGACAGAATTTTTAATGGGACATGAATCCAATCAAGATTTTCATACTGTGCAGTTTGTGGAAAACAAGAGCCTCCCTGAAAGCTACTGTTATGCAAATATCAACACACTCACAGCATACATTAAAGAAGCCCTCGAATTCCAGCTTTTTGGCTTGACACAGGAAATAAAATGAGACCAAAACAGGAGGGAATAGTACTGGTCAACTTACAAGATAAAGATTAATAGAAAGAACTTATTGCATGATTCATGTGGAAATTTTATGGTTAACTCACGGTAAGTTTTTTAAAAAGACCTCTTTTTAACTTTCTGTACCAGAACTATGATTCATTCACACACAAAGGTTATATGAGAGGCACAATATCTTAGTTCATTCAGGCTTTCCTGCTCAAAGGAGAGAGGCTTTTGTGAGATCTGCTGTTGTTCAGAGAGGGAATTAGTTTTATTAGCAGTGTGTCATTCACAACGTGCCTTACACATATACCAGCTTCCTCATTTCTTTTTTTTTTACCCAGTTTGTTAGCACTGGCATAGTTTGGGATTCTCAGTATGAATAAAACCCATTTTCTGCTTCCAATATTCTCACCCCAGGATGGCATTTCCTTCTGACCAAGGACACAGAACTCCCAAAAAAGAAAGGGAGAACAAAAAAATCCCCCGGCAATGCTGTTCTTGCAGGATGTCGATGTTACCAACAGATTTAACCACAAAAATCTTCCTGCCTCATCCTTTCTTTTCCCTTAATGTGTTGTTTTTTGCACTGAACTAGCTCAGGAGCTTTTCCAAGACCTTTTGTTCTCTTTGCTAGAGCCGCATGGATGGTGCTAGAATTAATTCCCACATTTGGGAGAACATCGAGGCCGTTCTCTACAAAGTGAACCTTTATTATTTGCAAATCCTGGTAGGATCACATGAAGCGTGGGATGTCTCCCTGGTCCCTGGCAAGCACACACGAGCAGCCACAGCCAGCCTGCCCTGCTCTAGCTCCCAGCCAGCAGGAGTGGGAGCACAAGAGGTCCATGTCCCCTTGCTGCTGTAATGTAACTGGTGCCCAAAATAGGCTGTAAGCAGAATTCTGGTGTCCCAGTTCAAGCAAACAAGCAAGCCAGCCCTTCTTGCACCAGGGCGTGGTTGTATCAGCTCTCACATATAGGTGACAGAGTTCTGTGCTGCATCAAGTAAGTATCAAGTGTTTGCAATAATTTGGGGTTTATTCTCAGAAATTAGAAGTCCAGGGGGAGCTGTGAGTGACCATCTCTCTAACTCTCTGCATATGGCAGATGAAAAGCTTTCTTTAAATTAATTGAAGCAAGAACATCTGTTCCAGAAGACATTAGGTTAATTTAAACATTTCCAGTACCATAGAAACCAATAAGCTAAGCAGACTCAGAGAACTCACATATTTAATGATTTGTACCATGTTTCTCATCCGAAGTTTTCTGTTTTCAACACCTGGGCACTGCCTGCTGTTATACTTTTCTTTGCAGAATAAAGAACCTTCAAACTTCTGTTCCTTACATTAGTAGTTGTAGACTGTGATCATATTTCTTCCTTCTGGTTAAATAAAATTGATGGAGTTCCTGGATTATTTAATTATTTAGCATATTTTTGCATTCACATTCCTTGTCTTTTGGCTTTTTTCCTGAACACTCCTCATATTCTCAATGTCCTGCTTGACCAGGGTACAGGTAATGGATAGTCCACTATGGCAATAATCATATTTGATGCAGGTATGATGGACGCATCCTCCTCCTCCTCCTTCTGCTTCTCCTCCTGGAGCCTATCCTGGTGCTACAGCCTCTGATCAAGGCTTGTTCAGACCTGCTGGTGCAACGTGGGCTATTGAATAGCAGTGGGCATATTTTAAATGCTTAGGTCTTTTCCAGGATATCTCAATATACCTGCAAGATAGAGTTCTGTAAATGCAACCTATGTTCTGCAGTTACAGGTTTTCAATTTCATATTTGGCTGTGTTAAAATGCCCTTGGGTTTCTTCTGTTCAAAGTAGTGTTTTTTTTTTTTTTGTCACCTGCAAGTTTTTTAGTTGTGATTTATTTTTTTTTGTTCCTCTCCCCAAATCACTGATTAAAATATTCAGTAGAAAAAAAAAAAAAAAAAAAAAGAGTCAGTAATTGATCATTTTGGGACCTCCTTAGAAAGAAATCCACTCCTGAATAATTCTCTATTCACTCATGCCTTTAGGGAACTGTCAAACAGCTTTTAATCCATACTGCTAAGAGAATAGCATTAATTTTGACACTATTCATGCCCTAATGTAAAGGAGCACGTTCCAGGACTGCCATATTTGACCAGAACAACGTTGAACCTGCAGCTGTATTTAAGTTTTCATGGGATTCAAGTAGCAGACAGCTGGCTGACCATGTCAGGCTGTTCCAGCTTGATATTTCCATGGTTTTTTGAAAAGGAAAGGCAGACCTCTGCAGTGATGTGTTGCCAATGTTTTAAGTCAGAGGTCCCATAAAATGTTCCCTGCTCAGTGTTATAAATCTAAATATCTAAATTAGCCTTTGCAAAAAAAAAAGAGGAAAAAAAAGAGGAAAAAAACCAAAGGGCTGTGGAATCTATTATTATATCTTAACTCTTTATGTGCTTTCCTGTGATACAAGACAAAGAATGACAAAAAATGCCTAGTTAGATGTAATGCAAGCAGCTATAGACTGCTCTTGGTAAATATGCTGGGGATATTTGCAGAGCCCCATTTGTGCACTGGTATATGGGCTTCTGGGGAGAAGGGGTGCCAAATGTTTTCTGCAGAGAGGTTTTGCTTTCAGTCTGCCAGAGCCTTTGTACGCCCTGAGCAATTCCAGCTACAAATTCTCTGCTCTCTGTAAGCAACCAGGATGTACTCCAGAAACCATCCTTTCCTGGCTGGCAGAGAACTATTACAGGGAATTATATGCTATATACTTCCCATAGCCTCCCTTGGGTTTGAGGTAACACATGAACAGCTCACAGTGCTACTTCCTTCTATGAAAATCAGCAGTAAGGGAGGGGCGAGGGGAAAAGTTTCTGGGCAGAGCTCTGGCCAGGGCAGCAGGTGATGCCCTGGGTACCCCCCAGGTCTTCCTTTCTCAGCACAGTGAGAAAGCAGCTCTATAATGGTTGTTTTTAGTGCTGTCAGTTGAGATCCTTCAATGCATCACTGGGTTAGCCACAACCACAGCCAGGGACAAGGGGAAAGTGGCATGAAAAAAAATCCCTCTGGTTCTCACACTTTTCAGTCCATATATATTGTGACTGGGTCTCTATCTGCTAAAAGGAGTAATTTTTTTCTGGTGGGAGATGACACAAACAGGTGGAAGCAGCAGGTAGGGCTGCAAACCCAGCCTGAGGGTCCTGCACTTAACAGAGCGACTCCAACATGAGTGGAAGAAGATGTCTCTCTTAGGCTGAGATAGTCTAGCTATCATTTCTGAGAATTTTTCATAGCTTGAAGCACAATAATCCATGAATGTTTACATACCAGAAAAGCCCCAGATTTTCACTGAGAATGAAGGATACAGAGGCACTGTAAACTCCTCGAAAACAAGCTAAGGAAATACAGGCAAACCACATAGCATGCAAAATTTGGCCCCTATTCTAGTTGACTGAAAGATGAGCAGGCCTTTCCTTCCTCACCCAAATCATGCTCAAGATCATTTATCTTCATTATATAAATTTAAGACCAGCAGCCTCTAAGCTTGGCACATTGGAATAATTCCATATGAGGTAAATTCATCCACTACAAATCTGAGGAAATCAATGACAGAAGTTTCCTATCAAATGTCCATCTTTCAGGAAAGACAGAGAAGTCAAATCCATGAACCAGAATAGCTAAACATGCCTCATTTATCTTGGTCTTTCTAAAAAATTTTTTTTTTTTCATGTAAGAATGCAGACTGGTTCATTTGTGGAACAGATTACTATAAAATTACAGCTAACAAAAAAAAAAACTATTAAAAATTGCCTACTGCTCACCGATAATGGACATAATTTCTCTTTGCAGCAAGTAAAATGAAATTTGGCACATCAGTCACCCGTACAACGTTTTTCTGCTGCTCCTATCCCACGCACTAGACACACGTGTGTCAGTTGTGCTTGCGTCATTGTTAAAAGCCTTAATGACTGACTCATTTTTCCATGGCATCTGGCGAATGTAGGCTGGACTTCTGCGGGCTCTCAGGGCCAGGGAACAGGAGGAGGCTGTGGGGAAAGAATCTCTGCAGGAGAGCAGCACCAGGAAGGCAGCACAATGGGCAAGGCTCGCCCCACCAAGCTCTGTCTCTCATTTCCCTGTCTTGTTTTGGCTGCTCTGTGTGACTCGCTTGTAGCCAGGCATTCGTCTCGCAAACTGATCAGCCGATGAAAAACCATGCTGACTCCAGCAAAATGCCATGACTTCTCCAAGGGAAGTGACCACCTCCCCCTCACACTTCTGTCGGCAAAAGGGACGGCACAAGCACATCTTCAGGGACTTCAGGAGAGCTGTGTTTGCCTGGCTCTAGCTGGTTGCACCAACCCAGCTCACCTAAGCCAAGGAAGAGGCAGGAGCATGCACAGAAGAGGTGCTCATATATGCAGGACAAACATCAGTCAAGGTCACAGTTCTCTAATATCTTCTCACATACAAAGTTGCTTGATTGTTTTGGGGAGTGTTACATCAGCCATCACAGTGTCCCAAGAGGAGCAGCATCCTGTTTTTTGTCCCAGCCTTCCTTAGCATCTGTTGAAACAGGGGTTTCCCCGACACGGGAGTAATTAGTATCTGACTCCATGATGCAGAAGGCATGAAAGACATTTTGTTATAGTGTATATTATTAAGAAATCTACAGTTCTTATAGAAACAGCTGTGGACCTAAGACCTGATTGGCCTTAAGGTAAAAACCTCTAACACTATTGGTGTGCTATAAATAGCACCCCTAGTAAACCATATTTATAAACAATGGTTATAGAAAGAGAGATAATAATTGTTTGAATTCTTTTCCTCTAAGATTCCTAGGCTTAGCCTGTGGGAGATTGTCTCTGTGCTTTCTTCGACTGAACTGAGAATATCCACAAGTATCATCATCACTTTTGGAGTTAATAAGTGACAAGGCAATTATTCTTTTTACTCAGATGTTCTTGAAAAATGGGACAAGTTGGGACAGACTAAACATGTCCTAAAGCCAGTTTCTGATATCTATAAAATGGGGTGCTTGGATGGACAGGCAGCTACAGCAGCAATGTTTAACAGTGGCTGTAAAGCCAGATTGATCAAATGTCTCAGTTTTACATGGCTTTGAAATAACAACATCTGTCTGCAAAAGGTACAAACTTTCTGACTCTTACAGGCATCTATTACACACCTGCTGTGGCGCTGTGTACCTTGCTTTGGTGGCCAGAGGGCAAGGCTTTTCCAAACCTGCTCTGTGTGACTCATGTCCTCCATGAGACTGGCCTCCCCTGTGGGACTGGCAGCCTCCATGCTGCCATACAGCAGATGCCATCTGGGCAGTGGCTGGGCACAGCTTCTTCTCACCTTTTGGATAACACATCTCAGCCCATGTTGCTAGAAGCTCACTTTCAGAAGAGGAGACAGACATGCCTGCTTGGTTTCTGGCTTCTCTCCTGCAGCAGCAAGAGTATCAATTAATATCAGCAATGATGCCAGTTAATTAGTGGTGGTAGGCTGGAGGACACTGACACCTTTTCCTTGTATGTCCTCTCAGGAACAGATTAATCCCAGGCGGGTCAACCAACTGTGTGGCAGATGGCTGCAGCCCTTCCTGCTGCTCAGCTTGGCTGGGGCTGATCTGGATGCTCGGCACCGCCCACCTTGGTGTTCAATACAACCTTCCCAGGCTATCATTCAGCCACACAGAATTTGGGGCAAGATGTTAATTTATCAGCTTATTTTTGGAGATGTAGATAGAAACCGTAAACAGTCATGCTAGAGCTACATTTTGTCAGAAACCAATCTCCCAAGGAGTGAATTCTTTCAAGTGAAATTTCTATATAGTTGAGTAGGTCAATTCAAAGTCATTACATACTAATGCTGCTGCAATAACCTGTGCACCATTCTGCTTTATGATACTCAAATATCATTTCAAATAAAGCTAATCTAAGACCTCATTCATCTGTATTGATTCCACAATAAAGGCACTAAGGGCAGTCTGGGAACACCTAGGATCAGCTCCTGGCTTTACAATGGACTTTGCCATGTCACTCCCATTGCACATTCATGTTATATTTAGACTTAGTTGACTTCTCCTCAAAGTTAGTTATGTTGGCTCCTCCTAAGATGCCAGAGAGGGTGATGATCTCATCTTGCTCAGGTGGCCAGACATGAGAAGACAAATTGCCCTGTGGTGACCCTGTAAGAGGTCTCGTTAACTGGTATTTTTCTTTCATCCAGAGATTTGTTCCCTTTACCTTTAAACTGCACATTCTTGGCAGTGATGTATGGGAGGTAGGCAAAGGCTTGTGCAGCAGAGTTCAGCACCTCTAGAGCTACTCTGTGCATCTTTGTGAAAGAAGAAAGGATCAAGATCAGTTTCAAAGTATGCTGTACAACAGCTGGAGAAACATTAGGTCTGAAATGATCTTAACTACAACTTCTTTCCAAAAGACTTTTTACTACACTTTACATGCAGCTGGTTACAGAGAAAAACACATTTCCTTCACTGTCAACAGTGAAGAACCAGGCTGCTCTGGCTCTGGTGCATGTGCCACCATGGAGAGGTCAGTGGGCTCCAGGGCAGCTGAGCAAAGGCTGGAAATAGTTGCACCTTCCTACCTTACCGTGCCCAAACATGACTGTTTGAGGAACAGTGATCTCATCCTTCAACTGCTCTGAAACTTCCTGAGTCTAACAAGCTTTAACTACTGCAACTCCACTTCTCAGACCAAGAAACCAAGAACCTTCTTTTATATGTGTCTCCAAGAGCAAGGGTTTATTATAATGCAGTACTTTTATATTTTTTATAATATCTCTCCACCCATCTTTTCCCACAGATGAGGGTTGCATTTCTGTGGGTTTTGTTTCTACACTTTGCCTGAAAAGAGGCTTGAATGCTGGGACACAGGTGGGTGCTGTGGGGGCACAACACTTTCCAGCTGGGATTGACACATAGATCTCACCAGGGTGGTGGGTTTCATGGCTTTAAAAACCCAAAAGAAGGAGAAACCCAGCTAATGATATGCTAGAGACATAGGCTTAAAATGAGGCACCAGTTATAACTTGCTTGTTAATTCATGTTCTCAGAAGGAAAGTCCTTTTATCTGGATAAGCTATACTTAACTGCTCCACTTCATAGAACTGGGAACTGAGAAGCTCTCCCAGTTGGGGAGGCACCAATGTGGGCTCACCAGCTTTCATGTGCTTCTCATTTGGCTGGTCTGAGCTACCTGCTCCAGGTGAGGGCCAAGACTAATGCAAGCATCTGACAAGATGCTCCATCCACATGGAGAGGGTGCATCTCTTTCAGCAGCTTGCCTCTTCAAAGGTGCAAACTGCTCAAACCAGTGAAGTCAAAATGAAATTAGACACTGTAAAAACTTTGCTTTCCTTTGCCTTTGCTCTTCCATGTGCCTAGATTTTCCAGCTTTTAATGACCTCTTGAGAAAGTGGTCCAGCCCTCAGGGAAAAAAGTCAGCAGTGCCAATTATCACCCCTTGACGGGCAGAGAGGCAGAAAACCAGTCCCTATGGTCTTACCACAGCCATCTGGACATCATACTCCATGTGGGTGAAGCATCCCCAAGCTCTTGAGGCCTGCAGTCAGGGAAATAGTGACCTTGGCTTCCTCAACATGTCTCAGTGCTGATCACGCCACGGTTCGAGAAACAAACCGAGTGAGCACCAGAAGAGACAGAACATAAGGAAATGTGTAAGAAGTCCTCTGTTGGCTGCAGTGATTAACCAACCATACAAGATGTTCTTGTGGTGATAACATTACACAAAATTCGAAGCAGGAGCTGGGGACAGGTTTGAAATTATGAGGAGGAAACGGTAATTGTCCAAATAGAGCTGCTCTGTACCTGTGGGGGAGCTGTGAGAAGTTTGCTGCTTCTGCTCTTCACTCACTTTGAGTGTGGTGAAGAGCAGGTATTACATACTGGGAATTAAGAGCAAGCATTTTTAGGAATGCCTGACTGAGTCTGTATCCAATCACTTCTCTCTGTCCCGAGACCTCCTAATTACCAATTTTTTCCCCTGTGTCTGGAAAGCTGATACAGATGAACTGCTGCTGAGTGGATAATAGCAGATGTGTTTGCCTCTGAGCTATTGGCAGCCAAATTATGACTTGACCCGAAGTTCCTTAAAAGATCACTCCAAGTTTTTCTTTTACTAGCATATGGATGCAACTACTTGGTTGAAGAAAAATTTAATCAATGAAGGCAGCAGCAGCACAAAATGTGCCATGTGAGATCAGCTTCAATTGCTGTCAGGAGGAAGAAGCTGTGGGAATCACTGCTTTTACAATATTGTGATTACACCAAATACAACATTTCATTTTGGATCCATTCCAAATCAAACTATTTCTGAATTCTGGACAAACATAAAGGACTTCCTGAATCAATTTAAATATTATATTCAATCTCCAAATGTTTTTTGAATCCCTTCTTTTCATCTGGGCAAAGGGGTTGGTCTTGTGCACACTAGCTATGGGGTGATGGAATGTTCTACTCAGCAGCGTGGTGGGAATAGGAGGAGGATGCAGATAGACCAAGGTTCTGACCTGGGGCAAAAGACAAATGAAAGAAGGAAATCTAAGTTATGTCACACCTCAGAATCATGTCCTGGCTGCTGGGAGTGCCTCCCCATGCTGCGTGGTTTTCTGACTGGTGGTTGCACAAAATTTCTCAAGTTTTCTCTCAAGCAGCAAGTATTCCTCAGAATTCACAGATAATTAAGTCTGTTTGAAACAGGCTTTTTTGCAGCCAAGATCTTTTTCCAGGCAAGACATAATTCAGAATTGATACCAGGTATGTAACAGAAGTCTGCCTGACTGTGCCATGCAGAGGTAATAGAGCCTGCAAAATGAACCCAGAGGGACAGGGTTCGTACCTTCCCCCAGCCTTTGGACATGATTAGCCATTGTTAGTCCTATAGTGTATTCATCTCAGAGCTGCAGAACCTCTTTGTAACAAAGACAAATGTATATTGTATTTCTCCAGCTAAAAAGAGATGAAGTTGGCAATTTATAATGTTGAATTGCAAGTTCAGCCTAGTTTGGTGGTTTGCAGAGCTTAATCCTCTTTATTTAAAGTGTTATTCAGTGTGGCTGCTTCATTCTGAGCAAATTTTTCAATTGACCCTCAGAAGATGGGGAATCATTTACAGCCTTTGACAGGTTTGATCTCTTATCATTTTTAACTGGGGATTTGGAGATGTAATTATTTTAATGCTTTTTTAATTTGAAAATTAAAGTTGCATTTATTTTATGAATAAAAGGACTAATGAGTTCCTCAGAGGGAAGGCCTTGCAATGAAATAACAGAAATGTACAGTAAGAACAGAGCCTTAGAGCTGGTTTGGGAGGAGCTGTCTTTGAGCCAATTCTAAGATCAAGATTGTTGCCATGTTCATTTTTGGAAGCCTCCTCCATTGATTTTTCATTTGTGTATTCATTAGACTGAAAGCCCACAAAGTGCAGTTGATAATTACCATCCATGGTCTGGTTTGAATTCCTTTCAGACGAAGTTGATCATTCAGCTAAGTATCTGAATGGCTGAGGCTGCTTAATACCAGCCTGCTACGTTGCCTTTCATTTCTTCTCTTGAGGGCCTTTGTGAAGCGGAGCGAGGGCACACGCACTGATTATCCTCAGCTTTTCTTGGTGCTGAGATGCCAGCTCCCCCGTTGATGTCTACCGTATTTCTGCTGCGGGAAGTTTGGGCACAACAACCTTGTTTTAACAGAAATTAACAACCCTTTATTTTACAACAATGCAGATTGAAAATAGTTGCATCAAGCAGTAGATCGAAATAGTCTCTCCTACCTGTGATTTGGGCAAAATTTTGACCATTCATTCCTCAAGACAGGGATGCAGCAGGTAGTGCTCTGCTGTGAGGTTTCCCATTCTTTGAAAGGTGTAGGAAAATGTAGGGTGACAAGAGGCCCTCCACTACAAAAAAAAAGGTGGAAGACGATAAAAAGTTATTTTAATATCACAGCTTGAAGGTTTTTTATGGCTGTCCAAGGCCAGTAATAGCTTGTGCTAAGAGTTACTTTTTTTTTAAACTTGAAAGATAGGGACATCAAAATGTGTAACAAAGGATTTAATGAGAAAAATTACTTGAATACAATCCAGTCTCCTGTCAGCCCCCAAGACAAGACTCCACAAATAAGGACTGGAAGTGAAAGAGGTTGAACACCCTAAATGCTTCAGATGCAGCTTCCAGACTGTAACTAGGCTCTCACCTTCCCCCCACCATGGTGGCTGCTTTGTGGAGGTGGAAGAAATAGTTGCTGAACATGCAGAGCACCGAAGGATACTCCTGGCTGAGACTTCTGATAAGCCTGCTGTTAGTGTGCTGTCCATGTAATCACCCATATTTAGTATTCTTTAAATAACTAGTTGAAAGTTCCCCAAAATTTAAATAAAATTGGCTTGATAATGAAAATCAGAAACATGCGAGAACTGTGACCTTGATAAAATTTTCAGTTTTTAAATATTTCTGGTACAGTATATTTATGCTTTTTTGCAAGGAGTGCCTAGGAAAGGGTGCTATGAAACTGCCAGGCATCAGCAAACAGATAGCTCAACATTTTGATATTTTTGGCTTATGTAGCTTGCAACATCCAGAGATCATGAAACACCTCAAACTTCAGACTACTCTTGTTTCGTGGATTAGAAAAGAAAGGCGATAGCTCTTGGTCCTCTGGTAATGTGCTAAAAATGAGTGGAAACCTTTCCTTTGCATTATTTTATTGCACATCAAATCTGTGTGATTTTTCCCCCCCCCCAAACAATGTGATAATTTAGGTAGGTTTCTGTACTGGCAGCCACAACACAGAAGGTATGGTGAAATTCACGGAACTTCTTTTGTATGAGAGCTGTCGTGCCTGAACACGCCGATTGTTATTTTTAATATCTCAGCTCCGAGACAGCTCTCGTCGAAAGACAACTCCTGCAGCAAGCTCAGCACCCACGCTCCCTACCCTGGCTCCAGGTGTGTGGGAAGGTGGTGCTGATGGAGGTGAGGGCACTGTGGCAGTCGGTCTCAGGCCACCCGTGGATCCCTGTGGATCCCCCCCAGCTGCGCCAGCCACAGTGCTGCTGCTGCAGGAACTGGCTGGAGTAGGGGGATGGATGGAGTTTGGGATGTTTTGCCAGAGCAGGTTACACTGGGGTCTGTCACAGCAGGTTAAATGAAAGCATGCCTTTTGATTTACAGTACTGTCCAGGTTTGCTGATCTAGAGAGTTTCAGGCTTGTGTTGAGGGGCACATTACAATCAGATTCTTATTTTATTTTTCTTCTGAATAGAGATGAAATGTTGTAAAACATTTTATTCTCCTAGCCTGGTTATTTTTTCAGCATGGGTCATTACCAAATCACTGCATCACCGTCGACATGCCTGAAATACTTATCTTGCTTCAGTTACATTTCTCCTGAGCCCTGGCTGGCTGTGTCTGCCAGATAACTGAGGGTGCACCTGGAGCTTTGCTGTAGGAGCGAGGTAAGTCATACTGTGTAGGCTGAGGTGTTCTAGCTTCTGCATACTATTGCTCATGCCTTCAGTCCTTGGAGTCACCTTGCTGCCTTACTCCACAGACTTTTTTAAGTGCTGCAGTGCTGTTTGTTACTAGGTGGAGAGCGAGCCTGAAGACTGCTTTGAGGAGGAGGTTGTTTCAGCTCTGGAGTGGCAGCATCCAGACCCTATTTACATTGTTCTTCTGGTGTCCTGTCTTCAACTGTACTTATGCAGAGAGAAGCTGTTTACTTATTTTGCATGGCTCCCAAATGTCATTTAAGCATTATTAACATGAGGGTTACTACCTCCCAAATTTCTAATTAAGGTCTTCCCTTCAGTCTATTAGCTGTGCTTTTGTGGACATATTCTTTAATTAGTTCTGACTTTCTGACTCCAGTGCAAAGTAGTTTTTAACTACTGTCTGCAATGCCCACGAGTGGTGAGTCAACCTATTAAAAATTAAAAATCAATTTTAGTTTCACCAAATGAACCAAGTGCTATTTCATCTTATTTTCATTATCACGATGCCTGAGAATCCAGGTGTTGGAGAAAGCTTTACAAATGGGGAGCAAAACCAGCCACATCAACAGGGCCTGGGTGAGGATGGGGTTGTAAGCCCCTATGACCATACCAGACCCTCATCCCAAGGAAAGGAGGGGATGTATAGTAGAAGGAAATACAAGGTAGACACTTTGGTAGGATGGGGATGCTGAAATCCCTGGGTTTTGACATCTGCCCTGTTGCGGGTGCTGACCTGGCCCCACCTGGCAGCAGCTCTGGGGGAAGGATGCTTCCCTTTCTGGTTTTGCCACTCTGAAAAAACATTGTGTTTTTTCACAGCCCTGGGGAAAACATCTAAGAGACTTCAGGTAGCAAAACCATGAAGATAATGGCTCATCATAAGCTCAGGCCATTTTTATCTGGGTCCATACTTACCTTTTGAAGTCACATCTCCGCACTCAGCACATAGACATCCAGCATGGGTCCAGTGCCCGCCGTGGTTCCTACCCTGGGTGTGACAGAAGTGTGGGGTAACACACATTCACTCCCAGCTAGTGACTACCACCCACAAAAAGCCATTCCCACTCTTCCCTCCACCTGCCACTAATGCCCTTGTACCCCTTCAGGGAGTTAAACTGGCAGAAAACCCCTTCTGCTGGTCGGAAAATGGGACAGGGACACGACTAAGCCTGGGTCAGGGTGAGTAGAGGAAGCCTGGGCCAGGGAGAACCACCATTGTCTCTTGCAGTGGCTGCTAGTATTCCATGGACTGTAACGAGCAATGTGTGGACACCAGAGTGTCCAGGGGGATCAGAGGGGAAAGGACACCCACCTGGAACAAGGAAGAACATGACTCCCCTTGAACATATGTGAAGATTCACATCTAGATTTGCAGCCCTCAGAAAAGGAACATTCTGAGGCACAGAGCTGTGATTGGGCTCTTTGTTCATGCTGCCATGATCGGATGCACACTAGTTCAGAAATCTGCTCAAAGCCCCTTGCAAGATCAAGGCCTTTCTTTGTAGCCTCTTTGGACCAAAGATGGTCTCTTTTTCTAAAATGCTTCGTGTTCCTGCAGCCTTTGCAAAAGGAGGAAATTATGCCAACCATCTGAAACATTCATGTAAAAACTTTTTGGCTCAGACTTGGTGTTCACCTTTGTGCTCAGGCTTGATTTTCTAAGTGTGTGCATAATTACTAATGTATTCATTAAGAGTATTTCCCATGGTGTCAAACAACTCGAAATAGATACCAGAACAGAGGGTCAATCTAACCACTGTGCATAAAAGGTGAAAAAAAAATCCGTAAAGAACAGGTCAAGAGGAGTCTAATTATGGAGCATCTTTTGAAAAAGATTCATATATAATTTTGGGTATATATTTCAAAATTAAAAAAAAAAAACAACACTGACCTTACTGATTCTGTGTTAACTAGTACTAAGGATAAATTATTTTCACAAATCTAAATATAATAATTCTGTTGTGCATATAATTTAAAACATACTACAGCACATCAAATGCTCTTTGAAGATAGCAAATTATTCACAAATATTGACATTGTTTGTCAAAATTTCATACTTGACAGCTTGTCACAAGTAGAAGAAAACCAGTACGGTCTAAAGTGTTTTCTGGACCATGTAAATTTTCCCCAAGCATTTTTGCTTTTGCTTTAACCAAGTAGCATCTGAGTGGCAAAAATTATGCAGTACTAAATTATGACGTGCTCCGAAAGAAATCTTAATTCCAGGGCCTCTACTGTAATTTTGGTTGAATTCTTCTTCTAGGATCATGGCCAGTAGGAAAGGAGGACTTTTGTAGCTCGATTAACAGATTGAAAGAGGGTATAAAGAGGAGGAGTTTAAATGAATTTGACATTGGAGAATGTTTTGGATGAAAGAACCTGGAGCTGGAACTGAGTAGGTGTAGGAAACAAAACCACAATGCAAGGATGATTGAACAATGGGACAGGTTGCCCTGACGAGTTGTGCAGTGTCTGTAAATGGAGGCTCCCAGCATCCAATAGGACAAAATAACACCGTCTGAAACCAATGCTCACCTAGTTCTGAGCCATAAGTTGGATATGAGATGTAATGTCCCTTCCTGTCTGAGTGACTTGGCACTTCAGAGTGAATGGGTCTACCACAGCCTAAGGTGAAGTGACTTCACAGCAAAACCTCCAGTCCCAAACACCTGACAGTGCCTGTTTGGAGTTCACCAAGTCTGACTGCCTCAGGACAACCCAGAGCTCATGACCAGAGCAAGGGAAGTTCATCCCTCACCAAGTTAGGATCTGTGCATGGCAATAGGAGCATGATCTCCCCATCTGTAGGACCTGTGTGCTCCATTGCTCCTGTTCCCCTGCCTAAAATGGGCCTTACCCATTTAGGTCAGACCCATAAAGGGATGCTCATGGAAACCATTTGCCTCCCACCATTGATGGGGAAGAGCCTCCAAGAGAGAGACAAAAGCAGAGGAGAGGCTGACAGGGCTGTGTTGGTATCTTCCCCTCTCTGGAAGCCACCTCCCTTGGATGGAGAACCCAGCCCCTGGGCTCAGGGCCCCTCATTCTGGTTCGGACTTTGCTCCATTTTGCCTTGGTTTGTTTTCATGGGTTTAGCACCTGCATTGCTGGAGTCCCCCTAAGACCTGTTGGCCCACACAGCAGACACCAGCTGGGGATCACCCGTGATGCCCAAGTCTTCAAGGCCCTCCATCTTTCTCAGCTGAAAAGGACAATGTCTTCACATGCTGGCATGTGAACCTAATGACACATCCGTGGTCCAGAGGTGCCTAAAATGGCCAGTCACCAGGAGGATATTTGGGGACCACTGCCCACTCCCATCTTCTCAGCATCCCAAGGTGGCTGCCAGGGATGGGGCTGTTTGGGGCTCTGGTTAGGCTCTGTGCAGCTCTTCTTCTCTTTGACACTGCTGGAAAACCACGAGGCATGATGGGTATCTGAACCCAGAGGTGTTGTGCTGCCTGGTAGATGTGAGGGATGACCCAACATCCCAATAAGCACCAGGATCTCTGCAGCCAGGACTTGGCTCAGCATACATTAAACAAGCCCCTGTGAGGAAGGGGGAAAACCTACCCACAATGTCCTTTGCCTCCCACCAGCTGATCAGCTCAGAACTGCAGCTGGATCCTCAGGCATGGGTTGCAGGAGAGTTTTATTGCATCTCAAAAGAGAAAGACTAATTTCCTCACATCTCCAGCAGAACATCCCACCCATTTTGCAAATCCTTTGGCAGTATTAGTCATTTATGACTATCAGTAATGATTTTCCAGGCTTCCCTTCGCAGCCAGTAACTAGGAGAAAAAAAATACACCAGAACAGAAATTGTTTGTGTTTCTAAATCACAAACATCAGCATTGTGTTATCCTAACAGCTATCATCTTTATTTTTAGGATATTTAATCAACTTGAATGCTTTCAGATATATTTTAGTCAGACCACTTTGCTCTAGCTTACCTCCCAGTTCTGGTTGCCATGGCATAACAATGATTTCTCGTCTAGCTAAAAATAAACCATCAGCAACAAATGTATTAGCCATTAAAAAAAAAAAAAAAACAACCAACCAACCAAACAAAAAACCCCCACCAGCAACCAAAATCAACAAAAAAATCAAACCATGATGCAAACAAAGCATCTCCCCATACACCAATTCATGTTACCCCACACAGCTGCTCCTTTGGCATCAGCTGTACAAGTTCTTTGATGGACTCTCTCTGCCTCTCCTTTCCTATTTACACACGTCTACATCCTGGTTAAGGAAAGACAGACAAATGTGTAAAACATTGCAAACATTTTAAAAACAGCATAAAATCAAGTGCTGTAACAAAGACTGCTGGTCCTCAGTGAGGCAGAACTGCCTGTCCTCAAAGCCTCTGTAGCTCCTGGGCTCTGCTGGGAGAAATCTTTTCTTTCTTTGGCATGAATTCAAGCAAAGGAAAAATCCCTTCCTCGCCAAAGAGGCTGATGGAAGACAAAGCTGGGACATGAGGTGCTTCTTCCCCAGTGTGGGGGCAGCCCTGACCCCACGCCTGCTCAGCCACCTGTGACCTTGGCAGGGCGGTAGGGGATGGGTGAAGTTCTACTGCAGCCTGCTACAAGGTACTTCATCCCTTCTGATGAAAAATTCTCTCCTTTGCAGCTATATGTTTTGGTTAAAAATAAAGTGGTATGCCACATATTTAACAATAAAATTAAATTACTGGAAACCAGAAATCAATCAAGTCACCTATGAGCATCTCCACATGTTTTGCAAGTGTTAATTTAGAGGTGCAGAAGGCTACAGCAATGCTAGAGATCATTAAAAATAATATTGGTAGGTTCAGGGAGGTGTTTTCTTTCAGTTTTGATTACAAAGACCTCTTCCTTTCTCTTACAGTCTTCTGTGAGAGCAGTGCAAAAGGAAGAGGGCAAGTCTGGCCAGGTCTGTCCTGCCCTGCCCTCATGCCTCTCAGCCCAAATGACTTGGTAACCTCCCCAGCGAGCCCTGGAAGGAAATGCCTCAGCCACGCAGATCCCAGCACGCCTGTACAAGGGTGTGGAGGAGAGCACACAGCTTGTTCTGTTCCTTGCTACCAAAACAGCTGCTGGCCAGCCACAGTGAGCACGGGGCAAAATGGTAACTTGGATGCTTCTGAAGTTCTTTTAGAGAAATGAGACTGAAGCAAAGAAAGGAGTACTCTCTGTGATTTTGTGGAAGATGGCCAGCTCTTTCCCAAACTGTCCATATTTGTTAGGTCCTCACATTTGCTGGTCCTCATGCTCCTCTTTTAGCCTGATCCTTGTCTGTCTCTGTAAACACAGTAGGTAAAGGAAGGAGAGGAACAATTCCTGTCTCCAGGGACTGCCTGGCTCCTGTCCATGCAGCAAAACTCCCCATCCTTGATGTCATCAGCACCCTGCTGATAACAATATGCAATATTGCTGATAACAATATATATGTATGAAATACACCTTAATGTTGCTGTCCTCTTGTAGCTGCTAAGAGCAGAAAGCTTGGTGGCTTTGAGAGTGCTTCTTTGTGAACCTGTTTCCTCATCTCCTGTTTCCTCATCTCCTGCAGGGACAGCCAGCGGGGTAATATTGATGGTTCCATGGTTAAAGCCTGGCAGGTTTTTGGCAAGGAAAGTTCTGTCCTCCAAGACCTGTGTGTCAAGGCTGGGAAGCTCAGTGGGTGTTCCCCAGCCTGCAGTAGAGGACATGCCTGCAAGGGGTGCCCAGTCCCCCTCCAACAAAAACCAGAAGGAGCATGGGAGTTTCTGTAATTGGCAGCTCTTTCAGTCCGGGAGAGCCCTGGGGCTCAGCACTGGTGTGAATGCTAGCACAGTGGCTAACCAACCCAGCAGGGTCACCAGCTGAACTCCTTGTTTTACCTGTTGCTAATGCCAGCATTTTAATAAAAAATCACTCTTAGCTGGGAGAAGAGTAAAGCACTACCTGAATAGAGCTGGCCTGAGATCCTATCCCAGATTTGTACCTATATTCACACAGGGCAGGACATCACTCTCCTACTTTTCTTCACAAAACATGGCCCTCAGGCCTGGAGCTTGTATTTGGGTAGGAGAACAAAGCTGTGCTTTGTAGGTGGATAGATTGAGGTTTCAAGCACAAGACACCATGGCTGGGCCAGCATCCCCAGTTGTGACCTGAGAACCTGAAGGCCTGGAGAGGCTCTCCAAAAACACACTTGATATTTCTTTCTTCTCTGGCCCTCAGGCTTTGATGAACAGACAAGGTTCATCCCATCTCCTGTCCTCACTAGGGACACAACCACAGCGAAGAAACCAATCTCATTGACACTGCAGATGGGATTTTGAGCACTGTTTTTCCACAAGTTACGCTGTCCAGCCTCCTCCTCTCATGTCTTACCAGCACAGGTTTGAAGGAACAGAGGGGCATGTTCCTCATGAGCCGTGCTGCTGAGCTCCCAGTGGAAGGACTCACGAGCTGAGTGAGGATGATGAGGAAGCTGGAGCAAAGACTTTCAGAGCCTGACTGTGCTTCTTGTGCCAGAGCCATGCCAATGTCACCAGCCCTTGGAGGAATGTGGCCTTCCACTCATTCTCTTTCTCCTCTGGGCTGTGGGAAGAGTGAGAAGACAGTGGGTGTGTCTGCAGGTCCCAGGTCATGGCAGAATGGCTGCGGGGCTTTGGCTGCTTTCCCCCCCAGGGCCTGGCTCCTGAGGAGGATGTGTACCAGCCCATGTACACAGAAATTTCTGGAAGGGCTGCTCAGTCTTGAAATTGCTTTTGAGAGAGAAAATGAAGAAAAGCAGATCCATTTTCTGCCCAAACTCAGCAAAGCTGCCTTTGCTGCGCTTACAGAAACACTCTTCTGTCTCACTATTTGAGTTTCTGTTTTCCTTTAGAGCTCACATTTTTTCCTTTCTGCTGCATGAGGTCAGCTGACAATTTTAAAGAGCTTTAAATCCCTATTGCAGTATTTAATGGTTTTCCCAGAGCATCTTCCCTGTGTTTTACTCTGCTCCTCTCTTTGCTCATTATTCCATATTTTCTTCTGGAATATGTGTCTCTAACCAGCTACAGAAGACCCTCCCCTCCTGAAATTATTTTATTACTAGTTCATCATCTTGGAAACCAACTGTTTTCCAGCTCTGCTTTTAATAGATGAGGTAATTTCTCTTCATAGAGACCCAAACCTGAGCTTCTGAGAACAAAAATCCCTCTGTTGATTTCAGCATTGTCATTGTTTGGACTTTATTTATATTGTTTCTTTCCACCTTTCTTCACAAAGAGAGGCTAAACCCGCTCTGATACACTGCCTATCATGACTGTCAACTAGCTGGCACTGTCATTAGTTTCACTGAGGCCAGAGGGATTTCTCTGCACTCAGCTAAATGTGATTGTGTGTGTTTGGAGGCTTGAGAACAAAAAAGAAATGACAATATCTGAAAACTTATGATAATTTATGGATCTAGACTTCCCCCCCACTAATGGAATCCCTGTGGAGGGTGAAACAAACTGCCACTGGTCTGAAACAGGATCATGCAACCTAAAATAGCCCCATGCTGCCTCACTCCAAACTGCTTAGCATTTTTTGCTGTCATCTGTCTGGCAGACCTAAAACAGCAAGGGCGCCTCAAAACACGGCATGGCCAAAACCAAATGCTTATGGCCAAAAGAGCTCCCTGAGCTGTTCAGCAAATGCAAAGAGAATAAGGGGTTAAATGCCAAGAAATATTTTTCTTTGAATTTATCTGAAAAACCCATCCTGGAGGCTTCTTCAGGAAACGTTGCAGTGTGCAAAAAGATGCCATACGCTGGTGCACTCTCGGTGCTTCCAGCACTAAGTACATTATAAACATACTGCTTTAAGGTCAAAGAGGTGGCCAAACTGTGGGAGAATCTCACATCAGACTCATAAGAGCTTAAAAAATCACAGGATTTTAATGACCTCTTCCTCCTCCTCCTCCTCCTGTGAGCCACTTGCCTAGTCACTAAATTGTTTTCCTGCTGTTCAGATGTCATCCAGGAATGGAAGAAAAGTGCCCAAAAACTGTGTGCTGGTCTCTGAATACTCAGCATGTGCTGCTGCCTGTTCACAGGAGAAGAAGCATTTTCAGATGACAGACAAGCATTTTAACATCCCCATCGAGGCTGAGAGGCTGGCTCACCCCTGGGCACATCAAACATCTGCACAGCTGTGCCTTTGAGCACCTGGCTGCAGGAACCACAGAGCCACACCTGCGAGTGGCTCACTGCATGGCACTGCTGCCAAACCACCTCCCAAGGGAGGAGCCAGAGAGGGGAAGGCAAAGGTGGTTTGTAGGTGGTTTCCATCAGGACTGCACATTCACAGGATGAATTTGCCCCCTTGGTCAGTTGAGTGTTGAGGACACTGTTTGGAGGGGGCTGGTCATCACTCTAGGGAAGTCAGAGTCTGCCAAGCAGACACCACATCTATGTGAAATGTCAAATCTTGGGCTCTTTTTCAGTGGCCCAAAACACTCATTGAGATTCCTCTGGTTTTCCTTGCCCTTCTTCTCACTGTGGTTTCATTCAAACGCCTGTGTTTCTGTTTGACACTCTAAGGGAGATGCTGTCTTTAGCATCACACCATCCTTTGTAAAATCATATCCAGAATAGGTGACTAATGAGGTCAGGTAAAACACAAGTGTACTCATGTGCTCATGTCTATGGCTCACCCTGACCAGTCTTGATACAGCCCTTTCTAAGAGTGTGACTGTACTTAAAACTACAGGTACCATGCGTTGTACCTATCTATAGATAAATGTATGTGCATGTGTGCGTGTGTATACACTCATATAAAAAGTCTTTAAATCTGTATTTACATGAAAAATACATATGAAGCTAAGATAAATACGTACATAGTTAGATTTTCATAGCACTACAGCCAAATGGATTATAACTCACCTTCAAATGTACAGTCACTGTCTGCTGGTGTTGTGAGTAGGTTAACTGTTGGTTAGGTCTTTTTCTGTGTGCACATATCTCCTGAATTAAGAAAATGACTGATTTTCCTGTATAAAAGTATAAGTAAAAAAATGCATCATGGAGGATGCTCTAATGAGCTTGCACAGGAGACCCAGTACTGAGAGCACCTGCCTCAGCCACACTCACTCCTCAGTCAATTCAGAAATCTTGGTGATAGCATGACAGGGAAAGCTCTTACCTATGGCTAATTTGTGATTATTATCCCAAAGGGAATATGATGCCCTGGGTCCTGGTATGAGGAGTTGATGGTGGGCACAGCTCCCCCAAAACCTATTCTGAGGTCTGGTTTACCACCTCATACACTGTGGGAATCTGCTGTGGGGCAGAGCAGCCCTTTTTTCCCAGCCTACTCACAAGGGATAGAAGCCTCCAAACTTCTCTGGTGGGTTTCCAAATTTCCAGATTGCTACAGATTCAAGATTTTTGACATTGTTTGTGTTCCAGATTGAAGCAAGATTGAAGTTTCCTCATGGACCATGTTCCTAGTGAAAAAAATAATCACTTCTGGGTCAGAAAAAAATTGATTTCAATTTTGAACTGGGATATTTTTCATCAGAAAAAGATTTTGGAACATTTATTTAGAACCACATATCAGAAAATGCCTGTTTCTATACACATGCCTATAGTAAAAGAAAATATGTTAGGATGAAAGATCTCAATCTGCTCCAAATGTTTAGGGTTTTCTTTTCTTCCCACATTTAAAAACAAACAAACAAGCAACTCCCCCCCTCCCTCCATATGGTTTAAGAGGATATTCTGGATTTATCAAAATGCTTCTGGGCATAAAATACCCAACCAGAATGACTTGCACTTGGTTTTGGTTCCTTGAGTCCTCCCTAGGAGCTTGCTCCTTTCTCCAGTGGAACAGCCTGGTCATTCCTGTGGCAGCCAGAGCTACCTCCTCCTGCAGCTCCAGGCACAGCAGGCAGCTGTGGAGCATCCAAATCCCAGCTCAAACCATGGCTGCTCTTGTAGCTGCAAGGGAAGTAAATGCTGGATCTGGTCAGGCATGGAGCTGGGAGTCAATTTTTACAGGTCAAAAGTTAATAGAACTGTTCTTATAACACAGGTACCCTGACAATCAGCTTTGACAAGCAGTTCAGGAAAGCTCCTGTGTACTCCTCCAAGCCCCTTGAGCTTCAGTGTAACAAAGGCTCTGCTGCTAAATTAAAGCAGCAAAAGCACAAAAAAGTGTTGAAGAATTGGGGCAGCAAGTCCGAGAAAAGCTGTGTCTAGAGCAAGGGAAGGAAGTGAGGAGACACAGGAAAGCAATTCCTCTGAGATCCTTCTTCTGAGGAGTGCTGTCCAGATCTTGTGTTTATGGAGATGCAAATGTCTGCATTGTGTTGGTTTTTTTCTGAGTTCTGAGTTTGTGGGTCCGTGCAGAACAAAGGGGGATTAGTAAAACAACCACAGCAATATCTTCTAGCTTTTTCCTGCTTCTTTTTTCCTTGATATTATCCTAACTTGTCTTTATTAGACGAATTAATGTAGGACTAAACCCTTAATCTTCTACATACCAACTAGCCACAGTAGTGCTGTCCATGGGGGCATTATGGCAGGGCAAGGACTGAGTCATGGAGCACAAGGATAATTGACTAACCTAGCAGCAGAAGATTGCACAGCTCATTTTGATCTGAACTTTGTTGAGCAAGGGCCAAAGTTCCAGTACTAATGTGCAATTTGATGTGGCACACTTGGGAGTATCAGCCCCACAGCAGGGCTGGCACATACCTATATTCTCTGTACATCTATGTCAGTCTGTAAATACCATTTTCAGCCACAGCTTTCTTGTGAATTGTTCTAAGACTTGGTAAATCTTTTTTTCAGACTGGGACTGACTTGGACAATGGCAAAAAAATACCCTGAAAATGCCTCCTGTCACTCTGTGTGGCATTGGTGGGATTTGGGGTCTGAGAGCCTGGGCAGTGGACACGTTGCAGGGACAGTGCAGTTTGCCAGAATTTCTCCTCCTGCCTCCATCCCATCCCTCCTGTCTGCCACTTCCCAGTATTGATGTCTGTGTGGCCTTGCAGTGACTGCTCTCACGGGAAAAACATTTATAAAGCTCCTGTATTGAGTTTGCATAGCTAGGTCTGGGTAGCAGGGGGGCTACAGAGGTGTCTTCTGTGAGAAGCTGCCAGAAGCTTCCTCCATGTCCAGCAGAGCCAATGTCCAGCTCCAGGATGGACCCACTGCTGGCCAAGGCTGAGCCCACCAGTGATGGTGCTAAAGCCATCAGTAGGCTGGGGGTGGATCCTTGGAGGGGACACAACTGACACAAATTAACCAAAGGCTTATTCCACACCATGTGATGTCTACTCAGATATAAAAGCTCAGGAGAGGAGGAGGAAGGGAGGTGTTCATTATTTGCAATGTTTGCCTTCTGGAGCCAATGCTAAAGGTGCTGAAGCCCTGTTTCCCAGGAAGTGGCTGGGCATTGCTCACTGATGGGAAGTAGAGAGTAAAGTCACGGGTTTTTTCTTTGCTTGTGTGCATGCAAACTTTCTCTTTTGCTTTAGCAAACTGCTTTATCTCAACCTGTGAGTCATTTTCCATCTTATTTTCTTTCCCCTGTCCAGCTGGGAAAAGGAGTGATAGAGCAGCTTGGTGGGGACCTGGCACCCAGCCAAGGTCAACCCACCACAGCTACAAATCTAAGTTAAGCAAAATTTCCATGTTAAAACTGTCTCATAGGCTCTCTGCCAACAGCCTCTAAAAGAAAAAGGAAAAATCACTCTTTAGAGTGAAAAGAAGGAAAGAGTTGCTAAAATTTATGCTAGGCTTGCATACAAAATCCATCGAATTTTCATGCTGGCAAACATGAGAGCTGGGTATATCAACAAAGCTGTTAGAAATTGAGTTGCTGAGCACCACAAATAAAGACAGGTCCCTGACTATAGAGCAGGGCCCAGCCCTTCCTCTGTGAGCTTGAAACTCTACAGTTGCCTGCTTGCTGCAAATGCAGGTCCAGGTTCCAAGTGCCTTTGCTCTTTGAAAACAGAAATTACTCTTTAGATGGGTGCTTTCACAGAGTTTGAAGCAATGACTGAGCATTCACCCACTAGCTCAAGATACCTATGGGCTTTCTATGAAATTGCTTAGCTTTTTTTGGATCCTGTTTTTTTCAGAGTTACTGGTGTAAGAGCACTGCTTGTTTTGACAAGGTGACATACATGCAACAGAGTAAAGGTGACCAAAGTGGCCTCAGTTACTCGGTCACCAGTGTCCAGACATGCCAGGCTGCCTCCCTGCAGCAAGGTGTGTGCTGCCACCACCCTCCTGCCTTGCCACCAAGGCTTAGGAGTCCAAGAACGAGCAACAGGCTCCCTCCTGGATTTGCAACAAGTAAGCTGCAGCTATCCCTCAGGTGTGTGCATCCTGAGCCAGCGAGCTTGCCATCTCACTGACCTTTGGTTGGCCTATGCTACATTTTAACTTCACTTTCTGCCATGTCTTCAATTATTTGTTCACTCAAAATTTGTTTTATAAGGTTGTAAACCAATGAGGTTGGATTAATGAGTGTGTAAACAGCTTGGATCATACACTCCTTCCCATTTCTCACACTAACTGGGTTCCAGTGTTATGGTATCTGTCTCTGATTTGATAGATCAGAAATCCTTACTATCAGACTGCCAATTTCATGGGCCAGTTCCCTCAGCTCTGGGGATGGAGATTATCTGGTCTTTTTAGCTGGAATATATTAAACTCGGAGTTTAGCTTCCATCTGTAGCAGGGTAATTTCCATTTCTCTGAACATTTCCATTAGTCATCCTGGCTCTGACCCTGCAGTCTAGATAATTATTCTTATTGAATTGCAGCGCCAAGATAGTCTCTTATATTTTGAGACCTGAATAAATTGTTACTCTTTTTTACCTGAGCAGGAAGCTGAATGTCAGGATCTCACAGATAATTTCATTTGGGAAGGTAAATCAACAGGAGGAATTGAGTGGCTATGAAGAAGTTTTGTTGGTTTGCTTACAAGGAGGTGCAAAGACCGGAACAAAATGCCCTAATGGGTTCCCAGCTGCTGTCCCAAGCCCATATGGATGTTGCTGGAGCAGCCAAGACCAGGCAGGGCTTCCCACAGAGCTGGGGCTGCTGTCACTGTGGCCATCATACCCTGCCAGCAGTCCACTGCAATGCCTCCTGCCCCAAGCACACAACATTTTGTTCATATTTGAGAAATTTTTCTCATTAGCGTATCGTTATAACTTAATTTTGTTATCTTTCTCTTGACTTCAACCAAATCTGCTCATGCTCATTTGGTCCAAGGTCATCTTCTGCAATGAGATTTTTTATAACCGCTGTGACAGATAACAAGTTAGGTTGAGGTAATGTCACCCTTGCTTGGTTCAATGACAAGTGGACTGCTGCATCCAAGAATACCTGGGGCTCGTAACTATTAGCAGAACTATTTTCCAGATAGCAACTCTGAACTTCAGGTCTTTTCAACGATACGATTCTCAAGAGTGTCTATTTCTGCTGAAACTACAAAGCATTCTCCCACTTCAAGAGCTGCTGCTCGGAGTGTGTGGCAGAGCACACCGAGTCTGTTTCACAGTCCCTAGCTCCCCAATCATCTCTTCCAAAGTTAGCTGATAACATACCTTGTTTCTGTTTGCTTTGGTTTCTCTGTTTCCTTAACAGCTCTTAGATTGGTCACTGTTCTTTCTGCTCATCTGTTTGTCTATCTATCCATCTATTGTCTTCTATCTACCTGTCGTGGTCATTGCTTTTGCTCCACCACTGCCTATACAATATCCCCATTTTCTTCCCTTTGCTCACTCTGACCAGCTCCCTAACAAGTGTGTAAACACTGCAGCTGTGTGTTTCTGATTTTGTGCACTTTGTTACCTGTATCAGGCCCAGACCCTCCCTCTCTGCACTTCAGGCTATATGAAAGCTTTTTTCAACAGTTGGATTTTCCCTCTGTCCTTCCTTTTCTCATTCCTTTGTCCATTGATATCTCTGCTTTTAAATTGCTTTTCTCTGTCTCTGTAGTAAAATCAAGCAAATGGCTTTACTGAGTCTCACATAACCTCCTTCTCTTAATTTTTTTTTGAAAACTCTTCTATTTCTAGACTTGTCAGCATTTATCCCACCAGACTGGTAGATTAGGCATGCAGGTGAAGTTCCTTTGCCAAAAGAAGTCCCATTCCTGGAAATGCCTATTATTGCAGCAAGAATGTGATGAGAGTTGCATTCATGCTGTGCTGCCATGAGGGATGTCACATGAGTTTTCTTTGTCCTGCACCCCTGAGTACTTTTCAACATTATTATCAAAAACTTATAAGAATTTGCTGATTATTTGGTGGAAGTTAATCAAGCTGAAAAGTAGATTAACTGCATTAATTCACTTCCATTTAGCTTTTACTGGAGTTTATTTCTCCAGCAGTTATTTGCTGAACTTAGAGATTGCTTACTTCGTCTTGTGAACAAACCTTTATGTCTACCTGCCTCTGTAAGTGCTGGTGGCTTTTATCTTTTAGGGTTATCAAGGCAGGTGTAGATGTACAAGACAGAGCATCTTAACTCATCTGCCCTGGCCCCTGGCTGTGGCTGGAAGTGTTGAAATAGCAGTGCCAGTGGCTTTTGTTGGGATCACATGGAAAGTTGCACCTCTTGGGTTGGCCAGACATAACCCTGGCAGGAAAGAAAACATCCAAGGAGAGCAGCAGCAAACCCATTGGTGTGATGATGTGAAAACAAGCCTTCAGGCCAAAAGGCTTTTGCAGACATAGACTGAGCTGTTTGAACAGCCATTATGTCCCCTGGTAGCTGACTGTACCCCCCACTAGTTGGGGTTGTCACCATGAGAGCAGGGCCCCATCAGAGCCGTATGAACTCTCTCCATGCCATTGTGGCAGCCCTTCATTCTGCTAAAATCCCTGGGGACCTCTCACTGAAAGAGAGCTGGAACACTCACACAATCCTTTACAGGGCTGCCTGTGTGGTTGCCCATTGAGGGCAAATAATGATCACCCAGGGTGGGATTTCACCCACGTACGCACACCTAAAACTAAAGGCAAATCAGATACCTGCACCCCACTGCAGTTAATGGAGCCTCAAGAGTGACTCAGACACTCAGATTTAGGTATACGCTGGAAGGTGAGAGGAATAAATTTAAGAGTCCTCCAAATGAAGCTAAGTCCTGTCTTTGATGACTGATAAACCCTTCATCTTCTCCAAAGGTTTTCTAAATCCCTACAGCCATAAACTGAGGCACTTAGTAAACAGTTGGAGGTTTTTCTGCAAGGTCAGTCACAGATCTAGCCAAAGCTCATGGTTATCCCCCCATCACACGCTTTCTCCACCCATCCTTGGGCTGGAGAAGCTGCTCCAATCCCCATCCCATGCCTCTTGAGTTAGAGCTGGAGGGAGAGCAGTGACTGCTCCTCTCAAGGGCCCCACATGTTGTGCCACAGATGGGGTGGGTCAGCACAGCTGCTGGGTGGCAGACACAGGGGTGGGGAAATCATCACTTCTTCCTTTCTATTACTCATTCTGTTCAGTGTCTGGGGAGGGAGCATGTGCTGGATTGGGGATGGCATCCATGCCAGTGTGTGGCCCCATTCCCCCCTCTGTCAGTCAGGGCAGAATGGCTTGGTGCTCTTGCTCCTTTTGTCCAGTGGAACTGCAAGGGAGGTGCATTTTCTTTGCCATTTCTGACATCTCTAATACCTGTTTCAAAACCAGCTTTCTGAAACTCAGGAAGAAAAATATTTCCCTCCCTTCTCAGCACAGATATATTTTGCTTGTTGAGGAAAAGGTTGCAGTGCCTGTCTTTCTGCACTGCAACACCAGCAAATATGTCTCACAGGAACATTCAGGCATCTATTTGCTCCTAGATAGAAACACCGAGACTTTTATTTCCACTGCTTAACCTGTTTAACCTTGTTTGTCTACTAGAAACCCCATTTAAGAGCTATTCTTTTTATTTTGGTTGCTGTTGAACAGAAAAAAAAAGTTCATCAGGAGAAAAGCCTCTCTGCTCATGCCAGACCTTACTGAAGAAAAATAGGCTTGGGTTTGAGTTTCATTTTTTCCCTTGCAGAGAGGCCCAAACCAGTCACAGGGCTCCTCAATTCCTTTCGTGAGTCTGCAGCTGATGCCCTCTGGGAGATGCTGTCTGGGAGCACCAGGCTTCCCATCCATTTCTTGACCACCTGGCAGTGATGAAACAGCAGAACTGGGAAAGAATGGCAATGGGGAACAGGTCAGTGTCCCCAGGCACATTGATCCACCTGGCAGGTTGTCCTGAGACTACATGGGGACAAGGATAACCAGGAGTGGCCTGTGCAGCAGCCAGCTCATGCTGCTGCACTGAGTGCCAACCAGGGCCACGGGTCATGCATTCCCATGAGAGACAACTATCCCAAGGGGCAGTACATGGCTGGCATGTTACCATTTGATGTGTCTGTTAAGCAGCAACAATTGCAAATTAACCATCTTTTAGCCTGCATTAGAGTACTACCATTGAATAACTCCGCACAGCCCATTGATGAAAATGCCCATTGATGGCAGGGCAATTTGAAAATTAAAAGAAGTTCTCCTTGAAGCAGGATATGCACAGTTACAGCTTCTGCAAGGTGATGGTTTTTCCAGGGTAGCCCAGCCTGGGCAGATAACTACACTGAGAAAACACGAGTCAAAATGTTTCCAGAAGAACCCCAAGGTAAACAAAGAAACTGTCAGGACTGTTTAACTGAGAACAGGCAGCATGTTCCAAGCACCAGTGTGATAAATCCCCAAGTCATGCTGCACTGAGTTGGAGTGTTCCAACAGCAGGAGCCAGGATTTGTCCCTGGGTGATGCAGGTGACTTTCTAAGTCATGGTGCTTCTGCCAGTTCTGTACCATGAAACCACTCTGGGCACCTGAGATTGTGCTTCTGGAGAATTGTGACAAGTTTGAACCAAGAGCAGGTCTGCATCCCCCTATGGGCACAAAGTATTTCAGGGGACATTTCAGGGAGCCCTGTGGCTCTCTGCAGAGCACCTTAGGTGAAGGGGGTTGGGTACAATGCACGTCGTGCTCATGCAAGGCAAAAAAAAGGGGGTGGAGGGAGGAAGCAGGGGAGAAAGGAAACAGCTGCCTCATGCATGAAAAGATTTGCCAAACTCCCATGGTTAGATTTAATAGCTGGGTGCTGCAAGCTCAGGAGAACAATGTAATTTATGTCATTACTGCTAAAAGGCTGGTTTGATGGCAAGGGCTTCATTTGAGTTGCCTAAAATGTTTAACAAAGGGGAAAGTGAAAACAAACATGAAAGCTGTATTAAAAATTATGAGGATTTTGGGGAGACTGCCAGGTACATTTTTCCAGTGGTACGAAGTCCTCTCCTGACAAACAGCTCATTTTGCCTATGCTAACTCTAAGATATGAAGCTGGAGCCAGAGGTAGAGGGAAATAATTAGGTTTTGCTTTAGCTATACAAGTTTCTGGAACAGTAGTTGGGTCACCCTGTTGTGCCTGAACAACAGAAATAATAGTGTGCTTTTTTTCATTCAGTATTAATTGTCTCTTCTTGAAAATGTACTTAGCATCTTTTTAAAGTATTTTGGGGATGGGAATGGAAGGAGACAGAATAGGTCCAAAGGGAGGAGGTCTGGGTGGTTGTGCCAAACCCACCTTTTCTACTAGTGCATTGAACATGACAGTCCAGTTCTCACAGCAGCAAGAGCAGTGCGTGTGGCTAACCCTGCTGTTCCTCCTGGTTCTGCACACAGTGCTATTTTTAATGCACCAGCTCATCCAGCATTGAGTGGAGCATGGTGGGAACTCAAGTTAAAAAAGCGCTGCTGCTTCACGAAGGCACCACCAGGCCGCCCTCTCAGTTCTGTCTGCTGTGAGGCCATATGGAGCTGGGTATGTCCAGTTCTCTCCCCAGAGTTCCAAATGCCACCGAGTGCTGCAAGGGAAGCACAGCTCACAGGCAGCACATTCACAGTCCTCTCGGTGCTGTGCTGAAGCTGGGTCAGGGTTCCTTCCTTGGCCACCTGCTCATCCTCTGCCAGCACAACACTCTGAAGGACTCGCACAGGGAAAACTTAGACAGCATCAGCCTCTGGGTCACCACTTGGGCTGAAGGGCTTCTCTGGGGTGTTCTTGCCCTTAGCAGACAGCTGGCTTCAGCTGCCATCCTAGCCAGGGTCCTCCTGCAGCACTGCTTTGGGTAGTAGTTCATAAATTACTCATCAGGAATTCACCACAGAGCCCCCCAGCCTGCAGAGGGCTGCACCTGCCTGTGTTTGCCAACCTTTTGGCACTGGTGGGGCCACTGGGAACAGGCCAGGAGCTGCCAACCCCTTTCCCTGAAGAGACACGCGCTCCTTACATCAGTTTGCATTCCCACTAGAAGGCCCTTCTCCCTTGTGCAGCCACAGACAGCCCTGTGGGGGGACGTTTGGGATGGCAGTCAGCTCACCTTCATCCAGCAAGGCTGATCTTTGCTTGCTTTAATCTCAGCCAACTGGGTAGCAATGATTTTGCAACGGAGCGGCTGCCAGGCCATTCAGATTATCTGCTCCAGTGCTTTGAGAGACAGCTGGTAAAGCAAATAGTAACAATCCTGAGAAATTATCTTTATTTGCCTGTAAGCACAGCACTGTAATGCGAGGCTCAAATGAGCCTCTTTTGGCACGCAAGGTCAGCGTTGCCTTTTGCATATGGCATGTATTAAGATAAGTCCCAGCCCCACATAGCATCTCTTAACCAAGAAGCTGCATTTCAGAATTAGATGTATTTTGTTGCTCTTGTCAGAGATCAGCTTACAGAATTGGCTGGCAGGGAGATTTGAAGGTTTGTATGTGCAAATACTTGAATAGTTTTGGATGAGTTTTAAGAATACATTATTATACTTTTTATTACTATAAGACTTGTTGCTGCACATGGGAGATGGTCACCAATGTCCCATCAGCTTTAATAGGCCAAGATGAAGGGTATGCACTCCAAAAAATACTGATTTTCATGATGCTGAACATCCCATTCCCCCTCCCTTCTGCCCTTACAAAGTTAATGTTATGAAGCTGGTGGTTATGAAGATGGTTTCTTATAGGGTCAAATATGCTTTTTGTTGAGCAAGCCAGACCCCCAGATCGTCAGACTCTGAAGATCTCAGTAATTTAAGGGTCTGACATTATCTTTCTGTGCCTTTTTTTGTATAGGTGTGTGCTCTGCTGCCCCATTCTCTGACTCTGAAGCCAAGGAAACATGGCAGGAGAGATACTCAGACAGTGATGAAGCTGCTGGATCTCAGCACAAAGGTCCCGTGCACTTCACAATGCACCATCATACAGGACTTCCACACTACTGAGGCATTTGTGTCAGGGCCCCAGGAAACCTCTGCCCTCTGTCGCAGAGGATCCCCACCTGAGCATTGCTGAGGGTGCTGCTGGGCTGTGAGGGCTGTGTGAGGACAGGCACAGCACACATGGCAGCACTGTGCCAACCTGATTGCAAGAAACTTCTCTCTTAGGCAGTGGACCTGCAGTCTGTCCTCTGGCTGGCTCTTCCATGGAGGTTTCCAACAAGGAGAGCGCTTTGGAGCTGGAGCCAGCTTGGTGGCTCCGTGGAGATCTGACTCAGATGTGCAGGTTTCCAGATACCCACCAGCTGCCAGAGTATTTCAGTCATTAATAATGGCAGGATTAAATGCAAAGCATCAACAGTGTTTCCAGAATGAGCCAGGGTTTTCAGCTTTACTGCCTTTTGCTTTTTCTTAAAGGATTCAGATCCAGCATGGATGGTACTCCTGGAAAGGCCTTTGCTCTCCTTCAGGTTGTGTTCATCATGTTTGTACCATACCTGCACTGTCAGTGCCACTGAGTGAGGAGGTCACCAGAAAGAGCAGATGCTACTCCCGGCCCAAACATATAAAGAACATTTCACTGACTCTACTGGACCATCCCTCCCAAGGCAGAACATTTGAGTAACAGCGGCTACTGAAAATTCAAGACATTGGTTTGGGTAGCTTTGGAACATTATGGCTGCAGTTGCGCTTCTATTCCTTCCCATCACTATGCATTAAAGTGTTATATCCATTTCAGCACTATCAATTCCTTGACCGTGGTTATCTCATGCAAAAATCTCCACTGCCTTGTATTTGTGCTGTCTTCAGATGTTTTCCCTTTTGGAGCTGTATGAGAAGGTGCATGGACTCTGCTGAATCTGCATGCACTGTACTACTCACCAGTTGTCACATCCTCACCTCTTAGTCTCATCATATTAGACTCATCTCTGTCTTGAGCAGTTCTCTTTTTCCACTGCTGACTGCAGAAGTTTTGGGTATCACTGATCCTTTTCATTCTTGTCTCTGGCTCACTTTGCTGTTGCTGACGTATGATGTGAAGTGCCATGCTAATAATGGTCTACAATATTTCAAGTGGGAGTACAATAATTTTATAAAGAAGCTTCATATTTTTGTCAGTTTTCAGATTTGGTGTCTATTTTGAGGAAAACAATGAAGTGCAATAATGCCTGGATCAAGGTGATTTGAGTTACTCTAGGACATATGGTCTGTATGTAATGAAAACTTTCAAATCATCCCTTTCCACAAGCAACTTGAAAAGGACTTCCACCCGCTGCTGTGCTGTGCATCTAGTTTTCCCAGTTAGGACCATAACCTCCCAGTCTTCCCTGATATTTATGGAAGTAGCTGTATATTTTGCTACCAGCCAGTTCTGCACCCACACTGCTGTTCCAGGTTGTTAACAGCTCTATTAATCATTGCTGCCAGTTTGGAAGGAGAGCATACCCAATTCCTCACCTCTTGTTGCATTAAAATGAATACTTTCTCCTTCCTCCTTTGTCTCCTGCCTGTTTCGGTTAATATTCAGAAGCATCTTTTGCCCACTCTTGCCTTTTCAGGGCCTTTATTAAGTGAGTAGGAGTGATAGGTTTGACAGTGCCAGTGAGCCCTTCTGCCAGGTGGTTTTTGCTGACCAAGTCTCAGAATTGTTAGGACTGAAGAGGACCTTGACAGGACACAGCACCCAGCTCAGAGCAGAGAAGGCAGTTGTGGGAAGATAAACTTAGTAGGTTTCTGTGGTGTGCGTAGGGTGAAATTTCATGGAAGCACTTGAGTGTACCCCCCTTTTGGCTCTAGCAGTACTATTTCCTATGGCTGTGTCTGGGCAAACAGTCAACAGCCAGCCTTGAAGATGTGGCAATCACTTGATCTGAGTTCAAGAATGTCCAGGGTAGCTGTAGGAGGCAGAGGCTCATAACTACCCTTCCCATGGCCATGGGAGAGGCTCGCAGAGAGGAGGGCAGCCTGCAAAGGCTTAAGTCACATTTGCTACCCAGAAACCAACCTTTGCAGGAGAGTTTGCAAAACAGTGAATTTCAGATGCCTGTAGAACAGGCACTGGAAGTGAATTTCAAATTCAAGTCAAGCACTGGCAAGAGGAAGTTTCTTCCCAAAGCCACGCTCAATCAGGGAATAGATACACCCCATGACCTTGCATCCCATCAACATGGCTTCAGTGCTGAGAATCTCAATTAGCACTGGCAGTGCTCACAGCAAACATTAAACGACCATCTCCTGGGCTGGGAGAGCTCATTCAAGAGCGACTGGGTGGAGAAAGGAGAGCATTTTTTGTCACTAAAACTTATCACCTATCTACTAAAGGGGATGGTGACAGAGGCTGTGAAGGCTTTGACTAAAACTGCTTTTAGCCCAAAATTATGAGGCAAAAGAGAGCACAGTGAAGTCTAAAGCCCAGCTTCTGTCACCCACGTAAGGCTGCCCTCACTGATTGCGTTTGAGGGGGGTCAGGCAGGGGGGCTATGCTTTGCTGTTTGCAGTTTCTAATAATTATTGCCTGCATGACAGGTGGTGAGTGTAGGCTTTGCATGTGGCCGCTCTGGAGCTTGTACATATTTTCTCCCTCAAAAAGCAAAGATCTCTCTTCAGTGATGAAGACGAAGATGGTAAGGACACAGAGGCAATGCTTTGCAAAATGAGTTTGCGGCTCGTGATGCAGGTGCAAGAGCCTCCCTGAGCACAGCCTTAATTTAAAAGGTTACAAACAAAAGTACCCTTGGCAGCCAAGGCTCTCATCCCAAGGAAGTGTTCTAGCGTGTGTTCCACAAGGGACCAAGTGCTAATGTGTATGGAGGGGCAGAGGACTGGTTATCAGCATTCTTCCATTAGCAGGGACAGGTTGCAGCTCAGCAAACAGCCGGTCCTGGGAGGAGCCCCTGAGCCCAGGGCTCTGGTCCATGATGGATCTGTTGCCAGCAGAGGTGGCCAGCAGCTGCTCTGCTCTGGCTCTGCTGTGGTGCTGGCCCAAACCCCCCAGCTGGGACTTTGCAATCCCTTGGGTGCTTCCTTCCCTTTATCTCTCCATCTTTTTCCAGTCAGGCCAAGGCCAAACCCTTCCTCAGGATTGTCACCCACCTCACATTGATGCCTTGTGAAGGCTGACCTAAACCAGAGACTAGATGGGGCTAAAGAATAAAGTAGGTATTTATTAGGAGGCCTAAATGGATCCACCTTGGGCAGCACAAGAGCTCAGCCAGGGCTACACCCCAGGTGAACCCAAAAATGGTCACAAAATGGATGACCGGTCACAGGGTTTCACACTTTTATAAGTTTTAGTCCATTAGCATATTGGAGTTATTGTCCAATTACAGCTTTAGCCCATGAAGTCCCATCCTTCTTGTTTTTCTCTCTTCAGTCCACCATTGTTTGTGCTCTTGGGCCTGAGATCTGGATTGATTGTCCTTGGTCCCCAAGACCAGCAAGAGAAGGAACTGTTTTGTCAACCTGCTCTGTGAAGAGCTTACTATATCCCCTAATATGAAGCTCAGAAGTACACACTAAAGCAGTACAGAATCTGAAAAATATAAAGGCTAAAACCTGAGACATCAACACCAGCCCTGACCCAACAGTGCTGAACTCGCTGACATGTTCATGTGTAAAGACACTTCGTGTCTGCATTCCTCCTCCTTGTCCAATTCTAAGGTGTGCAAGTCTGGAACCAGATTGAATTTCTTTTTGTTTTCCTCCCTTGGAGGCCATTTTAGGCAAATTAATTTACTGGGAGATATCAGCTGGCCTCAGACTGAAAATATGGGGAGGGTTTAAAAATTGTGTTTAGCAGCTCTAAGAAAGCATTTCCCAGTAGGTACATGCCAGCAGAGACTGCCAGTTCAAATCACCTCACAAGGGCCCTTCAGAGCAGCTCTCAGACACAGGCAATTTTGATAGTGAGAATAGGCATTTCTGCTATCACTTTTGCTTTCCTCTTTAGAAAAGAATGACTACTTAGCTTTCTGGTTTTTTATGGATTTCATTGGATTGATATCGTTTATGTGGGAGAATTTTGCATACTGACTTGCCTCCTGCAGCTGTTTTTATATTGCTCCCTCTCCCCCTACAAATTTCTCTATCAGTAATAGCAGTTACTATTAGTACAAACTTCTCTCCTCATTTTTCCTGGGATTTGCATGACAACAGGAGTCTGTAGAATCCCTCTTTCCTCAGTCCATTCAGGGTATCCCATGCACTCATAAGCTGGAGTGCACCACAGCGATTGCTTAAACACCGGCTGTGGGAAGATCTTAGAACTTAGCTGGAAACTTGGTAGGGTGTGAAGGCTTGTTATTCACCACACACTGCCAAACAGACTGGTGAGCTTGCTTTTACACAGGCAGTCTGTGACAGCAGGTTCATAAAGCATTGCTCTGGTTTTTTCTTCTCCCCCACAACTTAAAAGATCAGAAAAAAAATTCAGCATCTAGAACCAAGATATGTGCCAGAGAGTAGTTCCATCCTTGCTTCCCTCTTTTCTATCCACCCAGCCAGAATGCACAGAGAACCCCCAAAAAGCATCTTTTATTCCCTCTGACCATTAAAATTGTGAGCAGAAACATGCTAATGCACAAAAATGTACCCTTCTACATTTGTAACAGCTCTTTTAAATAATTCCTGCCAATTTACTAAGCCTGACCTCATGTTTCCCCGACATCACAAAGGCCGGCTCCATTCAGGCTGTCCCTTTCCAGGAGATTCCCCATTCGAGCGCTTGAAATGCTTTTTGTCTCTTTGGCCACATACTCCCTGGCACTAAAAGGACTAGAGTAGAGTTTATGTTTACCCAGACTACTTTTATAAGTACATCAAGATCTACAGAGCCACTTCTTACTGCATCAGGATTTTTTAACACAGGAAGAAGAAAGACTGAAGCTCCAAGTTTTTCTTAACAAACAGAAACAGTGCCAACTTCATTTCCTCCCTTGTTGCTTTACATTTGGTATATGCTGATGCACTTAGAAGCAGGGTGGTTTCAAAACCAATGATCTTTCAGGTTTATTTTGTTTCAGGTTTATTTTTTTGTCAGTTTTTTTTACTAACAGAATAACTCTCAGTGAGGGGAGATCGGGGATCTGTTGTGTCATGGAACACTCCTTTGGATGAGTATCTGTCTCTACAACTTTCTTTCCACAAGCGTGAAATGAGGATGTAATGCATACATTATATGATGGATATCACACTCAAGAATTTAAAGCTCATTGCCTGAGACCATGACATAAACATAGACAATAAACTCCACAAAGAGAAGGGAAAAAAAATCTGTTATTTCACCGCAAGAGATTGTTGGACCATTAAAACAAATTCTGCTGATAAAGCTCATGTGCACATTTAGATACATTACTAGTAAAGGGTCTGTTAAGTATCAGCAGAGGAAAGAATTCCTTATTCCCAGACTTTAACATGGCACATGTGCAAAGGTGTCTCCTTGCTTCAATAGGAAAAAACTGGGGAGGACAGGTCATTTGAGATCCTCTGACTCTAGGTTCCTGAGTCTAACTCATCCTTGAGCCACTCAGCTGAGGAAATTGCAACTGCTCATCTTTTCCAAAGTATTCTTAAATAGTTGTGCAGAAAACAGAGGTTGGAAAAACAAATCTTAGCTGGAAACTTTGCTTTAACTCAGTATCAATGGTTGCCTCCTCCAAAGCATTCAACAGACATTCCAGGGTATTTTAGTTTTTACTGACTTTTAAGACAGGCCTTCAAAAGTCAGCTTTACCATCACTGTTGGACTAGTTCTGGCAGAACATTTCAAATGCTATTGTACTGTAATCCCTAGGTGAGAAGCCTTGCCAAGTTTAATTTAATTTTAATTTAGCTTTTCTGTAGGAGCCTCCAACTTTCCAGTTTCCATGACTATTTAGTTAACTACAGGAAAAACTCCTCTCAGGAGCTCTCAGGTTGTTGCTTTGGTCAGTATTAGTATGAAGAGCCACTACTGAGTGTCTTGCCAGTGACAGTAAGTTCTTCTTACCGAGAATTGGACAGGTAAACGGACAGGCAAGAAATACCCCATCCTTTGAAAAACTTCAGGTGTGTTGGTAGTGAAAGGGAAAACATCCTATGTGCCCTGACACAAGGACTCCTATCACCTCCCTCACCTTCAGTGACTTGTAAGTGGCCAGATCCTCTCTGCACACCCTGAAAATCTCTGAATAGAGAACTGAGTTCTGCATCTCACTTGATGAGTCCCTGTGGGTGGGGTCCCCTGGGGCTGTGACATAACATTTGCAGCCCCAAGCACTTCAGCTCTGGTTTGGAGGCAGGGCAGGCACACCAAGGGCCAGGGCCAGCCCCCCTGTGTGTGCTGTGTCTGCAGCTCAACACAGGCAGACATGGGTTTTGTTAAGGATGTTGTCAGGGAATGTGCAGGAGGCACATCCTGGAGAACCTGGGGTAGCAATGCCCCCACAGGGCAGCACAGTGGGCATTTCACAGTGCTGGAAAGCCACACAAGCACCTGGGGCATTGAGCTGCTTTGCTTTTGGTGCCACTCAGAGAAATTTATGCAACCAAACATGCTGACAGCAAGGATGCTGAATTGCCCCCCCAGTACACCTTTGGCAGAATGTGTGTCTCAGACAGCCCATGTTTGCTTCAGCAATCAGGCAGCAGCCAGAGCTTTACTGAAGCCTGTCCATGCAAAGCCAAGGCAATGAGAGGCCTGCTCTAAGGGGATTAGAGGGGATCTCTGCTTAATTAGTCTAAGAGGGCTGATCTCAAAGATTATTTCTCACACAGAGCAGAAAGAGCTACCAAATGATCTTTGGGTCAGTCAATTACTGCCCATACTGGGTGATGTGGCAGAAAACTGGTTAAGACTTTTGATCCAGAAATCCAGTAGCAGAGGTAGCTGGGGCCAGACTGACACACAGGGGTCAGGGGGAAGCATGGGCCATCCCCCCTCACAGGGTGGCAGAGCAGCAGCCTCTGAAATCATGCTGGCCTGATTAGCCCAGCTTATCTGGAAACATCCTCCGTGGTGGCTCCTGAAGGCAGAACAAGTGTTCAGCATGATCTGCTCCTGCAGCTCCTGACTAACACATGGAAGACCAAGATGGCCCCCCTGCCCTTCCTCTGTGATGGACAGCACCTAAAGGTGGTTTTTCAAGGAAAATGCAGGTTTAGGAGCAATTACACAATCAGTTAAAGAAGCTGCATGTCTCTAAACACACTGAGTCCCAGCTGTGGTCTGCAGGGAAGCTTTGCTAAAGAAGGTGAATGTAGCAGCTGCTGCAATGCTAATCCAGCTTTCTCAGCACTCAGCACCAATGCAGGAGCAGGCTGCTTGTCAACCAGTGCCACATGGCGTGGCAGACACTGTCCATTCAAGCACTTCCTTACAGGGACACTTGTATGGGTAGAGAACAGGGAACTCTGTTTGTTCTAGAACTTTTTTTATCATTGCTGCCGTCGAGTCCCAAGTGACCACCTGCTTCCACCATCTCCTTTTTATACTTGATCAGGGAACTTTATGGATTGCTTTGATATTGCCATCCAAGCTCAGTGAGCTGTAAGAGTTCTTCCTCTCCCCAAGTCTTCCCTTTTCCCTCCTTTTAATTTGTGTTTATAGGTTTCTGGACACATAAAGGTGACAAATAGTAGCTAAAACTTTTTTTGTTGGAGATAGCAAGATGAGGAAACCTGGATTTGGTTTGTACTGGTTTTTATCTTGTTTGCTTGGTTTTTACTGTTTGGTGTTTTTTGTTCATTGGTGTGTTTTAAAACTTTTGACAAACATGTGAAAATCTGGAACAAATTAAAAAGTTTAACAAGGAGTAGCATTGTGAACTTTCTGAAAGTGTGGTTTTCATAATTTATCGGAAAACTCCACCATTTATAAACAAGCAAACTAGGTTTGTAGCTTCAGTGATGCATAGGCTGTGTACATTTCTGAGTCAGAATGCCTCCGGAGAGCAGGGGAGATGCAGCTTCTGCCATGAACTATTGATTCAAGAGCACACAGTGGTTGCTTTGTGCAAAACCTGTACAAGATTAGGAAAAAAAAAAAAAAAGAAAACCAGACCAAAAAAGGGAATAAAGGAGGAAGAATCTCTCTTGTCTTACATGAACCAAATTGTTTTCCACATAGAAAAATGATGAACATGAGAACATGATGTTCACCCAACGGCAGAGGTGACTTCCCTGGAGTGAAGAGCCTTTATGAGCAGTGTACCTTCCCTATCACTATTCTTCCTCCACACTGACAATTATAAAGTTTTTTACCAGTGTATGCTTCTGGACGAATCTAAGAGCTCTGAAACTGGGGATACCTCATCTAATGGGAAGAAAGCAATGTTTATTGCTCTTCAGATTTCCTCTAGCCATGAAAAATGCCAAGGAAAATGAACATTTTGCTTTATATCTAATGCAGAGACGAGAGTCCCCTCCCCACAGCCATCACAGAGAGCTTATTTGCAGGTAGATGTTGTCTTGCTGGATTAAGGATATCCACCTCATGGGTTAACTTTAAATGCAGAGATTAGGAATTATCTCAGTAAACTATCATGCATGTCAAGCACAGCATTCCCTGGCTGAAAAGGGGAATAAGTAGACAACATGCTGTAAGTGCCCACCCACTCTTCATGATCTCTGACTGCTTGAATAAGCATGTTCCCAGAAATAACCACAAATAGCACCTTCATCAAGAAAGGTTGATTGAGTTCCCCTAATAATGAGGTACCAACTCTTATGAATACTTCTGGAATCTTCACAGTGTATCTTTTCCTGAAGAGTTAGGCAGAACCAGAAGAATCTTCGGTGTTCTCCCTCCATCTTAAAACACAAAGCTAAATGTTACATCAGTACTGCTTTTAAGTGTTGTCTTCCCCCCAAAAAAATCTTCAATAGAACCACACAGGAAAAAATAAACTTTACCTAAAAACCAGTTAGAGAAATACAAAGGCCTAGGAGGAATGCTGCCCTGTTAGAATCCTGTCTGTTACACATCTTGAGGCTTCATGGAGAATTTGAGAAGCACCTTAATTCACATAGCATTGAGTGTCCTCATCCATTTACTCTCTATCAATAGGACACTTATGTATCTTTTATTTTGGCTTGCAGAATCTTATCTTCTTTGTGTTAATAATTTATTTGTGTTCCTGTATTTAAAATCCCACACAGCAAATACTATAAAAGTTAACTTATTGTTGCCTTACTTAGGCAAAGACTTCTAGGCAAAATCACACTAGCAGTTTTGGAAAGTTTTTCTTGTGTCCCTGTGTTGGTGACATGCCATCAGGCAGGTTATGAGGTTCCTTCCTGTGCTCAGACCAGTCCTCCAGGACTGGTGTTAATGAAGTCTGCTTCTGAATCTGCTCCCAGATGACTTCACTGCCAGCAAAGCTGATTTCTATTCCTTAAACAACAAACATTAAGATCTACAGTTGGAAATCCTCCCTGCTGAAGTCTCATCCTACTCTTTCCCACTCTATTTCTCAGCTCTAAGCCAGTGTGTACAGACAAGGACTGTGCCTTGCACCCAGCAGTTACTATATATGAGATACAAAGAGCAAAAAGCACATCCAATCCAGTTGCAGAGTCTGGATGCAGACATTTATCCTTCCTTATATTAGGCAAACCATTTTTTCAGAGGCTTATATTTTGGCCAAGTTTAGACCCAGGTACCAATATTGTGGTGTTTTGGGCCATTTCCCAGTGGTTCAAACCAGAATGGTGTCAGGTTTTGACAGAATATTTACAAGAATTCAGCACATGCAGAATGGTGCATCTTCCATTGTTTTAACCTTAGAAACAGCTGAACCATTAAAAAATAGAGAACAAACAACCACCCCAAATCTGGGACAGAGAGATCATCCTGAAAAAAACTGGAGCTCTACTAATTAGTTTGGAAAGCAGAAAAAAAAAAAAAAATTAAAAAAAAAAATAATTACCTTGTCTCATACTGGAAGGTGCCAAGCAACCTCTATTCAGATTGATTATTCCATCTGCAAGAACAAAGGGGAATAGCAAAAAGAAGCCTATGCAATAACCAAAAGAGCTGTGATCTAGAGTATATTCTTGGCTGTAGGATGAAAGCATGTTTTGTTTTCCTAAGCTGTGTTGTACAACTAGAAAGCTAAAGTGCCATGTCTCAAGTATTTGGGGATGATGTTTGAAGTTAATGTCTTTTGGTTATTAAACTGTACAAGGATTCTAAAGCAAGAAAAAAATCAGAATCTTTCCATACAACATCTCAAGAAGCAGCTTTATACTTATTTCAATGAAATGTCTTGTAGAAGACTACACTTCAGATCCAGTTCTCTGATCTACCTAATAAGCACTTTTGTGCAAGAGTATTTTTAATCTTAATACTCTTATTTCTACGATTCAACATAACACTCAGTCTACCCACTTTTTTTTCAGCAGTCTTTCATGTTTATCAACTCACCTCTTTAACCTAGATCTGCCCCCATTCTCCTCCACTTCTGCCAGCTCACCATCTCACTGTTCCACTCTTCAGTGAGACTCCTACGTGGCTGGCTGGTTGTCTACGTACGGGGTCACTGCACCATGAAGAACTTGAAATAAACCCTCAGCACCCCACAGACTATTTCATATTCCAGTCAGATCACAAAGCATGTGCTTGAAAGTCCACAGAAAAACTGTTCCAGCAGAGTGGAATGAAGATGTGCTGTTAGCAGTTCCAGTATCGCACAGTGCCTGGCTCACATCAACACGGCGTTTTCTTCCACCCACTTGCAATCCAGCCTGTAAATGCAACCCACAGCCTGGAGAAGAGAAGGCTCCAGGGAGCCTTCTGCCAGCTTTCCAGTACCTAAAAGGGGCTTGCAAGAGAGCTGGAGAGGGACCTTTGACAAGCACCTGTAGTGACAGGACAAGGGGGAACGGCTTCAAACTGAAAGAGGGCAGGTTTAGATTCTAAGGAGGAAATTTTTTCACTGTCAGGGTGGTGGGGCACTGGAATGGGCTGCACAGAGAAGCTCTGGATGCCCTATATCTGGAAGTGTCCAAGGCCAGGCTTTGAGCAATCTGGTCTAGTGGAAGGCATCCCTGCCCATGGCACAGGGATTGGAGCTAGATGAACTTTAAACATGCCTTTCTATCTGAATCATTCTATGAGCCTATAACTCTTAACTCAGTACTTTTTAATCCCAATGTGAGAAGAAAAACGTGTTGGCCATCAGAAAAATGAAGCCCTAAACAACTGGAGTCAAAATCCAGGTGTATTAACTGACCTCCCTATGAAGAAAAGAAACCTGCAGTTCTAAATGTCTGAATGCAATTAGCAAAAAAACAAAACAAAACAAAACCAAAAACAAACAAACAAAAAAAAAACCAAACAAAAAAAACCCCAAACAAAAACAAAAACAAAAACAAAAACAAAAACCAAACCAAACAAAACAAAACACCACAAAAAAGTTCTTTCAGGTTTTATGGTGAAACAGGAACAATGTTTAAGACAACTGAGTAGGACACTGGTGCATTCAAACAGAGTCATTGGAAGCTGGAAATTTCTATCTTAAATGAGAATGACCAAGATGGTGCCTGCCAAAGGAAGAGATGCCTACACTGCTATGGGCCAGCCAGAGCAATAAGCACAGTTTCCAGCAATTTCAGAATCATTCTTCCAGTGCTCAGAAAAATAGATACTGTTTGATGGAGAATAAAGCACAAGGTAAGCAGCAAGGACACAGTACTACTGGAGATAACTTGGGATAGAAGATGTAGTCCAGCGATTCCCTGGTCAGGCAACAGAAATACTGATCAAAGGTTGGCGATCCAGTTAGACTGATACCTGTGGAAGACTGATAACAAGATATTATATGCAACCAAAATATTTTTCAGAGTAAAAAACTTCCTGCAGTAGCTAGAAAGTAAAAAGAAGAGGGGTGAAGGGTGCAGAGAGACAGAGAAAGCATTTGCTAGGAGTGAAAAGTTCATAGTTTTCTAGCTGTTCAGTTATTTGAAAAGAGCACATCATACATTGACACTTTTTAAACTGTTCAGAACAGCCCAATGAATTCATGTTGCCTCTCTATAGGTATCTTCTTGGGCAAAACAAAAGGATATTACTTAGCTAATGGGACTGGAAGAATCCATCAGCAAAAGTTCCCTTGGAACTGATTTATAGAATGAATGGGCAAATCAAAAACATGCAATTAGCAGCATGTGTCAGCCTTCTATATGATCCATAGAACTAAAAGCATTTAAGATGTGCCAGCCTCAGGCTTCTTGCTTCTTAAGGCATGCATGACATGAAAACAAGAGACTACCAAGCACCCATCATTACTGAAAATAGGGTATTTTAGTGATACTGGCATGACTAAAATGTAACTGCTGATCAGTGCCAATTAGCTAGAATAATCCTGTTAGCATTAGCTCAACTGTTCATTTATAAATCTCTGCAACACTAATTGTATTTGAAATTCTTTTAACACTAACTCCTTTTGTGTGGTGCTGAATGCCTTCAAAACACTCATCAATTGAACAGCTGATATAACAAACAATCCTTCTTTAACCCTTTGCAGTCTCAGTGCTATAAAAGTAGTTCTGCATATTAAGTATATCATATATTGAACAATTTTCATTTGGTAATTTTATTTTTTATATACTGAATATTTTATTATATATTTACAATAAGCACTATTCTCTTGCCATAGCAAGAGCTCTATCTTATCAAATACTGAGTATTACTGATTGTTGTCAGTATGTATCCCACAAGAAAAGTGAACAGGAAAACCCCCTCCATTGCTATTGTTCTTCATCAAGCTCATAACTCAGATCACATCCATCCATCCATCCAAAATAAATTATATTTGATTTTTACTTATTGCTATTTAATTTGGACCAGAAGAGCATTTTGGCAGGAAATACTTTGCTGAACTGAATATAGTTGACAATGTTGTTTCAAATTACTGGGCACCCTCATCAGCTCTGAAGTTTTTGATCAAACCAAAATGGACAATACAGAAAATGCAAGGAAGATTTCATTAAATAAATTTATTTGTTAAAATAATTTAACTCCAAATACAACTGCTGAGTTTGCATTGAGTTCTATGTACAATTCTTGTTTTATTTGAAACATCAAGGTTTAAACAACTGACATTGTTACAAAACAAACTGTTGCCCCATTTTAAGTTGCCAGTTGTATTAGAGCTCAACAATTAACTGTGAAATACATTAATTCACCCCTAGGAAACTCCAAATCAACAGCGTTAAGTCTGACTCCAGAACCCACTTCAGTCTTTCTTCAAACCCTGATCAAGAATTAACAGATGCGCAACAATGCAGATAAAAGCCTCCTGCAGTTGTCAAACATTTGCTTTTGTTGCGGAGTTTCACAATTAAAGCCTAACCAGTGCTTTGATGGCACACTGGTAAAAAAAAAAAATAAAAAAAAAATAAAAACAAACATGCACAAAACCCCCCAACCAAATGGCTGACATCTTTAGGTAACATTCTATACAGGAAAGCAAATACCAGTAGTTTTCCCACAGAAAAGTAATGGCAACTGTAGCACTGGGGTTAGGGAGAGGCTAGAATCAGAACAGAAAATGTCACCAAATTTTTTTTATGCTCTGAAGGGGTGGGCAGGGGGACGGGCACAACAGAAAAAACCCAAACAAAATCCAATGCAAGTTCTATTTAATACTCTTGATCTGATTCTGGTTTGTTTGCTTTGAATCATTTTTGTGTGTATTGTTAAGGGAAAGAGGAAACAGTTGCTCTCACTATCATAGCTTAAAAGAATAAAAGTTGCAACTTTAAAAAAAAAAAAAAACGAAACTGGAGAAATGCTGTCTTTGTAGAAAAGTACAAAGCTCTACAAGAACAGCCAAAGGAAAAGTGGGTCTTTGGAACAAATCATAATATTTTAAGGCATGTTATAAGAAACTTTCAAATACTATAATTGGTAATCCTATCAGGGTACAAATGAAACAGTGACCCAAGACCAGTGATTCCTGCAGGCTGGCCATGCAGCTGCCATGTGGCTCACCTACCTCCCTTCCTGCTACCCCTATAACTTGAAAAATCTGTCGAGTGCAACTGTCATTGATTCAAGCTCCACTATCTTCACATTAGTGGAAATACAAATAGTGCATAACTACTTCCTCAGAACTATACAATAAAAAACAACACTTACACTTTGCTCCCCCAGCCAAGTTACATGGTAGCTTACAGATGGCCTATGCTTTTGAAAATTTAAGAGCGTAATGAAGAAACAAAACCGGGAGATAATTTCTTTAATATTTCTGTTACAAATTTACTGTGCAATTTTTCCTATATTTAAAGCCCATCTGCTTTATATCATGAACTTCATGTTAGGCTGTTCATACCCTACTTCATGCCATTTTCTTGGTTGATGAACAATCTGTCAGGTAAGATTTTTAACATCTCTGTAAATAACCTCGCATAACATACACTTCCAACTCAGTCTGAAATTTGGCTTTGGTTTGTTTTTTTTTTTTTGTGGTTTTTCCTTTTTCAAGTGCTTACGCAGTGGATCTCACACTGACAAGCTGTTTTATGGATGGATTGTGCTGTTTGATTAACCATTTCCCAATCATGATATTTGAAACCCTGAAATATCATTAATCCAACGTCTCACATCTTGTTTAAGCATGGCAGCTGACACAATGGGCAGGCAGGGGGTGGTAAGAGAACATTCATACCATCTAGTTTAGGCATGTGAGTTCTGTGACTTGGAGGACTAAAGTTAAAAGCCTAAGTTTGCTATACAGTCAATGGAAAGAGGTAGGTGCCTCTAGGAGGGCGATTCAGAGCACCCAAAATGGGCATTCAGATGCCAGAAATAAACGGTGTGCCTATCTCCCTAAGAGAACAAAGTACAGTAACAAAAGCTCTGCAAAGTAGATGGGAAATGGGCTACATTTACGTTCTAGTAAGGCTTAATGCTCTGTGACATCTAATGCCCTCTGTCACACTGGTTGTGGAAAGGTCTTGAAAGATTAAGGGCAGAGTTGGCCAGTTCTCTTCTGTGAACATGATTTTCTTAATTATCATCCAGTGAACTATAATTCAAATGTTAAGGATATTTATGTATGGAAATCTGCAAAGTGTTTTCTACTCCAGTGTCCTTTGTGGCAGATGAGAGCACTTTTAGGAAGTTCTGCAGATGGAGGCAAAACTCTCGAACCTAACTCCAATTACAGCATTTCTAAGGGCCATATACACACACACATACACACTCAACACACACACACAGCCCAGCACCCCTATTTTCACTCATTTAAACACAAGGAACTACACTGTTACTGCACAAGATTTAAAAACTAATAAACGCATGGTGTTATTTAGACCACAGGCTCAGTGACTGTATTTTTATGGCCAATTTTACCTATAAAAGATCCAGCTCAAGACAATCTCTCCAGCATTTAAAATCTAAACATTGCGATTGAAAACTTTTCTATACTTTGATTGTAAGACTTTGAAATAGGTATTTCTGTGCCATTAGTCATGCAAATGATAAATACTTCACTGCTATGAAACTAGCAAGTCAGAGCTCGAGCATCCTTTCCAAATAAAATATTTGCTCCCACCATTAAACACTTCAATAATTGGGGCAACCTTTGAACAGTGTGTCAGGCAATTAAAGAGCCATTTCCACACTCACCTAAGGAATTACAACCGTAACTATTTCACCTCTGAACCAAATGATTTCACATGGTTATTCAATTTAAGTTTTCAACATTAAAGCTATCAAATAGCAAACTGGATTTTCAAATGTTAGTTTGGGATCACACCAGAGAATGTAGCCCTTAAAGGCAAGAAAAACTGTCGTCTTTAACAAACTTAAAAATGCAGGATGTTCATACTGTCCCACGAGGTTTCTGCAGAAGGGAACATATGGATGAAACATGGCTTAATTTTCCTTACAAGATGGTACTAGTTAATCTATTAAAGTGTTCCTTGTTAGTAAGGCTCAGCAATTTTTTTTTTCATCACAGTTGCTTCCTCCTGGTTCAGTAAAGTGAAAATAAAGATGCTTCCTGCTTTGTAAACAGAGGGTTTGTTTGGCTTTTTGTAGACCAAAACCTGAAGCGATCCTCCATTTCTGAGCAGCAAAATGAAAGATTTAAAACATTCCAATGCCAGACTGTTTCTTCACCCGTCACTTGTTCTAGATCTTGCCTCTCCTTTCACACACTGATACAATGTTTTCTATTTCAAGATGTGGGATAAAGTGTAGAAATAATAGCATTGATTTTGAAAAGAATCCAAACTATATGGGTCTCTGGTAGCCTTTTCCTCCAACACTGTCAGAAGTTCTGGTGAAATCAACATTAACTGACTGAACAAACTCAGCCACATGTGATAGTGTCCATTCTGAAGCGTGGTAATCAGACACCAAAAGACTTGGCTCTCCTTTTCATGCTTATGCTTGTCATGAAAGGTCTTCAGAGATATCCTCTCCACTGCTTTCATCTCTGTTTCCAAAAGGATTCCGTCCTCTTCGGAAATAGTTGCTGTTGTTGCTGTCTGACATGACAACACACGTACGTTCGACTGGAACGACCCTGTAGATCAACTGACTGTGCCATAAAATTGCAGGTGCTCAAAGGGAAAAAACGGGTGAGATGTGGTCATTTAACCCAATTATATTCAGAGTCAGTGATTGACTTTCAATGCTCAGCTCTGAGTTAATGTTGCTACTTCACTACAGATGTATTTCAAGTGACCCACAAACCAGGAAGTGAAGTAGACAGTTTTACCACCTTACAAAATTTCTGCAAATTAAGTCCAGGTTAGGTCATTTTTAATGCTATTGTATATTACATGCAGAACAGCATGGATCATCTTTGTCTGGCTGTGCTGCATAGTTCATTTGTCTAACAATTTCCGCAAAGAGCTCATCCACCATTGTTTTACTTTTAGCAGAGGTCTCCATAAAGGGGCAGCCCCATTCTTCAGCTAAGGCTCTGCCTTCACTCAATGATACTTCTCTCTCACTTTCCAGGTCCACTTTATTACCAACCAGAATTACTGGCACCTTCTCATACCTACAGTTTAAAAACAAAAACAAACAACAATAATTATATTTTAAAAAATGGCAACATTCTTAAAGAAAAATCTATTTGCAAACAGTACAGACCCAACAGGAAAGAGACACTCGAATAATCTTAAAATTTTACATTTGAGAAAATGTGTATTTCACATTCTAGCAATTTGTTGCACATCTTGTTCCCCTCAGAGCTTTCAGAGTGCTACAAAAATCTTCCTCCTCTGAATTTTCCTTCCCTCCAGGAAACATGCCAGGAATACTTTCACACTACAAAAGTGAGGAATATAATACTATTTTCTCTGTTTACAATCTTCATGTGTAAGAACAGGATGGACATCAAACCCTCCCTTCAGCATTACACCCTCCTACTCCCTGAACAGGTATCTGTATCTCCTGCTTGGGATAACGATGCAACACTCTCCCTTTCAAGAGTACATTTACTTTTGGTCAATATACACAGAACTCTCTGAATAGCAATAAATGAGACAAAGCCAAAGGGCCAGTAAATTAATTCCAAATTTCAAGAAATGTAGTCCACTTCAAGTACTGCACACACACATAAGTACTGTTACATAAAAACACATATTAGGTAATACAGAATGTGTATCTCTCCCTTGCAGCATTCACGTCATTATGCCAGTTAAACAAGTCGAAGAAATAAATTAAAAAATCACAATTAAGTTCCAGGCAATACTATCACAGTTCTGCTTCATAATCAACTTGGACAGCACAACAGATCATGCAGCTATGAAGGAATTCGTTACTTTGCACCTCCTTGTGAAGGGATCCTTGCCAAATCTTTTTACAAGATTGAAATGCCTGCCACTTTTTTTCCCCATCCTCACATTCATAAACTTTTCTTCAGACATGAAACTAAGTGTTCCATCAGGCTTCAAATTTACATATTTGCCACAGAAAATAAAAGAGAGAAGAAAACATTGGGCGTATTTCCAAAATACTCTTACACAGGTTTTCTCATGAAAGCAACTAGCACTGAGAGAAAAACCAATTATGACTTTTTAGCACTCAAACCAGACATAACAGAAGCAAGATGGTACCTTCTTAAGTTAAACCTGATTTTCTCCTTCATATTTTCTTAGTAGTATTGCTTTGAGTCAAATCACTGGAGTAAGACTGAACTGTGGACAGACAAAAGGCACAGCTGACACCTGCAGCAGCTGAAGATGACACCCTCCTTAAGCCACCTCTTACACCTTCTTCATCCCTCCCATCCATCCCCCCTGCCTGCCAGGCAAGGCAGCAGAGCAGTGCTGGTGCATCTGCCTCATCTGGCTGAGGGAAACAGCCTGTTCCCTGTCTGTCTCCACTCTGCACTGGAACAGGTACCCTGTGTGCTCCTGCTGCCTCTGCTGCAGGGACGGCGGGCTCCCCCAGAGTCCAAAAGGATAAAAGGCCAATAATGTCTCAAACCACATCAGCAACTCTTACATCACCAGACTACTATCAAAAATTTGTCCAACTATGTTGTAAGATGTAGCTGAAATTCTAAACTTTGTTATGCCTCTTTGCTTACTAAGGGAATGTAATTTAATCCATAGTCCAGAGCATCAATAATTGCAGAGAATTCCCCTCAATTTTACCATTTATCCTGCCTTCATTTATCATCTGAAGAGACACAATCCATTTCTTACTCCATGGATAAGTGTTTAGCACAATGATATCTTTGGAACTCTTGCAAGAGCTAAGAAGCTGCCATTAATGAAGTACCAAAATACACACAAGCATCTTGAAATCTGTCCTCCTGCATTTAAACACAAGATAGCATAATCTTTAATTACATAAGATGGATGGCATTCAACAGATAAAAAGAAATGGTGAATTGCTATCTTATCTTTATTGTTCAGACGTGTGTCCTACTGTATTTGCTATACATTAAAAAAATCCTTCAGTGGAAATGGAATCAGATACCCCCTCACTGCATTTCTTGATTTCTGAAGGCCCTGAACTTCCTCTCTCCACTGGCTTGCCCTCTGGTAAAACCGAGAAATTCAAAGCAGGTGCTTGAGAAATGCCCAGTGAAAAATCAGATGAGCCAGAATTAAAACACAAGATCACCTTTCTGACTTTTGTCAAATCACTCCGATTTGTTGAGAAACATATAAGGAAACACATACACACTTGTTGCAGACTTGAATTTTTCAGTGGAACTGACTACAAGCGCTTAAAAGGTTTAGGAACCCTAGAAAAGCTGGGCAACTAAATGCCTGTGAATCTGTATGCTATGAGTACTCAGCACCTGGGAAATGGAGCAGTGGAAACCCTGATGTTTCGTACTGAAGAACAGAAAGAACTGATGAGCTGACAGAAAAGATGTGAAAAGCCTAATTTAATTTATTTGCAGAGGACCATCTAGGAACTATTAGGTGGAACTGGTAGAAGCAATTTTCTGTATTGCTTTTCCTGTTGCATTTACCCGATTCACTACCTACCTTCACCACCTAAAATGAGATCCTACAGTCAATTGCCTTATTCACCTTATAATTCAGATTCACTCAATAACCAGTAACTTTACAATACTGAAATGTGTAAGGAAATGTTTCTGCAAAGCTCTCATTATGTCTTCTTACCAAAAATAAAGTTGCTCTTGCAGAATACATCCCTGTGCTACCTAGATTTTGAGTAGTTAATTTTACAGAGAAAATACATTTTATATGTATACATATTCTGTGTGACATATATTTTAGATTTTTATATATACTTATGCCTGTCTATAATAAATACAATTTATCTTTCTAAATAGAAAAGTCAGTGTCTACTACCTAGAATACAGCAAATAATGGAAAAACAGTCCACGGATACTGAGCAGAAGACTGGCTCTGGTATGAGCTGGACTTAAGAGCTCCAGCTCAGTATCAGTCCTGCCAGACCCAAGCTGAGTAGAGGGGGTCAGACCAGACTTCTGTGTATCACATTCCCCAAGTACTAACAGGATGATGAACTGTGTGTCTTTATTCAGAGTCCTAAGGGTCTTCACACTTTCCAGTTTTGAGTTCTGGTAACACTTTGTAGAAAATCTAGCTCTTGACTAAATCAAACTCTACACACTCTAAAGTTCAAGCTAGCTCTGCACCCTTTACTCTCAACACTGCCAGAATTTCCTGCCTCACTTAGTATCCTGGGCAATTTTTTTTCTGATGAGTACGGGGGAGACCCCTGGCTCAATATTCTCCTTGCTACAGCTGCTGATTTCACTGGAGGCAACTTCTGCCTGCATCTGGAGACTCCACTTGATATCAGAGCTTTGACCAGCCAGATGTTGGACACCCACCACTCAGGTGGTGTGCTGCAGCACAGGCCCACCAAGGGAAGGGCAGTTTCTCAGATGTGGGGGAATTATATGATTCTAATGATATTTGAAAGGAAGAAGAAAATCTCTTCCTCACAGGCTTTTCACCCTGTTGAATTTCAGTGACCCAAGAGAAAAATAGGTTCTTTACAAAGGAAAAAACAAATAAACAAAAAAAGAGAGCCAAGCAATGTCCAAGCAGCAATGCAGAACCCTTCCACACAACCACAAAAATCAAACACAGGAATTCACAAATCCTTCCTCTAGCAGGATCTAACTTATTCACAAATACTTTCAGCAGTGCAAAAGAGGCTAAAACCCCACCACCTCCACTGAAGTCCTGAATCCAGGCTGCTGCTCCCATCACAAGATCTGTGAGAGAACAGCTCAGCCCACAGTGGGACCTGGGCAGAAGTTTTGCCTTTTGCTGCAGCCCATCTGCCCCTGCCTGTCCCCTTAGCAATGGTGGCACAGTTCTGCTCATTTCTGGAGCAGGAAAATCCAATTTTCTCAGTATGGCTGAAAAGTTTTGAGCAGCACTGATCATTCCTAATGAAAAGCATGAGGGCCACCTGAAAATAAGAACTGCTGCTACTTTTGTCAGTATCAAAGCAGCACAGTATGTATTCTAGGGCAAATATAGCAGAGCCTGTAAGAAACACTCTCAAATGCAGCAAGGGAAGGCTTGACTTTCTAAGACCTCTTCAGGAACAAATTTTTGCAAAACCAATTACACGTGTTTGCAGAACACGATTAAAGAACAAAGCACTTCCCCCTGTTTAAATGATCTCACTATCTTTAGTTCCAATATGACAGATACTGAGCAGCAGAGACTCTTGAAGAGGTAACAGGACTGCAGTCATTTATAGCCCTATGAAAGACACCAGTGCAGAGTCAAATGCCACCATATCTAGGGTTTCCACTACTGGCAAGGTACAGTCATTGCCCCATAAAAGACAATCAGAATGTATTTCCCAGTTGTAGATAAATTCAGTGCTAAAACCCCCTCTGTTACCCATCTTTAATAAACACCTGGGACCAATAGTTTTCCTGAGGATGGACATCACAGCCACATGAAATCAATAAATACACAAACATCAAATGTTTTATGTGTCTCAGTTATATACCACTGACCATACAGCCTTATATGTCACACAGCAATAAATATTTCTATATTTTATCTCACCTCACATGGCACACACATCATCCACATTTCTGTTTAGATTACTATGTACACTTTGAATAACAGCTTAAAACATTTAGAAAGCATCAAGGTGAATGGTATGAGAATCATCTTCAGAGACCTTTTCCTCACAGCTTTTCCACCTCCAATCATACCCAGAAAAACATGGGCAGTACCTGACTTCTTTTACAAGGTACTTCTCGGATTTCTGGTTAGAACTGTCATTGGATAAAGATAAAAATAAAGATGATGTGCAGTAAAAATATAATAAAAATGAAGATTGAAACAACAAGAATTTAAAAACCAAAACCCCCAAACATACACCAAGGCTAATAAACTGATCTGATTCCCTTAAACAGTGGTAGAGATTACCCAGTACACTCTGTGTGCATGGGTGGTACTAGTCAGTAGAGAAAAAAGTACAAACAGGTTCCTGTTTTCTATTTTCACATTCTGGAAGTATTATCTCTTTTCTAGGATTTTTTTCCTGAGCTTCACATCAGACCCAAATATTTTCAACCAAATAATTCTGTGTAATAAAAACAAACCAAGATAAAACAATGTATTCTTAAATACTATTTTTAATACCAAGTTTAAGTCTTGCTGAAGTTTTTGGAAAGATGCAAGATTACAGCTTTATATGATAAAAACTAGGACCACTGAAATACAAAAGGTATCTATACGGGACAACTATTACTAATAATCAAAAGGAGTCTCCAGTGCTAAATCACCTTTATTACCTTCTACACACAGGGCATCTTACTCTTTTTTTAAATGCATTTCTGCATTTAAAAATGTCACTTTTAATAGTATTTCAAAAACTGAAATTAATTTAAGGGATAAAGATATTAGTGTTGAAAATGATGCAAATACTATCAAAAAGTAAAAAAAAAATTATTTAAAAATATAATATATACAAAACATAATTATTGTTCATTTTAGACTTAAAATAAATTTGTCGTATGAATCCTGCCAAAATACATGGCAAAAGAATTATGGGTAATATGAAATAAAGTACCAGAAATGACAGTGAAATCTATTATGTTATTTACAAATTCACACTAAATAAAACTAAATATCATTTTGTAATGTAACTTGCAAACTTTGCTTGCCTTCAGTAAAATCTGTCATAACTTGAACAAGCAGTTTCTGCATCTAGAGGAAGAACATATTCCAAGTGTAACTATTGAGAATTTTTCTAATCCCTTTCACATAATTACTTGGATATTTAATGCAGAATCCTTGATAGTTAAAACTCATGTCAGCTATGGAGGATAAGAAAAGGCACAGAGTGTTCCCCAGCCTGATTCTGAGTCTTTCAAGAAACAGGATGAGAGGAAGCAATACCACAAAATTTTCAAGGAGAAACCCATCTTAACCCTTTGTTAAAATTACCAATTCTTGAACCAAAGCAGCAGGATATATATATATATATATACACACACACTTCTGAAGCTATTACTACCTTAAGACACAGACAGAGGAGACCTCTCACTTTTTCCAAACCCTTATTCTTTGTATTTTGGTAGCTTTAAAAACTGCAGCCATTAGGGGGTCATTGTGCCGAATTATGTTTCCATGGACTCTCGCAAATAGACACCAATAAAGATGTGTCAATACCTGTATACAAAAATAAATGTGTCAGATACTCAAATCTAAACAAAGGTAGGTTTCTGCAAAGTTTGAGCACTTTTCCCTCTAATGGAAATTATTACAGCTTCTCAGGCAAAACCACATAGAACAGCTGTAAAACTCCCACGGTTCTGGTGCAAACAAGTCATTCCGGTTTACTAATTAATTGCATTTAATATTCAGTTTTGTAAGTTATATTGTGTAGTGATTTAATTTCTTAAGCAATAACTCCTAACTAAAAAATAGTCTCAAAATCATTTTTATAAATGAGTAGATGTTAAAGAGTTTATTGGAAGTCCCACTGCAATTAGGTGGCTGAGTCATGAATCAGTTTGCTATAAAGAACAGTGTATGGCCTAATTGCAGAACTGGGATCTAACATTTTATTCTAGGCTTTGACATGAACTCCTTACGTAGCCTTTGGGAAAACAAACTCTTCAGATGGATAGATTGAGGTATATAAAGTCATGATAATTGTACTTACTCATAGGACAGCAAATTAAATAATAATTGCAAAACAACTTGGGAGGATATTATTAGAATAATAAATAACACCACACCATATCACTTTTGAGGAGGCCTCAGAAACTTTGTTCATGTACATGAAACTTTCTGGAAATAATCCCCTCAGCTTAAATAAAATACTTTAAAGCCAGTTCAGTTCTGTGGGTGTTAGAGCTGGCTTCACTTGCCAGTTTGGCTCACCATTGGTGCTGCACTCATAAGAAATTAGAGGAAACAGTTCCAAGCAAAAGCCCAAGAAACAACAACCAGCCACAGTATACAGAAGCACTATAAATATCTGCTTCCCAACTCTCACAATAAGCACTTTTCAACCAAAGCACTTGCACACATTATTCCAAGGCAGTTTACAGCTGAGACCTTCCAAGGGACTAGAACCATGGATTGTACAACCCAACATACATACTCAAAGGCCATGCAGTAAACCTACATCCCCTAGCTGCAACAGATGTAACTGGATGATGCACATCATCTCTGTATGAAGGACACCAAAGATCTTTACAGGTCATTTCCATTCACTTCAGAGAAAACCTCTTCTCTACAGAGGATTTTCCACAACTAAGGTTACATAGGAGAACTAGAATAACAATAAACTCCTTCCATGTTTTCAGCCTGCTTCTGCAAGTCACTGCAGATAGAGCCTACTTTCGGCTCTCCCTGCAGCTTTTTAAGACAAAATGTCAAGAGCATCTGCAAATTCGAAGGTCTATCAACATGTCTTAAGGGTTCACTAGTCACTAAAGTAAGTCCTAAAAAAATATCCCTGATCATTAAGATGTTAGACAGACATTTTCTCATTAAGCTTGCAGAACTCCATGAATGTTTAAACTACATCCCATGACACTGTCTGTTCTCCTCAAAGTAAGGCTCTGGCACAGGTGAAGGAAAACAGCTTTCTGAGTGCTGGGGATGACAAGGAGCCAATGACACAAGTAGCTTCAGTTCTCATTCTACTGCCATTTCAGATACTCAGAAGTCTTCACAAACAAGAGGTTATTTTTCACCTTAAAAAGGACACTTCTCCTTAGTATCTATCATTAAAATTCATAGCTAACACTGAAGTCTATTATCAAGACTTTTTGAAAAGACTCTAAGGGTTATATAAAATCTACCTTCTTAGCAGCAGGTTTGCTGGGAGCATATCCAAACAAGATTTTAATCCTCGAGTTCCCTCTCTATGCCAATCAAAATCCTCATCTTACACAACTGAGCATCAACATCATCTTGTTGAAATCCTGAAATGCTTGGCACATTTAGCAACTCAGAAACACTGGAGTTTTCAAATGGGAATTTTCTGTTCCTTGGTTTAGCTTAAGCAGCAATAACCACAAGTCAATAGAAGGGAAATGTTTTACCTGGCTGTTTCCATTGTGACTAATTACCTTGTTTCTAAAAGCAACAAGAAAATCAGAACGTCCTACAAATCTGAGATTCTCACAGCTGTACCAATTTCATCTAGCTCCTGTCTCTCTACTTGGTTCATACTGAAAGAAGTCTACCTGTCAAGAAAACTACTAAAAGATTATGAGGCATGTTATAGTTGCTTAAACACAAAAAAGTTCTTGCTCAAAAAAATTCCAGACATTAAAATTAAGCACCTAATTTTTTTGGAAATTACTGCTAGTAGCTGTAGGAATAGCACAACAGCCTGAAAATTAGGCCTCACATTTCAATATTTAAGCTTTGCATCCATAATTGAAAATTATTCCTAATAACCACATTAGTTTTCTTACCTTGAAAATTTCTAAGCCATATCCATGCTAATATACTAATGTTTATTCCAATACAATGAGCATGACTGGATACGTCAAGGCTTTCAGTACCTACCAAATGTGCAACATATAGAAGATTCTAAAATTACAGAGACTACCATCTATCTTTTATTTGTATACGGAAGTCTCAAAAAGACATTTCTTTTAAATTACAACTTTTTTCAGACATAATCACTTATAATTAAATTTTATCCTCTGATGTCTTAGAGCAAAAACATTAAGCATCAAGCAAGAGGAATGCTGACATGATTTAAGAGATGTGGGTTCAGTTTCACACCCTGTTACAGACCACCTGTGCAATTTCTAGCAAGTCCCTTGAACTCTGTACCTCTGCTCTCCATCTGAAGAAAAGAGTTGTCAGCTTTAACCTCTATTGCCTATGGCACATAAACACTTCTGAGGCCTTCCATCCTTAGTGATGGAGGCAATCTGAACATCTTGAAGCATGCAGTAGCAGTTTTGCTTGCTCTTCAACTGAAAAAGCACCCTGCATCCCAGCTATTCTCAGCAGTAAGCTATGTAATACCACAACTGACCGGGATTTCTTTACAAGTATTTAGAAGGTATGGGCAGATTCTGTGCCAACATCAAACCTGTCAGCAGAAAGAATAAAGCTGGTGGATTAGGTGTGCCTTGAAGCAAGAACAGCTTTGGGGTCAAAGTCAAGGTTGTTACCTCACTTCAACACCACCGGCTTGAGCAGAAACTGCAAAGGCTCACAATACCTTTGAACATACACTGACATTGAGGGATTTCTCCTCTTCCTTGCTCCTCTGTACAGAACTCCCCAAGGTCATAAAACCGGCCTATTCTGGTGATGTGGGACTGAATAGGTCCCTTTACAAAGGCAATGAGAAATGTAGATATCTATTAAAAGCAATGCAAGCCTCTTGCACATCATACAAATCTATGGATTCCAGTTGTTTTATAGTTTAAAGTTTTTACATTCTGTGCTCAAACAACAGTGACCCTAAAACACATTACTATTTATCTATCAATACATGCTTTGTCACAAGAAATTTCTCTCAGAAGAATATTTTGATGTGAAAATGTTTAGATAAACTACTGTAATATTTTAAAACATACTGTAAACTTCCTGTACAAGCAAACACTGACAAAGGCGAGAAGAAAGTGACCAAAGAGATTTGTACCAACTCAGACATATCTAAGTTTATGCCTGTAGGTCAGCTTAAAAAAAAATAAATCTTTGCAATAAAATACTGTTAATAATCCTTTTAGAAAAGCTGAAACAGCATCCAGACTTTGTATAAAGCACAGAGCCTATAAAGTAATTTATGAGTACAATGGTAGGTCTAGTTTCTTACAGTCTATCAATGCTGCTATCTAAAGCTATAGTTTTTCCTTCTGCCTACAACTTTTCCCCTCACCATTCTCCAGTCCATAAATAGGATTAAGCATGTGCCACTTTCTTCTATAACTATAGCAGTGACAGTGTGTCTTTCCCACCAACAATTCTGACAGAACTTAATCATTATTTAGATTTCTAATTTGTTCCAGATGTTGATCTGGGCAGGAAGGGACCTTGAGAAATCTCCAATCCAACCCCCTGCTCAGAGCAAGGTCAGCCAGGAAATCTCAACCAGCTTCCTCAGGGCCATGCACAGTTCAGTCCTGAAAACTTCCAAGGACAGGCCTTCCATGATCTCTTTGGGAATTTGTCCTAATGTTTAATTTAATTTAACTGCGCTGTGGAATTCAAAACTTACTGGCAGGTAATGGAGGAAGATGAGACAAGCGGACAACTGAGTTGCATAATGCTTGCTTACATAGAAAATGGGCTGAGAAACAAATGACAAAGTTATATAAATATTTATAGCTATTCATTTATGTAAAGGAAGTGATAATCATACTTACAGACCTCAAGATAGACATATATCTTAGAATTTTGAAAGCAAAATCAACTAACCAGATTTTGCAGAATTAACTAAAGCTCAAGCATAACTTAATGACAACTTCAAACTCTTTATCCTTGTTTATTTAAACTATAAAAAGTGAAACCTTCTAGTGGATACATAAAGTAAAAATAACAAAAAATAGTGAAATGCATATGCATTTTTAAAGGGCCAGAAGACTATAGTTCTCTAAAGTATTAGTTTACTTCTCAAAGCCAACACACTCATATTACTTTAACCAATTTATAATCACTGATAAAAATTCCACTGCAAAACTTGTTTAAACTATTCTAATAGGATTTTCTCTAGCTCATTAAAATTACACTTTTACAGTCTTCAAGAATAGGCCTAACAATTAATTCAAAACCTTCTTAGTAGCATCACTCACTTCCAAAGGATTAGAGTTCAGGAACAATCATGTTGTCCTGTCCAGTCAGAACCACAGGGAAAGAAACAGTTTCTCTTCTATTTCAAGGTAAGAATCTTTTACTCCAAAAAGTCTGTGCTCCTGGACTTTTGGCGCTACCCAGATCTGGCCCCTGAAATGCAAGCCTTGGTCACAAAACTGACCTCTGATAATTTGACTGCCATGATCTCATCTACAGAATTGAGCATTACATACTGATACAAACTGCAGTTCCACAGAGGCTTTTATTTATTTGCTTTTTAAAGAATTTGACTGTTTGCTGTGAACCTAGCTGCAGGTCACTAAAACTTAAGAAAAAGTAAACAAAAAAACCAGGGCTAATTGGCAAACAACCTGGCCTGAACTTCTGCACTTTCATCAGTCCCTATGTAGAAGCTAAGGCAGGTAGATACCAGAGTTTTTATACTGCAAAGCCTGAGTAGAATTTGTGTGTCTAGTTCAAAGCACAGACTTTCGTTGCCCTAGAAACTAAAGAAGAATACAGCTAAATGTCCTTCAAGCTAATAAAAACATCCTACAATGCACATAAAAAAACTTCGCAAAAAATGCTCTGTTGAGATAGGTCTTCCTCACAATGGTACAATTAGGGCACAACTCTGGATAATTTTCAGAAGATGGACTATTTTACAGAAACTCTAAGCGAGTGACCGCACTGATACAGTGAACCAATGCAGGACAAAACAGTATAAATGCATTTTCTCTTTTACTGCAGAAATATTATTCTTATTTCATGTCCTTTTGACCATAGTCAAACCCTCCTCTACTAACCAAGTAAAAATCCAAGGCCTTGACTAGTATCATGAGCAGATGCTCTGAAAGCCTCTTCACTCGTGCCAAGTTTCCACCAGAACATTTTATTTTCAACTTGGTAAGCAAAACAATTCTGCCATAACTTCAGAAAGTTGGTGGCCCTTATCTTACAGAACAATTTCTCTAATTACCATAGGCCTGCTATAAATAATTGGCGTGTTAGAATAAACAGAGCACCAAGAAGGTTTTATTCTCCACAGGTTTAAGAAGCCAGAACACCAACTTTTGATCCCTAGAAATTTTATTCAAAGAGTGTCTATCATCTCGTTAAGTGAAATTGTTTCCCTATCTAAAGATGAACAGACCAAAATAAGAGCTTCAGAATTGTCAGGATTTTTTTATTGTTTGTTACTTGTTTGTTCTTATTAAGATAAATTCTGGTTCATCTTCTAATACAAAATACTGTCTCCCAACATACTACCTCTAAATGGAATAAAGATAAATATAGAGAAGAATTTCTTGATAACCTCCCTTCTATCTTGAGCATAAATTTCAAAAATAATTTTCTTAGCAGATTTTTTCATTCTTTCTACAATAAGATGGGTACCAATTAAATAAAAACAACAGACTGCTTCATTCTAAATAAGTGTTGTGAATATAATCCATTTGAATATCCAGAAACTTTTTAGTGTTTATAAGATAGCATTAAATACAGAGTATTTAGTAAAACAGTGAAATCTAAATACATTTTACTTTTCCTCACATACATAGATGTGTGCATGAATATCTCAAATCTAATATTTGATTAACTATCAAAATGAAGCCATCTAGAATGAGGAACTCAGATATACTCATCATCTCAGATGTCGAGCTATTTATATTTTAACTACTGTATAAATGTTAATTTCCTTGGGTCTAGTCTAGGTTATAAAAAGCTCCTCTTTCCCAGAAGGGTTTTACTAACCTGTCTGACAGGCATTTTATTGTCCACCAAGACACTCTGTGGCAGCCAGTCAAGCCTGCAGCCTGTTTTATCTTGTACCTGTTAACCCCACCAGCAAGGTTGGCCCCTGGGACTCCACCATCACCACCACGCCGCTGCATCTTTGGGGAGCAGCTTGGCTGTGCCAAAGCTGTGTCAGCAGTGCCAGGGTCGGAGCCCAGGGCTGTGGCTGTCAGCATCCCTTGGGCACCGGAGCGGCTCCGCGCTGGCGTTCTGCCGGGAGCTGTGCGCCGGCCGATGGCCGGGGTCACCCAGACACGGGGAGGACGGGCCCCGCTTGCTGACAGAAAAGCAACCCGTGCACAAGTGTGAGAGAGAGGGAAACAGAACGAAATCACTGCCTACATCTCTCACTGACATAAGTGTTGTTTTTTTTGTCAGAGGGAGAAAACACAAACAAGCCAGGCCAACCTAAGAAACTTCTTAAAGTGCTGCGAATTCCCGCATGGATATCAATTTTCATATTGCTCAAATTAGGTATGAGACAAACAATGTGGCTTTACATTGGTTTAAACAAATTTGTTCAGAAGTAATTTGGTGAAAGAATTTTCACATGTAGACAAAGCCTATTTTAATTATTTTTAAAACAGAACATGACTGCAGAACCTGATAGCATTAATTAATTATTTTTTTCCTTTTATCCTGAGTCCAGACCCCAGATGGCTAAAAGACTGAAAATCTCTTGTGTACATATATGCATATATTCATATGTATGTTGTACATACATTTTAACTGTCTCTCTTTCTAAACAAACAATTTTTTAAAAGTTATTCTAAGAAACAAAATATTACCCCAATATTTACATGTTTATTTGTCACATTTTAGGTACAGAAAGGATGGTAATTTATATACTTAACCCTCCAAAGTAACAGTAAGAAAATATTTGAAAAATATTGAAATATTTGAAAACATAAGGTTTTCTTTTAAGAAAGAGATTATGTTTAAAGGTACTGTACACACACCCCAGAATCCATTACACCTTCTTCATTGAATCATTAATTGGTAACTAGAATTTCCTGAAAATAGTTCATTAATTATTTTTTCCACATTAAGTTGTCCTATTCAGAAAGGCCATTCCAATTAATCTGAAGGTGTGTGCAGAGGTGTGAAGCCTAGACTGTTCCCAGTCCTTTTAATCTAACCACATTTCTTGCTGACAGACAAAGTCTTTCAAAGCAAGCGTTTTGATCATTTCTTGGAGAAGAATGTAAACTTCAATTACCAGTCTAATTATCCCAGCTAGGAAGGCAAGACAATTGCTTAATTTTAGAGTAATGATGGACTTTCAAGCTGTGCTTTCTCAGCTTTCATCCAAGACTGAGCTCACCATTGTCCCTCTCTAGCAGGTGAAGCTACCATGATGGCAGTCACTATTTCTGACTAAAAACCATCTGAGAATTCAACATTCACCAAGTTGTGCAATTTCACACCTTTAGGTTATTTGTTTTCTTTCTTGAATAGACTCATCTCATTTAAAAAAGGATGCTTTTCTCTTTTTTTTTCCTTGTGTATTTTTTACCAAATACAGTTTGCAAGAAAAAAATAGAAAAGGCAATATCCTGCAATAAATTGCAGCAATTATATTGAATGACCAAGTACTTGAGAAGCCGTGGAAAGAAAATATTTTCTTTTTTCAAAAATCATACTTGTCTCCTCTATAAAGCCAACAATGCAGCAACTCTTTCTAGAGGTGAAAACTTTGTAAACACAGGGCTCTTTCTTTTTCTCCAGTATGTTCCTGTCAAGCCTAGGGACACATTAGTAAGCCCTGCAATTCACAGCACCTTCCTTCCCTCTTCCTTATGTTCCAGAGCAATTTGGACATTTTCAGTTCAAGTACTCCGATGGTAGCTTTCTGTATATTTTGTTTTCCTTTTCATAACAGGGTTACATTGTAAACTTTGGTAGGTAAAACCTGAATTGCATGGATTTGTCCAAAGAGTTACTAAAGTACCTAAGACTAAGCAGTCTGGATAAACTAACTTTCCACCATCAAGCTACCATGATGTTTATCTTCAGCTTCTTGTGATAAAATTTTTAGATACGGGCCCTTTGAACATGCCTGCTACAGTTTAGTCTTGTGATGGAGGGTTCATATTGTCTGCAAGTGCCCATCACTTCCCTCTTTTGAGAAAGGGCCCTGCTTCCTGTTAAATGTTCACATGTCCTGTCTACAAACCACCCCTGCAGCCCAGTAGCTGAGCTCCTGGCAATTACAGGTGTAACCAACAGTGTAAATCAAAAAGATGAAAGGCAGAGTAGCTCCAGTGCATCACTGGAGCTTGTCCAAGGACTGCATTTGCTCATTATGGCTCCTGAAAACCACCTTCACACAAATGAGCACCAAGTCTTCCAATTACATGGTCAGCGCAGAATCTGGGGCAAAAGGCTTGGTGGGAGCAGGACCATTCCCACAATGTAAAATCTGCAACTCAGAGTGGTAATAGGAACAGCATTCCTTGCCAACAGCTGTTAACAGACTCATCTGATGGGTAGCAAGTATCTGATTTTGGTTGCTAAGAGATCTGGTTACAAGAGAGCATTAGAAATAAAAGAATTACAAGAAGTTTGACTACAAACTGCCAGATAGTAAAACAGACCCAGAAATTTGCAACAATTCCATAATAAGATGGTGATACTTTGTTAACTAACAGAGGTTACAAAATCCCAGATGGAACAACTACATTGTGTATGGTGCCAGACTAAAGGTGAGACTATTAGGAAGATACCCATTCATGCAGTCCAGGCAAAACTATCCATTATGTTATCTTTAAAGGCAGCAGAGGACTCTTGAACCCCACTCTGATAAAAAAATAGCCACACACAGCAGGCAGCCTGGCTTCTCCCCAGTCTTAATGAATTTTGGGAATATTTGGATTGAGTGAAATTCTAGATTGTGTCATCAAGCCTAAATTTTCTAGAACATCAAGGACCAAGGAGCACCAAGGCTATTGATTCTTTCACATGGCCAATCTATACCAACTACTGGGGAAAGAGAAGGCATGAAAGGAGACTGCTGAGCACCTGCAGACAACCAAACTAAGACAGACAGAAGAGATACCTGATGAAGGCAAACTAATCAAGTTTCTTCCTGTTTGATACTTAACATTAAAACTCTATGGATTTTTGACAGGCTATCCTCATATCATCTTCTCCAGTTTCTTTCTCTAGGAAAGAATCCTTCATCCCTCAGACAACTATTTGCATAAGGAAAGACATCTAAGCAGATTCTACTCCAAACAGAATTTTATAATCAGCAATATAATATAAGCTGTGCATAGAACTCCTTCTAGAAAGGGAAAGCATCTGAAGTACAAGACTTGTTAAGTGTATGGTGTGGATGATTTGATCATCAAGTCTGAGGCCTACTCCACATTCTATACTAAAAAAGTCATACAAAGGCATTCAGAAACTGCTCAAAAGATACAGAATGAAACTGATCTGAAAAAGGAGGTATAGAGATTTACTCATTCTGCTGGCAAATTTTTCTGGGTCTGAAAACAAAACTGAGGTAGATAAACATACTGGGACTCCAGAAGCAGTTAGAGGCCCATGAGCAAGAGACTGCTCCACAAAATTTCTCTCCCCACCAAATTCCTTGAAAAGCTGCACCCACGCAGAGTTTTTGTCAAAACAAAGTATCTGTCTGAAGGCCTAGAGCTGTGCAAGCCCAGCTGAGCCACACACTGGAACCAAAACAGGGTCACACACCTAAGGTCTCTGCAGACTTAAAACAGCCAAGTCCCTCAAGAGGCCTAATTCACTAAACATTGCTTACTGGGTAAGTCTGCTAACACAACAATAGTAAGATATTCCACAAATCCACAACAGATATCACTTCCACAGAAAGCCCTGGGAATAAAAGCAAGTGGTGTCAATTCTGTTTCTCACATTTGAAGTAGTACAGCAATTATAACCCTGATCAATGAGGTGACAGATCTGCACTACACACCTCCTTTAGTCATACGAGTTCCACATCTGCTTTTCCCAGAAGACTGTTTTAACCACTCAGCTGCAAGAGAGGTTTAGAAAATATTCTTCAATCTTTTTGTAGAAGATGTACTACTATGAAGGTAAGTACAAACACAAGAAGGCAAATTCATACATCCCAAGGGAACAACAGAAAAAGATCGAATGTAGAAGATAAAGAAAGGTACCAGGACTGATACCCAGTAATTTCTCAGGACTGCTTATTCTCTTTAGATTAGGAAGTCACTGCAAAAATGCAAAATTGATATCCCATATAGTTAATGATCACCAGAAGACTCCCCTAGTCCAGATGACCATAATATTTCAGGAAAGGTCAGCTGTTGCTTCATGATGACATACTGACTTCCATTACTCTCCCTTCCTTTTTAAGTGTTTTGACCTGTGGCCAAGCCTGTTTCTCAAGGGAAAAGATTCTGCATATATGATTTGGTAGTCTGAGTGGTTTGCTGCAACAGTATTATACACCTTAGAAAAAAGCAGATTCCGAAGGAAATGACCCAAAATAGCTTAATGTTTTTTTCCTGTAAGGCCCGGGTCTCATTTATTTCTAAATGAAATACATAAAAAGAGAAAGTTGGCACTGGAGAAAAATATATTTTAAAAGGCATCTGTTCCAGAGCACTGCATGTTCAGAAGATCGGTGCCAGGAGTGCCTCCTTGCATCCTGCACATTTGGTACAATAACAAAACCAACCTCTCCTACCTCCAAAGCCTCCATGCATCCTGAGGAGCTCATCTGTTAAAGAATCCAAGCAGATTGAACAGATTTAAGTGGTACCACACTGAAAACTGCCACTCCCCTCCCTCCAAACCTAAAACCACACCCAAATGGAAGAAAGCAAGGGGAGAACTCACTCCACATTATCATTTGGACTTTGACAGTGGACTGCAGCAGCCTTAGCCCAGCAGAAGGTGACTCATTCTTCTCTCTTCCAGGCATTGTAGGGAGTGACATGCATGTCAGCTACCAAGAATCTAACTGCATCTGAGACTGTTATAACAAAGCAGATGCCTTCTTTAAGCACTGAGATGGAGAGCCTGGATTTAACTGGAGACTGAAAAACATTTGGACCAGTTTAGATTTTTCGCTTTGTGGGGTTAGAGGGGTATGAAAGGCATCTGACAAAATCCTCCAGGAGAAATATTTCAACATGATCATCTTCTGCCCTCCAAATTATTAAAGAAACCCCAACCTGAATTCCTGAAGCTAAAAAAACCCTCACAACTAAACCACAAGACAACACTGTGTGACAAGTCTTCAGCAGAATTATTTCAGCATAAGAGGGGCAAATTCTGAACCTGGAGATAGAAGACAACTACTAGGAAAGTCTACTAACACATCAAGTTCTTTTGGCAATAGAAAGTAATCCACAGACTGAAAACATACCTTCCTAAAAACATGTATTTACAAGTAGCAATATACAAATTAGGACTGATACCATAGTTCCAAAAAAATACACTTGTTCAGTGTTCTGCAACATTAAATACAGAGGTGGGTGAAAAATAAACCCCACCAGATTTTTTTTCCACTCATTTATAAATTCTGGAGAGAATGGTAAAAACCATTATATTCATTGTTTAGTTCTAACAACACCAAGGATTTTCTAAAATTTATAAATTAAATTAAAAACATAGTAAGGGCATTTCAAAAGACAAGGAATTCTTAAGGAGAGAATTTATGCATTTCGATATCAGTCTTATCAAGTTCACAGCTTTTTGAAAAGACAGAAGCATTCCAATTATTTTATAAAATGTTTCAAGTAAGATTTTGTACAGCAATTTAAAAGATGCTACAGCAGTGATAGAAACTGCAACCAGATCTAATCAGATAAAGTAGGTTGATCAGTCCTGGCTTACACTCTTTACTGTAAAATATATTAGGGGTAAGAGGGCAAACAATTCAGACATTCTTCTATGAAAACTTGCTCATAATTCAGCAGACATGCTTATAGGCTAGTGGTGACCTATTTGGCTGTTTCTTGAAAGCATCCTTTCTTGCAATTAATCAGAAATCCAGGATCAAAGCTCTTCTTCACAACATTCAGAGCACTTAAGTTCAGTGCCTTATCCAATTCATTTCCAGTTCAAATTAAATTGTAGCTGAGTTGAAACTCGCATGGGAATCTCAAACACTATTAATCTTTTAGTTAAGGTGGCTACCTGTTAACCAGAACAATAATGGAAGTCCCCAAACCATTGTTTAAAGTAAGAACTGTATTTTATTTTACCACAGACCACTATCCCATATTATTACATCCTAATATTTTAAAAATGCTTTAATGTTTTCCTCATTACCACAACTTTTGCAGAAGATGCTATTTTAAAAATCGTTAAAGCTCTATCTACAAGACACAAGCAATATTTCAAAACAAACTAAACAACTCTAAAAACATTCCTTTTGTTTGTCCTTCACCTGATCTTTCACCCAGTCCAGGGCTAACCAAGACAAGAATTAAAATACTGTCACCATTGCATTTTTGAGGAGTACAGCATCTAACTGACCAAGTCCCCTGACATTAATGTTGAGAAAGGATAACATGCTCATAACACACCTTTAATTCTCTTGTCTAGACTAGGATTTAAGACAACACAGCTGCCAAAATGAATCCGACCCATTGAGAAAGAAAGTGTTCAAGCTGCACTCATCATTGTAAACTGCACCTAGACTGTAGTGTTGGCCTTAGTGCAGCAAAAACTGAATACTAGTGCTGTATTGGAAACCTCTGGAAAACAAACGCAGAACAAAACAAATCCAATCCCCCCCCCAAAAAAGAGCAGAAGCAAGCTAATGAGTAAGAGAGACCATAGAAGCAGATAGCTACAGTTCTTGTTACCTTAAAATCTTTATGTATAAATCTTTATACAACTCACTACGTGCCAGGATAATTTAGCACTGCAGTCCCGATTGCCTCCCTATTCTTTCTCAAAACGTTATCATCACATTCCACCTACACAATTTACAAGGAGGAAAAAAAATTGTTTGAGCAACACTTGTAATGCTCCAGAAATTAAATAACCAGTAACTCCAGTTTTTTTTCTTAGGCACAAGAAATAAAAACCTGACATTGAATTATTAAGAAGAAAACTAGAAAAGAAATTTAATGGAAGGATTTAATGATTTTTATGGGAGATCCACCCACGCAGACATTTCACATTTTTATTTAAAAACTTCCAACAGCCAAAGAATGTCTATTTTTGAAATTTTGGTCTGAAAAGTATGCCTGATAACATAAGAGCTTTAACTAAACATGATGTTACCCAGAATGCTTTATGTGTGACCAAAGAATGAAACTTACTTCTATCCACACACTATACAACTGAAGAATTATTTTGAAAGAAAATATTAAACTTACTGCCAACTGTGTTGGCTATAAAAAACAGTATTTAAAGAATTACTGTCCTCTCAGCAAAACAGAAAATCAAAGGCAAAACTAGAAATTCTAATGAGCAATGATTTTTTAAAATAAAATTTTCCAAATATTCAAAAATCTTTGTCAAAACAGCCTAATGAAGAGCAAGATAGAAAACATTCCACCCCAAGCATTAATGCTGTATTACTGAACTAAGTTATGAAAGCAATAAAAGTCATGGTAATATTTGGTCTTTAACACATTAAATGACATTTTTACAACACAGACACAATCAAGCAATATTGCACAACCAAAAACAAATTTAAGAAGTCTTGCCACATACTGTTCTACTATTTGATAATTGTAGCTATTCAAAAATTATCCACACATCTCTACAACAACATAAGCTACAGCAGCAATTAAGACCCAAACCCAGAAGATGATGCTAAGGAATACAGGCATCATTTAAAAAAAAAAAAAAAAANAAAGCACTATACTCTAAACTAGCACAATCTAAACTAAACACGCATACAAAAGGAGCTTGCCTACCTGGCTTTTTCAATAAAAGTCCAAAGAACACCTAAAAAGCAGGAGGGGATAAAAAATATTTATATTCAGTGTTCGTATATGAAAACTATAATTTCACTTTACCTTACAGAGAAAAATAAGTAAAACTTGGGAAGGAATACCTATCAAATTATCTGGACTGGGCCATGGGGATGGTAGGGAGCACGGGAACAGTAAAAAAAAAAAAAAACCAACACATTAAAACACTTTGGTTATAAGCACTGTCTCCCATTTTCACGTTTTCCACTGAAAGAAATTCAAAGTAATATGAATTTTTCAGATTATCAAGAATGTGAGAGTGGGAAAGTGTGAAGGGGAAGAGTCAAGAGAACTCTGCAAATATGTAATTAAATTCAAAAGTTACTACAGGAAAACATTAAAGGTTACACGTTCTGAAGATGCACGAGCACCTTGAAATATTTGATTTTAAGACAAAGCTAAACAACTTTAAAACAGTCTTTTATAGCTTAAAATTGCACATTGTCAGAGACATTTTAAAGAAGATTGTCTGTAAAAGACTTGTAGGAACCTATAATTTTATCTGACAGAATTAGTTCATTAATTTCAAATTAAAACAAAGGCAGATTCACACACACAAAAAATTAATCTAAGCTCTATACAATGCTTCTTTTGGTCTCTAAAGTTACTTTAAAAATACATGAGCACAAATCTGAGTTATTCTCTTTCTATTACAGATACTTTCTAGAGGACAGGCTATGTATCAGTTCCCCAATAAAACACAAGAGATGGCCAGAGAGCTGAAGGTTCTAATATTATATACAGAGTCAATTAGGTATGACTGACTACATCTGTCCACCCCTCCTTTATATCTCTACAGATGCTTAAAGTATTTACATTTTGTTCTAATAAATCAATGAGGTTCCTACCTGATAAGCAGCTACCCAAAGGTGTCCCTTAACTAAGAAAAAAGGAAAAGGGAGACCAGTAGAGTTCTTCTATTGTACTTGAATATGTGCAAATGTTTGCTGAGGTTTAGAATCTGTTAATCTGTTTTCCAATCAAGTCCTAAATTTCATCTCATGGGTGCACAAGAGTGGCTGGCACCTTGGCCAAACAGAGACTGGGGGATTTTTACCCACTTTGCTGTTTTATACCTGAAGATGAGTACTCACAACAATCCATTACATTAAGATGATTCTTAAAGAATCATCTTAGGAAGATGACTCTTCCTAAAAAAGACTTAAAGATTTCAGTGTGTGCTTATTTCTGCCAGCTCTACACAGCTAGCAACTATGAAAATCCCCAGACATTTGTCAAGCTTTGCATACAGTACACTTCAGAAGAAACAGGATTTTCCATACTTCACTTCTACCAAACACTTCAGTGTTTCTTCCTAAAAGGCTGAAGCCATGTTTGTGGTTGAAGGTGTTATACCAGTGTTTATGAAGAATTCTCTAATTACTTCTCAAAAGTAGAAAAAATACTTTCTGAAAATAAGGATGCAACATACATAGAATTTCAGAAAACTGAAAAATTCAACCTTGCTTAAAGAGGCCTTATGTTCTTTGAATAAAAACCATACTTTGATTCCATAGTACTTGGAAAGCAATATTTTCACCTAGGCTTTTGAGCAATTTGTAATTTCAAATATAGTTTTCCAGACTTAATCACCATTAAGTCACTAAATACATCAACTGTCATTGACTGAAGATGCTGATTTCACAATTAATAAGTTTCAATAATTACATCTCTTGTATGTTTTAATATTACACAGAATCCCTATACTGGGAGGCAGATTTTCATCCTGATCATAAACCACAGCTACAAGGAACATTGTCAACTCAAAGACACATTTCTGTGATATTTCACAGCAATATACTTATTTGATTTAGTCTACATTTCCAACCAATCTAAATAAAATAAATTTTCTGGTCTTTTTCTTCTAGAGAAAAAGCAATAATGAAAAGGAGGTTTTTTTCACTAGTTGGAGTAAAATAAATTTCACTTTTGAGAAATACTTTAAGTAGGCTCTGTTAGTCTCTAAAATGTGAACACAACAGTCCTGTACTTAAAGCACAGGTCAGACACCTAGAGAAATTACTACAAGTGAAGAACTCTGAATTAACTTTGAGTTTGCTTTTATTTCTAGGCTCTAGTTTTCTGCTTGAATAGAAATAATAATACTTTCCTATTTCATAGGGTTCAACTGAGAAAAACACTATAAAAACGCCTGTAGAACAGATTGAGAAATTACACTGTTGAAGGCTAAGCAAGCACCTAGAATTGATACCCAGCGAGTTTTAAACATACCTTCATAATAGAAAAACATTGGCAGTCGTATTAAAAATTAAAATTCAGTATTTGGCAAATACCAGCAAATTCTCTTTAGAGAGCTTTCTAATCACACAACAGACAAACATAAAAGTGTTAGAAAAGATCCAACTCATTTTTCCACAAAAATAAAAATAAATTTTGTACTACCTAATCTTCTTAGCCACTCATCACTTCTAAATCTCAACATCTGACTGGGGTGTATCACTTCCAATCTGTTCTTTTGATAGCTTCTGTTCTTCCTTCACTGCAGACCTTTGTTGGCATGGGCCCACTCATCCAGTTTAGCCCTGCTCTCACAAATAGAAGGTTTCTCCAGAAAACAGCTCATTCTGAAACTATGGTGAGTTCTGTCTGCAGCATGAACAAGTTGATTCTTTGCTGCCAAGCCTGCAAATCTAAGGAAGAAGGCCCCAGAGCTGCAGCACCCACCAATGCACAGGTACCATACTTTGTGTATTACCTCACCAGGAGGCAGTAAAGCAGCAGGTGATTCTCTATATCCTTCTTGAATACAGAAAGTAGTCTTCAAAGCTACCTTAGGTACACTCCAGCCTCCCAGCAGTACAAACCTTCAGCATATGCAAGAATCAAGAAACTAGGCTTAATGGACCTATTTGGTAAAAGCAGGGTCCAGAAACCAGTTCTAGGTGCCCAAACTGGGATTAGATGAAGGCATTTCAGGTGAAGCATCTGGAGGAAGAATGGCAGCTGTGATTTTGTACCACTGTGATCATTCATCCAATGCTGGCAGCACTCTGTGCTGCAGGAAACTCTGGCCCAGAGTACACTGAGCACCTCTGAAATCTCTCCCTCCTCCTCATCCTCTGTCTAAGCAGAGCTGCTGGGGGTGCACCTATCCACCCAGAACTGGCAGGGTTCCCTTCTGAAGGTAAAGCACCTGGACTGTCTCTTGGAAAAATCTAAACAAAATTTTTTTTTACTTGAAAAGAGGAATACTGTTTACATTTAAAACATTTTCTGGCAAAGAATTTTAATTACCTGTTTAAAAGCCATGGAGACATCCTCCACTCTTGATAAAGCTGTGCACCATGACTGAAAGGGATGCAAGGCCTACACACATTATACAAGGAAGCTCAACTTCATAGTTTTGCCATTAGGGGAGTTCTCTGCAGGCTGGCAGAGCTGGATTTCAGACTAAGCCTATTTATGTGCTAATATTAAATAGCCATTTAAAGAGAACAGAAACCAGAGTGGCAAGAGCTATCTCAATCTCTTCTAACCACTAAGCTTCAGAGTTAAGTGAAGGCCCACTTGTTTCCTCTCTTTCATTCATGAACATGTCATTCATTCCTCTAAGGTCACTCAGATTCATCAGGTGGTGTGAAGGACCCGCTTAGCTTAGCTGGCCTGGTATGTGGTGGTTAGTGTGCATCTCTTATCCCAAAGAGGGAATTTCAACTGGCTTTTCTACTTCTTGGGAGAGTAATTAAAATTACTCTCTAATTATGGTATAACACAGGGATTCTTTCATCCGAAAATAAAACAAAATAGCAAGGACAATATGTAAAATGCACAGATACCTACCAGTTAGAGACTTGGCCAACTGGTTTTCAGGTACAACTAAAGTTCAGAGATTTTCAGAACATGGTTTTGTACAGTATAAGCATTCAGTTGTCATCCAAAACCCCCAAGAAAATAGTACTACGGTTATTTGTTTCTCAGCATGGATTAAATGCCTTTCTGTAACTGTAAATTAGAACTTAGAAGTCCTTGCACAGATGCATATTGTATCTGTAGATATGCATTTTTCAGGTTCAACTGGTAAGAAAGATGCAAGCTTAAGTCTACAGCACATTAGGTCTTACACTGCCTGCAAACCTAAGTTCCAAAACATAACACCCCCACCACAACCCACATATGTAAATCAGGCAAGTTAACAAGTAAAAATCTGGTACCCTTGCTGAAGCTACATCCTTTTAATGCATCATATTCCTTTCAACTACAACTCCATTAAAATTATCTGGGCTTGCTAAAATTTTCAGGATTTCAGCTGCATTTAGATTACTTTGCATAAACGAAATTTAGGATTACAATGTTGCTCACATGTCTCACAAAATATCTAACCAAAAGCCAAAAGCTGAAGTCTTGCAGTAAAAGAGCTGGCAGATGAAAAAATGAGAGTAGCATTTAGACCCACTCTCAGCAGTGCTGAGTCAATGTAACTATGGAAGTACAAGTTGCTTTCTATTCTGCTTCACCTATCTACAGCTGGTCAGCTGGGGTCTGAATGCAGATGCTCCAGCACAAGGTACAAAGCAAGCTGCAAAAGGCACAAATCTATATTCAGAAGCTAAACGAATTTATAGTGATGACTAAATACAAGAAAACCAAAAGCACTTATTAATGAATAAAGTCTACCTGAACTACTTAAAGAAAAAACGTTCTTCTGTAAGGTATGTGCGAATGATAAGAATGGAAGGATACTGAAAATGCATTTTTCATAATAGATTCAAAAAAACATTGGTCTTTAGAAATCTCTACTGAAAGAGTCAGGACACACATTAAGAAACACCCACTATGAAAAAGTTGCAAGTCTTTAAAAATAGCAGCGCTTTGCCTCCTCCCTCCCCTTTCCCCTACTCACCCTCCTCCCCAATTTCAAAATACATCTTCCCCAGGCCTTGGTCTGGAATGGCAATTTCTGTGAACAGACCATACCCGACCGTATGATTAGCCATTATTATTATCATCACCTTTTATGCTCTACTCTACGTTACGATGCAAATCCAACAGATGTGGTCCAACTAAGTTATTTACAAGGGTTTCCCTTTCAGATGTCCAAGCCAAAGCTACAACCAGTTCTGCCTTATAATTACAGCCTCTCTCCACGGGCAGTAACAGACCTCTGTCTGCGATGATCTGGCCAGCGGCATTTTCTCATCTACGCTCTGGTTCAAACGGTTGCTATGATTTCAAATGGTGCATCTACCCTTATTTTAGCGCCACTGGCTGCATTTCAGCCGCCGACATCTGACTGATTGATGCACATCTAAACAACGCAGCGATTATAAAAACAGACTGGCAATAGGCACCGGTGTTTCACCACCGTGGGCTCGCTCCTAACAGAGCGGCTGGCAACGAGACCGTGGGAAATTTAAGAGAAACACCAGCACACATAAGGCCTAACACTCACAGCCGTCACTTCCACCGAGAAAGAGGCTGGCGTCCTGCACTTTTAAGAGTGGGAAGTTCATGGAAATACCTATGCGGGTAGCTGAACAGGCAGATCTCTCGTCTGCCGCACGAAAGCATCCAGGTGCTTCCCCTGCACATCGGCCACAGCACGTCCACCAAGAAAGTGCACTCGAGGGCTTGCTGACCCGATACACCACTGGGGGAACTGCTTTATCGCCCCCACCGTTCCAGCCTCTGGCCAGATTCTCCACCGTATTCCATACGGGAGCACCCCAAACTCCCCGCACACGCGATTTGGGGGAGGGCGAGCAGCGGAAACC
>WBNO01010560.1:0-39863 GCA_013400575.1 Peucedramus taeniatus
CATAGAACAGTTTGGGTTGGAAGGATCCATGAAAGGGACCCATGAAAGGTCCCTCATCTAGTCCAACCCTACTGAAATGAACAGGAACATCTCCAACCTGATCAGGCTGCTCAGAGTCCTTTCCAACCTGACCTTGAATGTTTACAGGGAAAGGGCATCTACAACTTCTCTGGAAAATCTGTTCCACTGTTCTACCATCCTCACAGTAATTTTTTNCCTTATATGTAATCTAAACATCTCCAGCTCTCTCAACCTTTCTACATAGGAGGGGTGTTCCACCCCTCTGATCATTTTTGTGATTGTTCTCTGGACCCACTCCAACAGGTCCATGTCTTTCCTGTGCTGGGGACTCCAGAGCTGGATGAAATCCTCTAGGTGGGATCTCACAAAAGTGTAGTAGTAAGGGAGAATCTCCTCCCTCAACCTACTGGGCATTCCTTTGTTGTAGATCAGGATACAGTTGCATTTCAGAGGTGCGGGTGTACATTGCTGGCTCATGTCCAGCTTTTCATCTGCTAAGAGGTAATGAGCACAAGTCAAAAGATAGAATATTATATCTAAGCACAAGAAAAAACTTTCTGATTGTGAGCAGAGTTGAGCAATAGAATGGGTTATCCAGGGATGCAGTGAATTCTCCATCCTTGGAGACAGTCAATACCCAAATGAACATGATTCTGGGCATCCTGTGTTCTGAGCAGCAACAGTAGGATAGATGATCTCCACAGGTCCCTTTCAACCTCTGCTACTTTTTGATTCTGCAAATAAAAGTAATTTCCAGTGTCTGAGCACAGTCAGTGGAGACTATTAGGATTTTTTCTATTGATTCCAAAAGAGCATGGTCAGATTTAATGGATGGGTTGGTGGCCTTGTAATACTGTGGGCTTGTTAATGTAGTGAATTCAAAGTTACAGAACAACACTGGTGTGCTTAATTATTTTGTTGCCTTAAAGGTCAATACAAAAATGGTCTGGAATGGTAAGAAAAACTTACCTCAGATTGCAAATGATAGCTGTGAGCTAACAGCCATGGAGGTGACCTGTCTGAACAAATGGAAAGATAATTATTTCTCAGAAGTTCCGTATGTGAATTAACCTTGATAAAAAATGAATGACACCTATCTGAATTTACAGGAAACAGAACATTAGATTCATGAGTTCCTGCAGATGACTTTTCTAATATCTATTTCTCAGTTAAGGAAGTCTCTCTCTTAAAGGAAAAAGTTTTCTTCTTTCTAAGACATTTTTCTTCTTTAAAGCAAGGGAAGCATGAAAACTACTCTCAAAGGCTATGACTGCTAAGATCCATTTGTTTTGCTTGCTTCAAACTTACATTGCATGAAAATGAGATGGCTAAATGCAGAGGTTTACCATGTTTCATATTTTTTTTGCAGCAAAGGATTCAGAGTCCAGAGGAACGTGAGTGTATTACAGAATGAAGCACTGACAAGTACAGGCTTTTTATTCTTTACCCATTACATTATCGTGTAAAATCTGTTTTTTATCCTATCCTCTGTCCCTCTCTCCCACCTCAAAAATCTTGATCAAGGTCAGACTGATATGAGTGGATTAAGGCTTAGCATTAACTCAGAGTCATCCGTCTCTTTTGGGATGCAATATGCCTACATTTAATTTACCGTACGATCCTGAGTAAGACTTTTAAACAGCAGTCCACTTCTCTTGCTTCTGAACACCTAATATTTCTGAATTTCTCATATTTTTTGCCACATCATTTGGCAATTTAATTCTTTTCTTAAGGAAAGATTTATTCGCCAACACAGAAATTTAGAAATTTCTGCTTTTTTCCACAGAGTGAAATATATGTAAGTAGGTACATTTAAAGTATTTACTCTTAGTATCTCTACTAGTAGTAACAGCAAGACAGCAAGTTTGGAAGATTTTGAAACTAACCCTTCCAAGAATAATCTTGTAAGAAATTTATTAGTGCACTTTTGCAATATGTCTATCCAAGATTTTCAACAAAGTAAACCTCAGACCATTATACTGAGCTTATCAGTATAAAACAGTAACTCTGAGCAAAAAAATTACAACTCATAGAGAATCATAGAATCATTTGGGTTGGAAAAGACCTTTGAGATCATCAAGTCCAACATATGACATAACACCACCTTGTCAACCAGGCCAATCTTTGCTTAAACACCTCCAGGGACAATGACTCCACCACCTCCCTGGGGAGTTCCCAATCACCCTTTCTGTGAAGACCTTCTTCCTAAACCTCCCCGGTCACAGCATAAGACTATGTCATCTCATCCTCTTGCTGTAATGCCTGGGATAATTGGATAATTTAAAATGGATCATTTTAGTTTTTACCATGAGTAATTAATGAAAATTCTTTGGTTTATTTATAAAGTTAAGGGGCCAACCTGGTAATAGTTTGCACATATTATCACATGTTTTCTCAAATTTAAATGCTTATGCTAAGGGGGAAAACAAAAGATAACATAAGCTATCATGAAACGAGATAAATTTAAAATATAGACACTAAAAATAAATGATCATTGGCTATTATCATTAGATATTATCATTTAGAACACTTTGCTAATATTTCAGACTGGATATTGCCTGATATCTTCATTAAAAACTAAATATTTTGCTCACACAAATGTCATAAACTCCAGTAAGTACCATTTTCCAAGTCTCATGAAAAGTGTATGCAAGATGATGGTAAGATTTTCTGTCCTTCACATGGCATTCTAACTTGATTTGGTTTTGGAAATCCTCTCTGATCCTGCAGCGAGATCCAAGATAGTGCTTTGGCATCTGTAGCATAATTCAGAAGAAATTTAAAGACTTTTTGTTATAACAGCAAAAACATCTGCTTAGGTGATCAAGAGGTCACAGCTTCATACATTTTCACAAGATTACTTGCTTTTATGCATATCACAGGCACTTACACCACCACTGAGGCTGCAGGTATCCTTGCCCCCAACACTGATTCAACAGGTAGGCTCAAGGCAAGATTAACATGCCAAGATTCATTAAGTACAACACATTATTGTTACTTAAATTTAAGAAAAGGCACCAGAAGAATGGTACTAATGGCCTTTCATGCAATAGCCTTGTGCTATTCAATAAGTTCTAACATTTGTGCATGTGGACTTTAAAATAGAAAGCTTCTAATAGCTCTTATTTATGCTCCTCTCTGAGGATTTTGAGTGACAAAAATAAGAAATCAAAACGGTAGGACTAAAATATATTTACATCAGAATCAGAGTGCTGCTTTTCCTGCTGCTTGACTTCACCATACTGGGCTCAAAGAGTTCTCACATCAAAACAATGATCAGTAAGAGTGGCCTACACTGGAAAAGAAGGAGAACACAAGAAACATGAGCCTTGACTGATTGACCTGGCATCTGTCACCGACCTCAGAATGCAGAAATGGAAACTGCACCTTCAGAATATCCAAACACTGTAGTCTCCAGCACTGAACACTCTTTAAGGACTTGTTTTGTATCAGTTGCAGCAAGTGGTTAATGGTTAAAAAGTCTGAAGAGAGAGGAGAACATGAAAGAACAAGATTTAGATTAAAGAGGTAAGAGAAGAACCCCCTACATATAATCTTGACTCTCTTTCCTCTCTACACTTTTGATTGCTCCACCTCACAAGCAAAAAGGCCTCCAGAAACAATCACTTTCTTTATATCTGAGATTCAAAATTCTAGCTGTAAGACACTGTCACATCTACAAGGGATGTAGTGCTATTACTTCTTAGCTTCATATACATATAGATCTGCATGTCCACATATCAACACATGAAACAAACAACAAATTTCAGAACCAGCAGCACATCTGTGACGTTTTCAGAGTCAATTTACTGACATGGATTTAGCAATGGGAGGAAACCTCAAAATAATTTCTTTTTTAAGTAATACAGTCAGTTTTCTTTGTCTATGCTGGTTTCAGAGAGAAGCTATCAATATACAGTCTTAAAAAAAAATTTCACTGTTTTCTTTATTGATAAAAATCTGAGTTTCAGTTTGTGTTGAATTTAACAATAACTCCCTGAGCTACTACTTTTTATTTTGACTTGATGCCCATAAAATGTCAGAAATTATATCTTTACACACTTATTCGAATAAGTATTGCCCTTGGCAAGAGACAACAAAGATCAAATGACACATAGTTGAACATCTTATAGAGAAAAATACAGATAGTAGTAATTACAGGCATCCAAACCACTTTATCTTGCTACAACTAGGACTAACTGAGTAAAGGAAAGCGAAAAGTTGGAGGGCTCTCATTAAATAAATACCAGTCCAGCTTCCCTCTTCCTTATTTATTTATCTTATAGCTCCATTCACTGCTTTCTGTCCACCCTGCAAGTACAGAACAGCAGTGATTTCTTTCTGGTCTTTCCTCCAACAGTCACAAAAAATAATCTTCAATCTGAATATTAAAACAAGGTAAGAAAATATGCATTTGCCCTTCTTCAGGTCAACATAGTACCAGTAATGTAAGCATCAAAAACAGGTCAGTTGGATCTTACACTTGAAGAACATGCCTATTTCCCACACACAGAATAATGATCATGAATGACTGCAGTGTTATCTCCAATATTGCTTTCAGCATTTTGTCACCTGTAATTGAAATAAATCCCCCCCAATGTAGCATGTAGGCACTCGGGTCACACAGGTGGTCAGCAAACACAGTGACTGACATAGTGAGATTTTATGAGCAGTCTTGGTGCTACCAAGTAGCTCCATAAGCCTTGGGTGTTCCATGATGGAGGTGCCTCCTTCATGGTGAAGCAGGACTGCCAACAGTCCTCACACATCTCAGCCCTGTTGCATTCCCAGCCTCTGAGGTAAATATGTTTTAAGTCCTCAAGGGTCCTCCCAGATATGCCTGGAGGAGTTTTCACTCTTTTGCACAACAACAAATCTTTCCACCACACTTTCAGGAAAGTAACACTGGCACTCACACCACCTTCTAAGGGTCCAGGATAATATTGCAAAGCCCATCACAGGATTGAAATGTTTATTTCCTTCTGCTTAAGCTTAGACTGTGTCCTGTGACTCACTGTGCTAGCTTTCTGATTAACCAAACTGGGGTATCTTCTTGGGACACAAGATATTTTCTTTAAGGACAAATATTTGGTTTTCCTCTCACTGAAGGTTTATGGAAGCAGTGGGGTTGGTTCAGACTTTTTTTGCCAGACCTGAAGCTGGGAAACATTTTGGGATCTTATGATTTAGATACAGAATTTTGATGACTTTGATGTCTGTTCTTTATCAACATTAATTTCCACAGTATTCTTCTAAAATATATTTCTCTTCCCACTGAACAGGATACATACTCTCTTTTTTTTTTTTCTTTTTGTACTGAGATTCAAAGTCTAAAATTGAAAGTCTCAAAGATGTAATAAACTGAAGATGCTCAGTTAGAGAAGACTTGAGACTTAATGAAGTAATTAGAATTTGAGGTGACTGTACATGTAAAGGCGAGTTTCCAATAACAGAGACAGCTGGTCAGAACTACTAGTTGTCAGAGAGCAGGTGTGGATTGCTGGATAAGCAAAAGATGAAGAGTTTACTATTAGCAATCATCTTTGAAAACTTTAGGTAACAGTCCTACCATTACATAGAAATAATACGGAAGCAACAAGAACATAGTCCTTGACAAACTAAAGTCCATTTTAAAAAATCAATTTTTTTTTATTCTGTTCTCTTATGGGGTCTGGGTCATCCTTCAGAGAATAGAAAATTTGTCAGAAAATACAGTCTTAGAGTGAAGAGAGTAGGAAGGGATTAAGAGAGAGGATCATAAGAGGATATTAAACAGAATGCACCTTCACAAAATGAGTGTATACTGCATCACATGCATCACATGAAAGTAATGCAGCCTTCAAGCATAAGCACTTTAACCCTTAATTTCAAATAGTTGTCTTCTTCTGAAATTCTCCTATATGGGGAAGAAAAACTTAAATATATTTGGTAAGATGATATAAAATACCTTTCTTGTTTGTTTTTCTTTTTGCCTGATGATGACGATGAAAAATAATAATAATAATATCCAAAACCCTTCTGCTTATCTCCTGAAACAATACAGGAAACAAATAGTATTGCCAAGTCCACATTCAAAGTTTTACTTGCCCACTCCATTTTAGTATCTGCAGCAAATTAGGTAGAAGCTGGAGTCCTCAAGCTTTTTAACAATAATCTTTGGTTCATCTCCAAAAAATGTACTATACTACCACAAGACAAGGATTTATGTGGATAATACAGCATATGATTAAATAATCACAGGCAGTATTGTAATGCAAATACAAAAAGACGCAAGAGGGGGTTGGTTAATCATCATCACAGAATCTCAGCCTGGTACAAAGATCTCAATTGTTACTACGTCCAAGAATGGGATACATATCTTCTCAGACAGCAGTATCTTAGCACTCTGGCCTTTTCAAAGAAGGAAAGGTTATGATAAAGCAGTATGTATTTATGAATATTTTTAATCAAGATTTTAAAAACATATCCTTTCAAATGCATCCCTTAGAACAAACTAGATCTCATTTCTTTAGTGAGTCTCTTGATCTGTGCATAGGTACAAGCATATATAATAAACAGACTAGATTCACAGCTATGCAACTTGCCTAAAAGATGTTTTTTCATAACAGTTGCAACTACATTTTTCTGGTCTTTCTACCAAAACCAAGTCAAGCAGGCTGAAGACAGGTAAACTTTTGGTAAAAATTTGTATGTCTCTGGAACTACCACTAAAATTGCATCTTGTCCTAAGGCTGCAGAGTAGTGATGTTATACCAAAGATATAAGAGCTTTAATCAGTGTACCTTTGCAAATAAAATGCAGCATAAAAAGAATAACAGGTTTTTAACAGGACCTGTCCTAGGATATTATGTAGTATTTTATGTAAGTGACAGATAAGTAGAGTCTTAATTTAGTTACCCATTCCACCCTAGAAACAGGAACATCAAAACCTACACAAACCCTTATGACCCAAATCTAGCCTCACATATGGATATCTTCAATTAAAACTACATGAACTACACTATGGAAATCTAAAAGAGTCCCAAGAGTCAGTTAATTGAATTACCAGTTGCATAATAGTTACCATTGCTAATGCCCTCCCTTCTGCTTTTCTCTGCTGCTGTAAAGTGCATAAACAGCCACTGCCATCTGTGCTGGCTTTCAGCAGGGCAATATCACTTTTCCTGACTGTCACAGCATTCAGCAGCAAGGGCAGGGCTCCCCCCCTTCACACAAAGTGGATGCTTACTCTGGCAAGACAGAATTTCTCTCCCATCTACCCTACCCCTTCTCTACAAACCTGGAGATACAGGCCAAAAGTGGGCTTCAAAAGCCCTCACTGACACCCCATTGTCCTGGCTGGCTGGAGAAGCCTTTCCATACCTTGGACCAGACCTTCCACGTACCTATGCTGCATGGAAATCAACATAGTTCTATGGTCTGCTTCCTCAATACCTGCATCTGAACAATCAGATTAATGCAAGATAAATCTCTTGCATACATGTGACCGGCCCAAAACAGACGGTCCAAAATATGTTTCCTCACTGAAGTTAGCTGGAGGACCTTGGTGTGCCTGCCCACATTGCAATGCTATGGCAGCAACTCACTTTGTTTTAGATGCTGCCCAGAGAAAGGGGAACACTCATAGAATAATACAACTTTGATTTAAGAAGTCTAGTAAGGATATGAGTTTTGTAGGAAATTCTTTTGGTTCTAATTTGTCCCAGATGGATCTGCTTACGGAAGCTTGTGACACGATCTGCAAATCACAAGTACTTTGAGCTTTTCTAACCATTTAAGATATGCAGTGTATTCCAAATATCTAGGGTTAGCAGTACATATATCACTTTGACCTGATGTATTCATCTACTCTTTAAAGTGGAGAGTGGCAAATTACTCAGCTTGTGTGTATATGTAGACATACATGTTGACAGATGTATAACACAGGTTTTAAGTGTTATTTGAAACAGGACAGAGCAACTTTGCAAAACACAATTGCTGTTTGTAAAACTTTACAAGTTTAAAAAAAGAAATAAAAGTTAGTAGTGACTTTATTTGTGCATTTTATGTTTCTGTTATAACTCACATGATCCAAAAATTACCAGATTGTGACTACAGCTTGTAGACACATCATTCTGTTCCACTGGCAAATATTTCGTCAAGAACATTCTAAGCCCCTTCTGAAAATTTTCTCTCTAAAAATGGCTTGCAAGGAAAAAACGTATGTGGGAAGAAGAGTAAACTATGCTCTTGATAACACTAATCTAATTTGCAACAGTATAACAGAGTGTCAGGTGGAAAAACAAACACAAGTTTTAAACACATCAGAGCAAGATGCAAAAAAAGAGAAAGAGCAATAAGCAAAATTAAGGCTCACATAAACCAGTCAAAAATCATTTAGAATTATATAAACAGCAGCGTCATCAGTCCAGGCCAGATTATGGCATTAATAATATTGATAACTTGGCCCAGACTGCTCCTTTACTGAACAGTACTACTCAGAATCTCTGGAGATGTCTAAAAAATGTTTTATGTACACGTTGATGTGTCAGCTCCTGCCCCCTCACACTTTGCCATGCTAATAAAACATTTATCAAGCTCACAGAGAGAATTGAATACTATTTATTTGCCAAGAAATTGTGTGCTTGCGGAACATTTGCCTGGTGTGTATTGTACATCTTGCAGGACAGAATTAACTTCTGGACCTGCAAGCCAGCTGCGATTGCAAATATTTTAGGGGTTTTTTTGTGTGTGTTGATTTCCAAGGGTCAGACTTTTTCACACTAAGACTGTTTTACAATATTCAGTTAAAGTGGTGAAACAACCTAATGGCTGGAGGAGACAATGCTGCACCCTTTATTACTGTCACTGTAATGACAGTTTTGTACAAGTGAGAAAAGCTGACCAACACTATTAGTGACTTGAATGAATGGACAGAAAACTCTGCCTTCCTTCTAAAAACACAAACCTTGAAATGTCTGGGAATTTTGCAATTTGGATATCTTATGCTGTTTTAGGTCTGCTTCTCACCCTCTAAAACCAAACTACATTTTAAGACCTGCATCATGGGTGAGATATTGAAATCACTTTTAGATTAGGTGGATTTCACAGGATAATTGTTCTTTGTGTCAACTCTTCAGGAGCACTGAATTCAGATGGAGAATTCAGTGTTCAGCAACACTGAACATAGATAGATGAATGGAATTTGCCTAGACTTTGCTAAATCATCTATCTGAAATGTCAGAGGATATCTGCAAGAAAAGTAGAGTTGCTCAGCAATTCACAGGGTTGTATCAGGGTCTGTTTTATTTACTTTATGTTAATGACTGTTCTATGGTGATTTGAACTTTTACTAATCTACATCCATCAAATGCAGTCATTTGTTGAGCCCACATAAAAATGAAAGTTTGTTTAGGGTTTTTAAAGAAGAAAAAAATTAATCCCCTAAAAATAATCCTCTAAAATAAGACTGAATAGCAAATTGTGGTATTGTTTGTGACAAATAAGTCCATAACAGGGGCTAAATTATGACTATAAGAGGGTCAAAAAAAGCCAACTCAGAGCTGTCCTTAAGTTAGGGCATGGTTAAAATCTTGCGCCACCCAGAAGAAATTGCATGATCCTGAGTAGATACAGAGTGTGAACTATGGAGAAAGTATATGCATGTTTCAGAGAAACCAAAATACTGGGAGAGGAGGGACCTTCCTCTCATTTAGAAACAAAAGAGAGACAAGTATAGAGGCAAGTATTACTTTACATAACCATGCAAAGATCTGCAAAGTGCAGACAACATGGATAAAATGACAACAACATATTAAACCAAATAGATTTATTTAAAGACCCTATAGCTGCTGTTGCAACTAAGAGGAGTAATTCCTCAGTTTTTTATTGCTCAAAAGTATTCAGCCTGGAACACAGAGTGCACACAGCCGTGTATCCACTGTTTTACAGGCATATGCACAAAGAGAGAAAATAAAAACAAAACCAGAAAATAGAAAGTTACTTGATAAACCAGAGTGTTTATGATTGTAACCTTATCCCTATAGGGGAGTTTGTGAACTGAATGCGTGAAAGCAAAATAACAAATGGGAAATGACAAAATTTATAATAGAACCAGTGAGAAATGTGTCTATTATAGGATGAAAGCTCACCCAGCCATTGCTGTCCCTCAAGAAAAAAGCAGTCACTGAAAGGCTGAGGCTTAAAATAGATAAGGAAGAATCCGAGGCTGCTTTCTTCCATGGTGAAGGAATAATCAGAAGACCATAAGAAGAGAGCTGAAAGATCATCACCATAGTTTATACAGAAATAATTTTCTGTACCCTGAAATAAAGGTTAAAGGAAGAGCTCATTACTTGGATAATTGCTGTTTAAGAAGAACAGCTGGTAAAGCAGGCATCTTCACTCCTACTTGCAGCTGGAGGAAAAAATCTTTCCTTTTGCATCTACAAGGAAAAAAATTAACATAAATGTGGAAAAAAATATTTTTCACTCCTTGTCATGTAAGAAATCAAACAAATTTTTCAAGTAAAAGTGTCTCAGCTAGATCCAGACAAGGTTTCACTTCTGGCTGTTGTTCTGTATTTCACATATCTCGCTGAAAGACAGGACACATTTATGATGCCAAGGGACTGTAGCTTTCAGTCTGCAATGTCAGTTTCTTTAAGATTAGTGAGAGCAACTAGCAGACTGATAAACTGATCACAGTGGTCCCTTTTTCCTGAGGATATGAACTCTTGGCTGGATTAATTTTACAGAATCCAGCAGGAATTCAGAAGGAAACAGAAGAAAAATATTTGGGGAGAGAAAGAGCACAAAAGGAAAGGTTCAGAATAGTTCTAAAAATATTTTCCAGATAACAATAAATAAAATATATATCCCATGCAATGAAAATGCCATGTGAGGTTCTCTTTGGGGACAAAAAGTAAAACTCCTTGCTTGATATTATAAGAATGAGTACCTTTGAGCACTGTCTGTCCAACACAGCTGTTCAAAAAAAAAATTATAAGAAGCAGAGACATGCAACTGAATTGGGATTATTCAGTTTAGTAAAGAACATGACAACTAGTCTAAGATTTACATAACAATGACACAGTCCTTAGGTATTCTAAAGACCAAAGTTGTTTACCAGTATTTCAAGAATTAAAGTAAGGCAATTTCTATGGGTGCAAAAGAGTAATTTAGCTCTGTTTCTTTCCAGTGTGCTGTACATTACAGATCATAGCTTTCCTGTCTTCAGCTCCTCATGCAATAACTGAGCGGAGAAGGAAGCTGTCTCATGCATAACACCAGAATAAAAAAGCAGCAAAAAAAAGTCACTTAAAAGAAGCTTATTTGACATCAAAAGAGATTTTCTTGCAAGTTGTGTGTTTTCAGGATCAGCATTTTTATGCATTGGTAAGATCTATGACTCAGGAGTAGGAGAAAATGAAGATGAGGACGCTGAAGTGCTCAAGGGGCAGTGACCATAATGCACGGGGAAGCTGACAAAGAGGAAACTCTGGGAAAGTTTAAGTACTCTTTCCTCTTTCCTACAATAGAGAGGAACACTAAAGAGAAGATGAAAAACCGACATCTCAGAAGTGCACAGGAAAATGACACAAGTTAGTGCAAGTTAAACTCAGTCTTGCTAATAAAAAAACTTTCTCCTCAAGGAACATGATTGAGCCCATTAATAGGTTTCCATTCCTGCAGATTTTAAAAATTCAGATGGACAAAGCCCTGAACAACCTTATCTAAACTTTGAAACTAGACTTTGTTTGAGCTGGAAGTTGGACTAGATGACATACAAAATCAATTGATTGTTTTCAATTTTTTTTTCTATGAATCTATGCTTGTAAGTAGAATTTAACAGACCAGTTGAGTATTAAGAGTCAAATTTTGGAATGTAAGTACAACCAAGTGAAACTGAACCCCAATACTACTGATTACTGAAAAGAGTTGCAGACTAACAGTATTTCATTTTACAATGCACCTGAGAACCTCATTTCATATTCACCCCATAGTGAGAAGCTGGCAATAAAACCCACATATATCAACATCTGAATTATGCAACTGCAATTTCAGGAGCAACTTTGGACAAATATTAACTTCATAAATTTTGCAGTGTTCTGTAGGTCTTAATGTTGCTGTTGCAATAAAAAGACCATATAAAAATGAGCCACAAATGACTATCCTTATCTATCAGAGTGCTTGGGTTTTCTCATACTTTTGAAGGATTATTCTTTTAGTAACTGCACTATCTCATAAAGCTTCCTGTATACAATGAGAGATTGATTGTGGCTGTCCTCTTTATTCATGATGAAATACTCCATTATGATTGGAGGGGTGATTTCTATCACTTGCTCTTAATTTTCCATATGAACCTGTGGATGGAATTCTTAAACTTCAAAGGATTAAGATGCTGAGAGATTGTTGCATATGATTTAATATAGTCCTACTGTTGCCACAGAATTTTCAAAGGCCTCTCTCTACTCCTCCGTGGAGCCCATGTTGTTATTAATTCTTTGTTTCTGTATACTGCATTTTTAAGCTTAGTCTATGCTCCTCAGGGTGAGATTAAAGGCAGGTTGACTATATTCCTACAGGTTTTGGCTTGCACATGGATTTAGTTTGTGTCCACTGAGGACAGAAGGCTGAGTGGTGAGACTCAGAGGTTTTGCAGAGACTAGAGTTCTTTACAACTGTTGCAGGACTGAACTTTCCTGGCAGAGGGAATTTCAGTGTGAGTACTTTTCTATGCAATCCTGTTTATATAGACTGTCTTTTTAGCACTACCCACCAGCAAATATCTGTGATTATAATAGTCACATAGAGGCTGCATGCTTCTTTCTCCCCACAAAACACAGACACTGGAACCAGGTCTTTACTGGAAACAATTATCCGTAGCAGAACTGTGCATGGGGCTTAAATTTTATCCTACCATAAAGTACTTAAGTTTGGCTCTGATGTGAAAAAAAGCTCCACTTATTTGGTGCTTACCCCTTCTGCTACAGGGAAAATATGTGTATAATTCTCTTTCTCTGAGAATACAAATTTCTCCATTTATGCTGGATGCCAGACAGGAAATTGTTAGCAAAGCAGAGCTGACTCATAGGGCAACATGAAACAACAAAGGCATGCCAACCTCTGCTGGCTGGACAGGGATCTTGGCAATGACACCAGCCCCTCTCATGCATTTCCTTGTCACCAGAGGAGAGTTGCATGTTGTGGAGGTATTCCAATAATTCATGTAATTATGACATTCACCAGCAGATAAATCCCATATATGTGACAGATTGCAGGATAAAGAGTAGCTCTCACAAGATATACAGCATAAGCACCAACCAACTCAAAACAGCAAGAGGGATATTAAGGGGGGGTTCATAAAATCATAGAATTATAGAAGGGTTTTGGCTGGAAGGGCCATCTAACACAATCCTCACTGCAATGAGCAGGATCATCTTCAACAAAATCAGGTTACTCAGAACCCAAACCAACCTGGGCTTGAATATTTCCCTACATGGGGCTACTGTCTCTCTGGGCACCCTGTATCAGTGTTTCACAACCCTCATTCTAAAAAATGTTTTCCTTATATCTAGTATGAATATATACCCTTTTAGTTTAAAACCATTAACTATTGCTTTACCATTATTGTTAGACCCTGCTAAAAGGTTTGTATACCTCATTCTTGTAAGCCCTCTTTAAATACTGAAACACCACAAAAAAGGTCTCCCTAGAGCCTTCTCTTCTCCAGGCTGAACAGCCCCAACTCTCTCAGCCCATCTTCACAGGAGAGCTGTTCCAGCCCCCGATCATCGTTGTTGTCCTCTGGATTCATTCCGACAGGTCCGCGTTTGTCTTGTGCTGGGGGCCCCAGAGCTGGACACAGCACTCCAGGTAGGGTCTCACAAGGGCAGAGAGAGACCAGCTGGCCACACTTCTTTTCATGAAGCCTAGGATAGTTTTGTCTTTAAACTGAGTAGATTTAGATTAGGTATTAAAAAGAAATTATTTTCTATGGGGGTGGTGAGAGCATGGAACAGGTTGCCCAGACAAGTTGTGGATGCTCCATCCCTGGAAGTGTTCAAGGCCAGGCTGGATGGGGCTTGTTTAGTGGAAGGTGTCCCTGTTCATGGCAGGGGAATTGGAACCATTCTGTGATTCTGTGATGATTTAATGATCTAATGTTCAAAGTTATTGCTCTGATACCCTCCCCTTTCATATTGTTTTATAAAACTGATGCAGTACTGAACATTTTTAGAATAGCTGACACTTTGCAATGTGTTTTTACCTTCCATGTGCATGGGAAAGCACACAGGGACAATTCTCTGTGGTAGAAATGCCTAAGGCTGTTTGTGCTGGCTCAATAGAGCACAGCAGAGAAACAGCATGCACTTTTTCATATTTGTGACTTTTCAAGGTCATAGGCCTTTTTTCTCCATCTTTAAAAAAATCTCACCTCAGTAATACAAGTGCTTCAATAACTTAGGGATAACTGAAATGTAGGTAAGGGTATGAATTAAAGAAACCTCTGGTCTCTTTGGTTCATTCATCACCGTGCAGTGCCCCAAGAGCATGCTTCAAAATCACTCTACCAGGATAGGAGAATTGTTGGACAAAGGCAAATTTTGATCAAAGCCATAAACAAGCATCGTAATAATCTCATAATAACTAAAACTTATAAGAGATTATTTAAACTCTGAATCTCTGAAGTAACTCAGAGTTTATCATGTGGGGTTATTTTGAACTAAAAATAAAAGATTCATAATCACTTGATTACTACAAGAATAATGAATCACAAAGTGGCAATTAAGCTTTCTTTATCAGTAGCATATGGTCATACTGCTCCAAAAAGGAAAAAGCTAAATAATGGTAGACTGAGAGAATACTGGAAAGATGTATAAGAAAGAGAGGCTCTCCCTTTAGCAACCAACTCATTATATATACCAAAGCTTTCATTCTAAGGGAGAAAACATTTAATTGCTGTTTTCAACTTGAGGCAGATATTTACTAACACAATGGGCAACCCAAATAGCAAAATTCAATTTTTCACAGAAGTAGAACATCTCCAAGGAACAGGTAAGCACACCCAAAACGCACCAGAACAGCCAGCAAACAAACCCTCAGTAGATGCACACTGCTTCTCACTGCTGACAGATCCATAAAATGACCTACTTAGCTGTTATATCTGCTGAAGGAAGTGTCAAGTGGAAAGAATAACCTTGACACTGCAAAGATTGAAAATGCAAAAAATTAACCATTAGTAAAAAAAATTGCTCTGAGTTTGGTGGGTATATTTTGCAATTTTTATCCCTTTGCCTAGTGTCAAATGTTTCCCAATAGGCTAAGGTGACAATGTAATTTCTAGGTAGCAGCCAGGTATCATGTACAAATTTAACAAGTTATGAATTTCTTCCTAAGAAATTCCACAATGCCCCTTCAAGCCCTACCACAGTGTGAGTTCTGTCTGGGAGCTTGAAGGAGGACCTGATGCACTCCCTCATTTTTGCATCAGTAAAAAACCCCTCCAAGCCAGGAAAGATCCCTAATGGTTTTTTTATTATTATTATCATTTTCATTATTATTAGAAAAATCTTTCTATGCAGATTGACACAGGAGGCTAAAAATTGCCTTTTCCTTCCTCAGGGAACGTTTACTTTCACATTCTAGCCTGTTCTTTAAAAGCTGAGATGGAATTTACAGAGAAAGTTGCAAGTGGGACAGACCCAGTGGGTCTGACGCATGGAGTTCTGTGGCACCATGGAGTTCAGAAGTGTATTTCCAACAATAAGCACATAAAACATTTGTATGTCCCCTAGAAGGATTACTGAGAATCACAAGGAAAGCAGATTACACCAGTAAGCTGATCTGAAATATCTTCAAACCTTAGTTCAAAAGTAAGTAACTAATTCTCCTGGTGTTCCTGCATGAACTAATCAAACCCATAGAGGTATCTAAAATTAACTTAGGGACATAGCTGTATGAGAACAATGAAAAAAGAAAGAAGAAAATACAATTACCTTTTCTTCATATTTATCAAATTTATTTCTCTTCTTGAGTCTTCTCTTTTGCATAGAAACCAGTCCCAGACTAGACTGTATAGTGAAGACAATTTTGTACCCAAAACTTAATTTTCTTTTTTCTATGTTTTCTGACTCAGTTGTTCAAGCAGGTTACCAGCTGATAACACTCATGCTTGTGGGAGGCACAAGGAGACAGCATGAGGATGGGAATGGGAAATGGGAGTACAAAACCACCTCTTTCAAATGCAGTATCATTTTATACCTGCTGTAGTAGATTACAAGGTCACAGTTTGAGTGCATCTAGCCATCATTACAACACACATGGGATTTTCTTAAATTTTCTGTTATATGCAGATCAAATTTTGATGTTTTTTCCAGCAGTTCAGTCTAGCCTGAATTAAAGCCATTTATCCTGTTCTGTATTTAAAATCAAACAGCTGCTTTATTCAAACTACAGCTTTAGTCAGAGGAAGGGTTTAAGTTCGAGGTTACTCAGTTTATGTCAAGGTTAAAAGCCTAATTTGATTAGTGACTCTGAAGAATGCCTTTTGCATCCCTTACTTGTCACTGGTAGACCCAGGAAACCTGAGACTTCTTGCGTCCTGACAGATTTATTGTCTGAATGTAAAATTTAAATGTGATTTTTTTTTCTCATTAACCTTGACATGAAACAATTATGCGCACATGGACAGTTCTGTGGTTAAAAAAAGACAGAGACATCTCTTTCCCTCGAGTGTTATAAGACAAGGTGCCAGCAAAGTATTCTGTGAATCTGTTCTTCCTGTTACATCAAGTCCTATTTTTTCTATTGCTTCAATAACATGTAAGAATAGTGCTTACCAGCTTCCTGTTGCTAAAAGTACATGACTGTGTTCATTCTGGTCCTTGACCGATTTCTAATGGATTTATGAAGCCTTGTTTCTTGTGGTACCATTCCAGCTTTCAAAACACAGAGCTTTCAAACGATCATGAACACTTGAGAATGACCATGTAACATCACAAAATTGTGAGTTTATGAAAATAGACTGAGAGAATTATTTTCCTGCATTTTTTTTAGTGTTTATTCCGAGAACTGGTTGGGTACATCAAGCTGGTTGAATACAGATGACAGAACAGCCATTGTTTTAACAACTATTAAAAATCAATACCAACACCAACCCTAATTGTAACTAAACCACTGACTAGGATACTTTTTTAAAAGGATCAGTCTTTAGATTCTCACCCTGGGATGAGTTATATTTGAGAACTGGAATTTCCATATTAAGCTCCTAAGCCATTGTAAAACTCTTTTAACTAGACCAGTTGTTTAATTTTTAAAGAGAAAAAATATACCAGACAACACATTGTTATGGGTTAGTTTCCTTTTCCCTAAGAAAAACAGATCAAATAAATAATTCCTATAGAAACAAGAACATTAGGAAAAACATTTTTTCAAAGTCTAAATGAAAATACACGGATTCATCTTTTATGAAACAGCATGTTGTTTCACAAATTTCTAGATGCCAAGCCATTACTTGAATACAGAATCACAGAATCATAGAATGGCCTGGGTTGGAAGATACCTTAAAGGTCATCTAGTTCCAACACCCCTGCTGTTGCAGAGACATCTTGCACTAGACCAAGTTGCTCAGAGCCCCATCCAACCTGTCCTGGAACTTCCAGACATGGGGCATCCACAATTTCTCCAGGCAACATATTCCAGTGTCTTACCATCCTCACAGTGAAGAATTTCTTCCTAATATCTAATCTAAACCTACTCTCAGTTTGTAGCCACTCCCACTTGTTCTGTCAGTATGTGCTGTTGTAAATAGTGTTTCCCATCTTTCTTGAAGGCTCCCTTCAGGTACTGGAAGGCCACTATTAGGTTAAACCAAATCTATCTCTTCTCCAGGCTGAACAAACCCAGTTCTCTCAGCTTTTCATCATAGTAGAGGTGCTGCATCCTTCTAATCAGCTTGGCAGGCCTCCTCTGGCCTTGCTGCTACAGATTGATGGGAAATCAATCCATATTCAATCCCTGTATATTAATCCCTTCCTGTGCTGGGAAAGCAGAAGGAAGTTCACAGCACCTCAAACCTGTTCCCAGTTTTTAAAAGGGTATGGTCAGGCATATCTTCCTGTTTTGAACAATACTGAATGCTGACACTCATTCTTGATGCATGTGCCAGGCTAATGCAGCTGTCAAAGATGAACATATCCAAATTCTTTTCTCAGGATGAGAACAAATCTTACAAGCTGGGAGCTCTAATGCAAGGCAAGTCACCAACTCCTGCACGGTCTAAAAAGCATGTTCTTTGGGCTCAGTTACAATAGAAAGCAGCTCTAAGCTGGGCAAAATAGCTGGTGAGACAGACAGACCTGTCAGAAAAACTACATTTATTTGGAAATGAAAACTTTTCAAAAGAATGTGTCCAATTTGACTATATTTTGGGGGAGAACTGTCAAAACAAATAATTTCTACAGGCTTGTTTCAGTAACAGGAAAACACTGAAGTATTTTGTCTAGATATAGTGGAAATGCTATAAATTCTGTCATTAATTAATGATAAAAATTAATGTCATTATGACAATATACATATCTTATATTTCTACCTTATGGAGAAAGTGTACATATTTTTTATTTTTTGACACTTGTTAAATTCTTTCAAAATTGTATCTTGCTGCAGAATTTTAACACTCACCTGCAAATAAACACAAGTGGGCGGAAAAGATATCTGAAAGATATCTGAAAGATAAATTTCACAAAGCATGACAGTTATTTTCTATCTAGTTTCTGCATCAGATGGATTCACAAATAAGGTGCTTAGTTTAAATATTTGCCACTGATACAGTGATTGGAGATCCTCAGATGCAAAATGCTGTGAAACTATAAAGCTGACCAAATACCAACGTATTTTACCAAATACCTGAATTACAGTAACATCTAGAACAGTTGCATTCCATCAGAATTTCTCTGCAGGCATTATCTGTGATACCATCATCTTATTTTTCTCAGCAATGCTATTTCCTGCATCTGGATCACTCTTACAGATGACAGCTGTCTGAACAAGTAACTTTACTTTGTACAGCCTCCTACAGTGCTTAGCACCATTAGTTTGGGAAAAAAAAAATCCTCCCTTTGGCAATCAATATGCTCTTTTTTATTAAATTTGTTCTCTAATCACAAGCACATTCTGTGCAGTTTAGGAAGGATAAAATATTTTACTACCTGCCAAATAATTAAATTATTCTTATGACTTTATGCTCTCACTTCATCGTTATTAGTATCCTCAGGCATAAAGATGGGAAGAAGGGAGGAAAAAAAAGCCAGGTTGAGCTCTAAAAGAATCCTATGGGAAATAATGAAAGTAAATGATTAAGTGATGGTCCTCGAATATCAATTTCATTTTTATTCAATAAGACATTTATCTATACCAGTTAATAACAAAAGTATTAAAAAGCCATCTGCTGAGACTGGAAAATAAAATACTACATACCAACACCATGGTAATTACTTTTCAATTGCTATGTGCTAGCAATCAATTATTATTTAATATAAAATAATGGTTCTAGTGAAGTCTGGGCTTTTATTTGGTTGTAAATAAATACCAGTTAAATATCAATTACATGAATTAATCTTTCCCCTGGCATTACACCACTTGTGGATAGCAATGGTTTTGAGTAATTCCTTTAGGAATTCATGCGACAACAGGATTTTATTTGTTATTGTCTGCTTTGAAATTCTTTCTTAAGTGCATTGGTTGGTGTTCAATGCTAGTGACTTCGTTTAGGGATGTTACTTTGAAGGTACTTTACAGTTCTCATGTCACAAATTTTGTGTCTTCGGTCTTCCCATGTTTTACCTGCTATCTCTTTTCTTCACTTTATGTTATTTCTTCTGTATCCTTTCTAGTGTCAGTCCTACATCCTGTACAGTAATCCAGATGTGTTCAAACTAGAATTTTATAGCTCTATTTGTGCTTAATCTGCTAATAAGGAATACTAAGCTACACTTCCCTTTCAATAAAGCAGATATCTGAGGAATGTCATGTATACAGTCTGTACATGGAGAACCTGAATTTTAGATGTGGTGCATTGCACCAACTCAAGCAGAACAGGTTTGTGGGAATTCAAAACAGGCAGGCAAAAGACTTATTATCAACTATTTCATGTTCTTCCATAGATCTTACATAAAGGAAATTTTTTCTTTCCAGTTTTATGCATAAAACCACCACCATTTGAACTCTACCACTGGCATTGTTAGTGCCAAACAAGAGATTATTAACTTTCAAAGTATCCCATCTTCAAAAATCTTTTGCAAAGCAGGTTTTGAGCTTTCTGCTTTATAGACACATATAAACACTTATCAACAACTCCTCAGCCATTGCTTCACAAACAGAGCTGAAGAAGTCACCATTAGGTTGGGAATTTTAGCTTACCTTATCTACTATAGTCAAGTGCAATCCTGAGATATATTTCAGTTTTCTTTCAGTGGAATGATACAAAATATCATAGAAGTGGTTTCAGGAAAAAATACTTATAAAAAATAGACTCATTTTTATTGTGCATGGCTGGAAACCATTGGTTTATCAAGGTAGAACTTTAAATTGTAGGGATAAAGAAAAAAAAAATAATAAGCTCTAAGGAATATGGAAGCATAATGGAGCAAATATACAAGAATCTAAGATGGCTCCAGCAATCCTTTTATTTCATGGTTCATTATTTTAGTTGGTTGTTAGGTTTTCACACTGCTCAGCATCATTTAAAACAGTGTTTGGGTGCGGATAAAGATTTAATTTGTACATTCTGGTTGTCCAGGCAAACAGGAAGCCTCACATAACACGATTACTGAATTTGCATGGAACTTATGGCTATAGGTTACAATACTGCATAATGTTAACCCATTTCCCAACAAAAGCTGTCTGCAATAAGCTCCACTGAACTAGCTGAATGCATTAGAACAGAAAATGACAGTACTCTGACAGCACTGCCTTAGCATAGCATTGCCCTGCACTGTTTTATATATGCCTTATGAGGAGAAAATGTACTTTGTCATTTTCTCCCTGAAAAGTTAAAATTCTAAAAGGATTCCTGAGAAGGTAAAGAGTTCCTTGCTTTAAAGGAATATATTTAGAAGAAAGTAGTCCTTCCTGATACAAAGTGAACAATAATGAAAGTTTGACCATCTTCCTCTCCATCTGTGCAAAACTTCAGATGTCCATTATAATTTAAGCTTTCACTGATATTCTTTTAGTGGCAGCAATGAGTTTGGTATTTTCCTCCAGAAATGCCAAGGATCTTCATGTCTGAGAACATTCTTGGTGTGTCTCACATGAAAACGGTCCAAAGGATTCACAGGTTATTGAACAAGACACAGAAAAACTAGACAGGCAAAAAACCTCTGCCCAGCTTTATTTTCCTCAGCAGTTCAGACCACAGAAGAACAGGCTCAAGTGCTGCTGCACCAAAGGAACAGAGCAGACCATGAAGCACCAGAGCTGAGAGCCCCACAAGAGCACTAGCATGACATGGGACCTGAGCTAGTATAGCTTAAGCAGAGCTGGACATCATGATACAGACCCTAATTATGTGACAATACAGTGTCTGGACTGAGCTTTTATCTTCGGGCCCTGACTCACAAAACAGTGGTACAAATCTGTATTCTCACCTGCTGGCCCAGCCTGGAGGAACAACACTGTATTGATGTTGCTGTGGCTACTTAAAACTGTGACAAAAAGAAAAGAGACAGTATTTCACAGGCAAAAAGATCTTCGTTCAGGAGAGCCATCTGTCACTGAGGCAAGAAGAACTTCTTTTTTTTTGACAGATTTTGGCAACAGATTATCAACACCAGGCAGTGGCAAACATGAATTGAGCTATTGATAAATGGGATAGTTCAGTGAAGCCATCGCTCCTGAGTTATATCTTCTCATCTGTTTTAAAATATAAAGAAAAGCCATCAGACTACAGCTAAAGTGATGTAAATCTAGAAACATGCAAAGGAATTATTTCTTCACAAGTCACAGGTACCTATCTAGTCTATTGGTACAGTCACTGACACAAACCTGGATTGCCTAAAAAAAGAATTCACAGGTCATTAAAGGTCTAGGTATTTGTTGCAAATATTAATTGTATTTGTGAATATTGCCACCGGCAATGCTAAAGGATAGCCAAACTATATGCATTAGAGATAGCATAAGGTCATAAAAATGTCATGTTTAATTGCCAAAGATTTAGAGAAAAGAAACTACCACATAAGTTCACAGCTACTTAATTTTACAAGGCAGTTGAAGCTTCTGAATGTCAGATAAAACTTATTCATCATTTTCAATCATCTCAGCAATCTTCGGTATTCTACTTTATAAAGCAGAATATCTTTTATCTACAAGCAAGTCCCAGAACTGCCAATGGTGTGATGGTTTTCACGGTGTGAATAAGCTGCTGACCACTTCTAAATTTATAGTGGTACCAAGCCACTGTGCTCAAATGCAGATTTTTTTAAATTGAGCTTAAGAAGGCTTGCAACTGGGTTTTCATTCAGTTCTATTGTTGTCATGGGCTGATCATAGAGCTCAGTTCAGCATCTGAAAAGACACGTATTTAAAGGCTTTCAGACATGTGCTTAGCATCTGTATCTTTTGCATATGTAACTGAGAGTGGACCTAGCATGCAGATTCCTTCTGTATTAATATCTGTTCTTACTGGATGCCTCCATTTTAATGGGCTTCTTCAGATTTTACCTGCTCATTCCTCCTCACCCCAGCATTTTTTCTTTTCACAAAAGCTCCTTCTTTTGGGTGTGTTCATTAAGTCAGTTTTAAGTTCCTTATTTTCTACCAAAGGAATAAAACTAAAACCAGATGTGATCTGAGTCCATCAGTTTCAATATCCTAATGATCAGAATCTTCAAAAAACGTTTGAGATGCTTCTGTTTTAAGCAGGGTACAGGACAGTCTTCCATGGATAAGTCTTCTTCAAACACCCAGTAGATTACAAAAAATAAAAAAAAAAGTGAATCCTAAATGATGATATTTTTAAATGTGATACACTTACTGCTAAGATTCACAACCCTTGGTCATGTACCAAAGATACTGATTTAATTTTTGGTTTCACTGGCTTCTTAATGCTATGTCTCATAAAGAAAATACTTCTTTTTACCAAGCTGAATCCCTTACATTTATTTGCTTTGCCTGGGTTTTGGCTCAGCAGAAAGCAGCCCTCCCCAGCAGAATATGTCACAGTCCCATTAAAAATAAACAAATAAATATAAAATTGTCCCTTTTATCTTAAAACAGAGCTACCTCTGTTTTCACATATTCAAAGATTTAAGTCACAAGACAAATATCAGTTCTCATTTGTACAACAGCTTCAAAATCACTTTCAAACATATATAATGCTTTTTTATTCTGGCTACTAGTTGCCCTAAAGAAAAAAATATAAACTAAAACTAACAGAGTTAATTTATTAATGTTTAATCAAGTACATCTGAGGTCATTAGGGTGCTATGAAGAGCATGATTCACTCTCTGTTAGAAACGTTGCTCAATATAAAAATATTTTTAGATATCAGGTCCTTTGCTTTATATATTTTCTCAAGTGTTTATGTCTGTGCATGCCTAGGGATGTCTCTAGTAAACAGTTATATTTGTGACCTGTAGAATAGTTAATGCTGTAGAGAGGGGAAAATTATGTGACTGACTTCTCCCCTCTCAGTTACTTTAATTGGCCTTAGCCATTGCATCCAGCATCACTGCATCTCCTCATTACTGAGCAGAGTAACTCCAACAGCTCTTTCATGGCCATTATTGCTTTGCTTCTTTGATAAATTCTAGGTCAAAAGTAGACATTTCCACACACAAAGCCCAAAGCTGCTAACTTTTCTTTCATAGCCTAAATTCCCAGCTGCCCATAAGGAGGGAACAGCAATCTCAGGGAGATGAAAGCCAACCTAAATGCATTCCTCAGCCAGCAAGATACAAAGTGGAGGGGAGCATGACCTGATCTGTGGTTGGGTTTGCTTTGTTCTCCCACTCTTACCCCAGGTCTCATTTGGCTTATATTTTTCTTTAAACACAAACACTTTTTGCAAGTGGTGAGAAAACCTTTGGAACTTACTTTGTCTTCAGGCAGCTTTGTTTTCCTTGGGCAGAAAGAAGACTCGGGAGCCAGCGGAGGGGAGGATGGTTTCTCCTAAAATCACACCCCATAAACATGTGTACAACTCAGCCTTTGACCTATTCAATCAGAAAACCTTCAGAACAGGACTGGGGGCACAAAAGTCGGTCCTTTAAGATAAATTAAGTCTCTGAACCCTAGTAATGGCCTTCCCTATCAACTGCATAGATAAGCTAAATCAACAGGGTCACAACAGAGTATCCTGCTGCTTCTGGCAACAGCAAGACCAGGACAGGTGAAAGTTTCTCACAGAGAGAAGCCATGGCCCATTTCCAGATGGGCCCTGAAGAGCCCCAGGGCTGGCAGACTGGACTGTGCTTCTGCAAGGGCTGAATAGGAAGGAAGCTGTCCAGACTGCAGTGGAAAGCAGTTCCAGTGAATAACAGCTATCCCCATTTCCAGCCTTGCATGAGAACCAAGTGTCTATGGCTAGTTAACCAAATAGCAATTGGGAGGCAACAGGTTTAGTTCTGCTCACCACTCTGAGCAGCTCAGCTTGCTGTGCATACAGAAGATAACACTGCCTGCTGAGAAGGGACCTGGATGACTTGCTGCTTCTAATGCTCATTTTACCTGGGGTTACTTCAGGCTTTTAAAATAGCTTCCCATTTTTGTTCACTTACAAGGGCTGGTTGATCTTATGGAAAGGTATTATAAACATAAGATATTACCCCTTAAAGGACACAATATGATTTATCTAGCTGCCTCACCTATTATTTCTAACATAGCTATTTCTATTGTAGCAGTTAATCTGACAGTGATTTGCTTCAAAATAGAGACAGAGAGTGTATGACTTGCTGCTGATACCACAACATTGCACAATTCAGTGCAGAAAGAGCAGCCTCTGGGGGACTCCCTGCAGGCTTCACCTCCCATCCACACAGTCTCTGCAGCCAGCCTCACACCAGCTGAGCTGCCTGCCAAGTGCCAGGAGGACTCTCCCATTCAGGATTCCACTTGCCACATGCTCCAGGATGCCACTGTCACCTTGCTTTGGCCTGCAGCCACGTGTTTGCTGCATGAGCAGGCTGAGGCTGGACTCACCTGTGGGCATTGCAGGGCCTCTCTCCACACGGGGATAACATCAGCAGCCTTTCCCAGGAAAAGGCTTCATCCACCCTGGCTGCTTACAGGGTCAGTCTTTACCCAGACAGCTCAGATAGGAATTTGGCAGATGACAGGGCACTAAACTTTCTGCTTCTGTGTGTAGCATACCAGAGCTGCGGGAAGCACTCAGCCCTTTTTGACTCTCTGCGGCTGAATGAAACCTGTGAAGAGTTTGGCAGATGCTAACGCACTGTCCTAACAAGCTCATGGAACAAACTTCAGAACCAGCTTCAGTCTGAGTCAAAACAAAACCCCCCCATTACTACCCCTCAGTACTTCCTACCCACAGAACAAAAGCCAGCACAAAGCAATTTCTAGCAAGCCTGTCCATTCCCAGGCATGAACTTTGGCTGCTGAAGGAGAGTTTTAAATGAAATTGAAAAAGGATGATTACAGGTTGTCCAAAATGGCCTGTTTCCATGTATACCCTCAGGTGAGGGAATTGTGAAACACCTGCTTGCTGCTTGAAAATGTAAAAAAATGTTCTTTGGAGGGTTCAAAGAAAATGGATTTCAACAGATATACTGCTATCATTTAAAAAAAACATTTCCATGCCTATGTCTGCAGCATGGGAGTCTGAGCTGCCAGAGTTTAATATCTGTTCAGCAAGGTAGCCAGGTCCAAGCAGAGCACAGCATTAACACAGGGCTTGGGCTGCCAGGAACCAAATGGATTTTCTAAAATTGCTGACTCCCCAAATCACTCCTGTGTCTTTCTTCCTTGCAGGAAGCATAAATACTCCATCCTCAGCCTGTCAAGGATTTTTGTCAGCTGGTGTTTTAAATTACAGGATGACCCCCATGAAACAGGATTTTGATAAAATGTGATTTTTTTCATGTAAATTGCTGAGAACTAGAATAATGTTAGAAACATTCAGAGAGACTAGAGATTGTATCAATATGAAGAGGCTGAAATAGCTATGTAAAACCAGTAGTTTTAGACTCTGCCAACTTACAGCTATAAATATTTGGGGTTGTATGTTCCTTTTTATATATTTCACCTTACCCAGGAAACAAAGGTACAGGACTGAGATTTTTATTTTTTTTTTACTTATCTTCAATCAGTGGTAATACGGGTGTGCATAGGAACCTACCTGCAGTGTCTGTATTGCAGGCATTGCCCCAATAACTTATCAGATTGTTCCCCAAACAGACATGCTTCAAGAAGGACAGATCTTAGCTTCCAGAGGAGAGGCACAAAGGGTACTGAATATAATGTTTCAATTGAAGACATCTTTTTTGCATTAGCAAGTTTTAATTAAGCTAACCAAGTCCTGGGAAATTACTAAATGTGAACAGCAATATTTCCTTTTCCAAAAAAAAGAAAAAAAAAATAAGAACCCAAAAAAAACCACCAAATAACATAAAGAAAAACCCCAAAATAAATAAATAAATAAATAAACCCACCAAAAAAAAAACACAAAAAAAAAAAAAAAAAAAACCCAAAAAAAAAAAAAAAAAAACCCCAAAAAAAAAAAAAAAAAAAAAAAAAGGAAAAAAAAGGAAAAAAAAAACATAATTATAAGTCAAAATCAGACCTTCCATTGAAACTAAGAGGAGGAAAATCCTGGGTCAAGAAATTACAAGGAAAATCTCTACCAGTTGGTCTCTGACTGAGGCATGTATTTTGGGCTTTAAGTCATATCTTCAAGGCCCTACTTTCCTAAACATAGCTGACAGGGATTTTAAAATGCCAAGTATGCATGACCTTTCTTTCCCATCAAAATGTCTACAAACTGCCATCATAATATGATATTTGAGGCTCCAAAACTGTGACAAAGCTTCTGCAGCTAGGCTGATATTTGAAAAAGTCCAAGAAATTATGTAGAATCCTGCATGGATTAAAAAAAAAAAAAAAATATATATATATATATATTTATATAGTTGCTAAATCTGGATAACAGATTTGTTTTAAGTACTTAAGTTCATATGTTGTTTGTTAACTGGTATTAAGTTTTGGCAGGGAAAGAAGAAGCAGCCCTGGAAACTATCTTTGGGTGCCTCAAATTCACAAGCACATAAAACTAGGTGCAGGGGCATTGAGAAGCAAATGTTTATTAAACAGAGTTTGCTGGAGGTGGATACTGAAAAGAAAAATGAGATTCAAGTACTTGAAAGCTTCTGTGCTCCTACTGGAAATCAATGACAGAGCTGCAAAAACATTTCAGGCACCTCTCCTCTCCATTACCAGCACTAATGCCGGACTCATTCGCTCCTAACCAAAAATTCTGCCTGAAAGGCTCTTGCTTCAGTGAGTCCGAAATTCGCTTCTTCCCAAACTACATCAGACTGTGGGATTGCAGTTATTTTATTAAGAGTGAATGTGCTCTGCACGGGTGAAAAGAGCAGCAGCTGATTCTATTAGTTATGCAGCTGGCTCAGAGGATTCACTGATAAGAGATGCAGACTGGTTTTTACTCATTTGCAGAGCACTTCTTTTTCCTTAAGCTGACCAGAAAATTGCAGGATTTCAGATGCCTGCTAAAAAGAGTCAAATCCATTACTACTGAGGCATATATATGCGACAAAAGCTAAAATTACACTCTTCATGTTTAAACATCTGGTCACAACCCAGGAGGGATATATCCCCATTGGCCATGAAAAAAATAAATCTTAAGTAAGTATAAATTAATTGCCTATAGTAATATGGAATCTTTGTAATCATTTATGTTTAAGCATATGAGTGAGTATTCATTAAACTGTTTTCAGACATTTACAGAGATTATTTAACACATACATCACCAAAATGATTAACTTCAAATCGGAAAAAATACCCTGCACACTGACACTGTCATTTTATTCTACTCAGTGTCACTGAATCAAGGAAATAGATAATCTATTCACATGGCAGGAGGACGAGATACACAGTTTGGGCTTCTTTATCTGTTTCTCCTCACCTGAGAACACAGTCTGCATCTACCAATACTTAACGGGTTACTACCTTGCCCTTTTCCAGCACACAAGATGCACTGGAGTTTTTAGACCTGACCTGTGCCTTTTTTGTGTCTTCCAGAGATTTTAGCATATGACTCAGAAGAAGGGTAAAAAAAAAGGGAACATTCTGGTATTCTTCTTATTCTACTTCAGATTTCTATTCCTGTCTTGATCTCCTTAGTACCTGCACACTTCTGCCATGGCACATTTGCAGAAAAATGCAGGTGAGAACCCACACTGTAATGGAAGGGGGGAGGTTACACAGAGTGAATACCAGCAATGCAGTTGATGGGGGGCTTCAAGGAAAGCAGAGTGACAAAGATTTATTCATGCTTCTGCCAAGCATAGAGCACTAGAAATTATATTTCTCCTGTGTTTTCTGTTTACCCCTGAATCATTGATCAATGTACATTATTAGCCCTTTGCTAGTTTCAACTCCCTAACCATCGGAATCAAGTCATGTTGTTGACAAACTTGCTACAGAAACTGAAAGCTCTGGGCATCAGCAGAGAATGTTATAAAGGCTCAGACCAGTATAATGTGATACAAATTCAGCCATCAACCAAAACTGAGAAATACCCGGCTGTTCTGAATCAGTTACAATGCTTCATACATCTTACCTAAAAGAGCTTGCAGAAAGATTTAAGATAGCTTGAATGTCTCTATCAATGATAATTAGTGGCAAGATGTTCACAAAGGAAAACAGTGTTTAATGTAATAAGCCTTAAACCAAATACATCCATATAAATCACAGAATCAGAAAGCTGAGTTGGAAGGGATCCATCAGGATCATTGAGTCCAACTCCTGGCCCTGCACAGGATCCCCCAAGAGTAACACCATGTGCCAGAGAGCACTGTCCAAATGTTTCTTGAATTCTGTCAGGCTTGGTGCTGTGACCACTTCCCTGGGGAGCCTGTTCCAGTGCCCAACCACATCTGGGTGAAGAACCTTTCCCTAATATCCAACATAAACCTCCCCTGACACAACTTTGGGCCATTCCCTTGGTCCTGTGACTGCCCCTCTGCTTCCCCTTATGAAGAAGTTGTAGTTGTGATAAGGTCTACTCTCAGCCTCCTCCTCTCCAGGCTGAATAGACCAAGTGACCTCAACTGCTCCTCATACAGCTTTCCCATCAAGGCCCTTTACTGTCTTTGTTTCCCTCCTTTGGATGCTTTCTAAAAATAAAGAGTAGCTAATGATTTTTAAGAGAGAGAAAGAGAGATTTTTTTAATGTGCTTAAAAGCAAAATGTGGTTATGGCAGAAACAGAATACAAGCTGCAACATGGTGGATTACAAAAATAAAAATGGATCCTAGCACTTGAAATTTTCAAACGGATTATATGTGGAAAATATGGATCCAATGGGAAGTTTCTTATAGTAGATAGCCTTTCAATGGTAACGGCAAATAGAAGCAGAAAGCTTCAGGAAAGAAATCTGAACAAAATACTTTCAGCTGCAAAAAAGGGAGAAACACTTGCTCAAAGTACAGATTGTTATGCATGGCAGTGTTTGGTGTGATTGGGCAACACTGGGTCATAGCCACATATGATCCTTTGAATTCCCAGGGTAGTTTACCATGCATGTTTGTATGCTATGAAATAAATGTGAGAGCAGCTTCAAAGTAGTTCTACATTGCTAGGGTAGCCTAATATGGGTTCTCCAATAAATATAGGAAACAATATAAAAGAATCACCTAACTACAAATCTCCTAGTTCAGGTTTGTTCCTAGCTGAGGGCTGTTGTTCCTAGTTTAAGGTTGCTGATACTCCCAGATACATCTGGAGTATCTGGGACATAGTGCCACTTTGTGTGGATATTATCATCCCTGTAAAAACAATTTATGAATACAACAATTACAGAATCATAGAATCATTTGGGTTGGAAAAGACCTCTAAGACCATTGAGTTTAGCCTTTGACTGATTGCTACACTGTAAATTAGACCAAAGCACTAAGTGCCTCTTACAGTTGTTTCTTGAGCACTTCCAGGCATGGTGACTCTACCACTTCCCTGGCCAGCCCATTTCAGTGTTTAACAACTCTTCCCATGAAGAAATTCTTCCTGCTGTGCAATCTGAGCCTTCCCTGGCACTATACTTTCTTGTCCTGTCACTGGTTTCCTGGGAGAAGAGGCCAACCCTCACCTGGCCGTAACCTCCTTTCAGGCAGTTGTAGGGAGTGATAAGGTCTCCCCTGATCCTCTTCTTCTCGAGGCTAAAGAACCCCAGCTCCCCCAGCTGCTTCTTGCATGACTTATTCTCTAGACCCTTCACCAGCTCTGTTGCCCTTCTCTGGACACATCACACAGCACCTCAATGTCTTTCCTGTAGTGACAAACACAAAACTCAACACAGGATTCTCTTACTAATCTAATACTTCCACATTTTGCTTTATAAGGTTTAGCATACACTGCCACTTTAGAGACATGGATATAAGAATGGTTCTAAGTAAAAATTACAGCTGTTAATGACAAATCAACTTTCTACAGTGCAGTTCCGCCTCCCCTCAAATATATGCCAGAAGATCAAACAAACAACCAAGATATTCCACTAGTTCTTTGTGAAAAAACACTGCAGGCAGCCTCAACACCAATAATAATTCCCTCTTACTAAGTTAATACATCAAACTGATCTGTGATATTCACATCAGCTGAATAAATAGCAGAATAAATTTTAGAGCTCACCAAAGCTTTTCTTCAAAAGAAGAAGCTCACCAGAGTAGTTTCATCAATTTCTTGAAGATGCCTTTGGAGCTGCCCAGTGCTTATGTATCTGTCAAACAATGAAAATTGTTACGAGAAATGCAAAAACCCAAATGGATTCTCTGGGTTTGCTTTATATCAGGGAACACTGAGGTAGCAGAGGGCATGTATGGAGTGCCACAAATCAGATAAAAGCATAAACTTAAACCTTCAGTTCATTTGGTAAACACGCTGCCCTACATTTGGACTTGAAATAAAGAGCCCAGCTTCCAACCAACCGCATCAAGTCATGTGGCAGGGAGAGAGATAATAGCACCATACTACAGCTAATGAAAGTTCCTACTTGCTGATACACTGAGTACATTTAATTCTCAAGCCAAATAATTCACCTGTGAATAACAGAATGTTGACAGGATATAGATTTAAATTTCAAAAAGGATATAGGGCAAAAAAAAGTCACTTTTGCCAGAACTATTGGTATGTTTGTGCAGTGTATTCATTTTTCTGGAATGACGTTTTGTACTAACGCACACACAGCCTTGCCATGTTTGATCCAATGAGCCCAATAAAACTGAATCTATTGATTATACTGCAATGACCAAACAATCTCTCCACATGCCAGGGTACAGACCAGGGTGTTTGGTTCTTTCTGCTGTCTAGCTAAAAGCAAGGGACTATCTACTCATTAAAAGGCCAAGTGCAAACCTGATTTTCCATGGGTTTAGATTTAATATTTTTTAAAAAAAACAAAATAAAATTTCACAAAAAGCGCTCTAATTATCTTTGTCATAGGCTGGCTGATTTTAGCCCACCTTTAATTCATAGTTACTAGAACTATCCTCCTTTTTCATTTTTTTTAATTTTTTTGTATTATCATTGTTTATCACCTGGCTAGCAATTATTAAAAAATTATATATGACATTAGCATTGGGGAAGCATTTTGCATATTCTATAATACTCTAAAATAAGTCATCAAGAGTTGACAAGGGCCTGACATTAATGTCTGCTAGTTCTTCACATAACAGCAAGAGGCACCTCTTTAGAAACTCAGTTTGAGAACTGTTTAGTCAGTGAATTCATTTTTTTAAGGACAATGGATTATATCTTAACTTACAAAACAGAATACATATAAAAGAATCTGGCATGGACTTCCGACATTGAGTTTGAGCTATATAAATACTGAAATCCATAAATATGAGGTTATATATCTATTTATCTAATTAGAGCAAATAAGGCACCAGTACTTCAAAGTTTAAGGAGTGATGCGATAGTTTGAAAAATTGTTCTGAAAACAGATTTCCATTGTCTCACAATAATTCAATTTAAAATATATTCTTGCAACCAAGAAAGATACTTTGCCCCCTTCAATTTATCTAAGAATATGAAAAATGAATTGTTTCTAGCACATCAATCCATGCCTGGAAAACAAATCAAACAAAGGTAATGCAACAAATTGAAAGGAATCAGCATGTTTTCTGTGTCTGCACTCTTTTCACAAGGCCACTATGAATAACTCTGGCTACCCAAAACACTTGAACTGAGAATGATCAAGTTGTGAAGAATCCCAGCAGGTAAGAAAGGATTTGAATGTTGCACATCTTCTGATGGGGATACGGTTCATGTCACATTACCCAAAACTAAACCGATGAACTACAAAAATGAGATTTAACTGTCTAAAGTTAAATACTGAAAAACATGTTTTGACAGTTGCCCTTTTCAGAGCTGCTGCATTTACAAGCTCAGTGTAAGGGTATCTGTAATCTACATTCAATTTTGTGTTGAGTGCAGACACTTAAAACTCAGATCAAATATCTTCAACTTCTAATTATGGAGTAAAATTACTAATTTAAAACATGTAAATCTGAGATTTTTGCCTTGAGCCTACCTATGCACTTGAACCTCTGACTGCTTCTTCCACTTCAGTGACTCACAAAGTACTTAGTCTGAATTTGTTTTAGGTCAGATTCCCAACTGAAACATTAGCAAATTGCAAGGTGGGGAATATGAGCAGATACAGCTTGTTCTGAGCTGAGTCCAAACTATTTTTTCTACTGTGTGTCTGAAATTTTTCAGTAGTGTTGCAACATAAGTCCAGTGTCTTTTCTGTAAATCCATACAGAATACTTTTAAGTCTTTTTAAAATCTCCTATTAGTTCAGCTGAATTTTCCAAATGTTTCTGTGTACAGCATTTTATGAAGCATCTCCTTAGAGGACATTTCTGGAATCCCACTAGTTCCCACAAAATTAATTCCATTATACCCATATGATTTAAAGGTAACATAATGAGAAGATGTGGGACATGAAAAAATATGCTTAATTACAATATTTAGATGAGGTTTAATGCATAGACCATGGTTAGCAGTCAAAAGAAAGCTTAAGGATTTTCATTTCAGCTGTAAAAGTACTGATATGTGCCTTCAGTATGACAAAAAGCAGCTGAAGCCTGCCAGCCAAACAATGGAGTGAAACCCAGTTGCAAGCAAATTCAAAGATGCCTGGTGTGAAGGGATTGTATGACCTGCAAGAACACATATTATACAGGTATATTTTCTTCCAGAACAATAAAAAAACATTGTTGCACTGTTCTCTGGATTGGAATAAGACCCAAATCTGCCAGGAAAAATTCCCACATTCCCTAAGGAGACTGTTTGTTTTCCAAAATAAGCAAGTTGTTTTTCTATAGGGTCCTTTTCAGTGATCAGAAATTTTCCTACTGCTGGAAAGGAACAGAGGATGAAAAACTCTGCATGTTTCTTTTATTTCTATCAATACTCTTTGCAGAATCTCTTATAACCCACAAGCTATGGAATACATTATTTAAATTAGCCAAGCTATAGAATAACTTAATGTAGCAGGGGGATATTTTTTAACTTGTGATACACCACACAAAATGCATCTCAAGCCTTACAATTATTTAGTTGTCACAAGAACCTTCCTCTTAAAATTTTTTGTGTGAAATCAAGATCCCTATTATTCTAGTCATCTTTTTCGAGGATTCTTAAACTCTGACATACACAATATCTGACCTTTGAGTATTTTCTCTTTGTTTTCCATCTTCTGGACTCTCAGGAAGAGCTCAGTGGTAATTGGAGACACTTGCTGTCATTTTGGTGTGTCTGTACACTCACATGTGGTGCTTGTCTCTAGGATTGGATTGGCCAGGGAGGAGCCAGACCTGAGATTCATGACTCCTCCAGCAGATATCCAGAGAAAAATGCACTCTATTAATCTGGTGGCAGTATTACTGTATTATAATGCAGTAAAGTGCCCTGCAATGGCAGAGAAAGGGCTGAAACCATAAATAGATCTTTTCTATCTCCACCATCTATGTAAGTGGAACACAAAAAATCTGAAATAGCTTAGGGAATACTGTAATACTTAGTGGTTAGTTCATTTTTTTTACCAAGGAAAACATTAGAATTTGCTGGTTGTCAGACTAAATCCCTGTAAAAGGTGTACTTTGTGGAGAATCTTTATTGGATCCAGTTTGCTGCAATATTTAACTTATTTGAAACCAAGAAGATGAGGATAGAGTACTTAATCACAGAAGAAAAATTGACCAGCCATTGACCAGGGAAGTGGTAGTCACATTGTCCCCCTGTATTCCCCATCCATAATCACTTCTGACCATAGTATCCCCCTGTACTCAGGAGCTGCTATACTTCATGTTGTACCTTGCACAGTGAATTCCCAACCAAATGCAAAGCATTATTTTTTAAAGACCTATAAAAAGAGAGACCAAATCACAAGTATGATTGAAAAAAAATTCAGTGGCCTTTTGCTTTTAAAACTGAAGTATTGGAATTTTTTTCTTTTCTTAGGAAAATGGAAAAATAATGCAAATTCTGAAAAAGCTGTCAACAGAGCATCCAGAGGCCATAATGCTTCCCATGCTCATGAGTATGTAACGATCCTTCTTTCCAAGGACTTGCGATTGAGCCCTGAAGCTACAACACTTTGCACAGCATCTTTTTTTTTTTTTTTAATCTTATTCTGTCTCTTTTATTAGTGATAGCTGCAGGCAAGATTTTTTTTTCCCTCACTCATTTGGTTCAGTTGTGTCACACGTCATGGTTAGCTTCTCTAATGGAGTGTTTGCAGATGAGGTTGTAAAAATCATTAGCCACGGTTGGCAGATGCTAGGTACTGCTGGATGCTGTTCCAATCACTCCTTTTCTTTAATTAAAATTCTAAATAAATCATGAGGTTTTGCAAACACAAGCTGACAGTAGTTGCATAAGATGAAAGCTGTGCTGACTGCTGGCAGTCTTGATGCAGCTCTTTAGCCTCTACTCCTTCTATGTTTTGTTTTGCTGTTTTTTGGTGGTTTGTTTTTTTTTTCCCTTGGCCATCACACAAAATCCCCATATGCACTTCTTCAGTGCTTAAAAATCATTATTGCTGGAGATCAATACAAAGAAAGCATCTGCGGCTCTTCTTGGAGTACAAACAGATTTACTCAGGGTTTGTTTTATTTTGTTTGGTTTTTTCACAATAAGTGCAACTAAAACTTCATGTAAAGAGCAAAGGAAATATTCTATATTCTGTAGCCTATTGATTTTTTCATGATATTCTTGTAAACATAGGTGTGAGAACATTAAATATTCAGGGCAGAGAATATTTACTTGTCATGAAACCTGAATAAATTGAATCTTTTGCTCCTTGTTTCTATGGGAACAAGTTCTATTGAATAAACAGTCTTTGAATAATATTTTATTATTTTTAANAGTGGTGCAAACTTAAAAAAATAGGCTAGTTGAGTTTAAAGTAATTTATGCAGCCTGTAATTTTTAGTTTCCATTGTCACGAGAGCTAATTACTAGTTACTAGACATGAATGTTTGCATTTGAATTCTTAATGGAGTGATATTTTATTGTGGTATTAAGAAAAGATATAAAATAACCATGATGAAAAGACTAAAAGTTGTAGAAAAATTATTTTAGTGAAGCAATCCGTCACTAGGGAGCTTTTCTTGGCCACAAAATCCCTGCATTTTCCCATTTTCTATACAGCCATGATCTTTTTTTGCTCTTTATCTTTTGCAAAAGTAGCTGACAAACATTCCAAATACAAGTTTTAATACAAGTTAAAAGAAGACAGGTTATCCTCTTATACATAAAACCAATGGAGTTCCTCACAGGACATCTCAGAATGTCCAACGTGAAGAAGTGGGCTCCTAAACAACACTATGATGGAATGGTAAAATTATTTTGAAGTGAATACAGCAGTGTTTAGTCAAAAATAAATGTGAGTTAAACTCAGTCTAACCAATATAAAGAAGAGCAAAACCAATAAGAACAACAAAACCAAATCAAACCAAACCAAAGGCATTTAAGTGGAGGCATGCCTAAGCAACATTATGGGGGAATTAAATACAAAAAGTTAACTGGCCTTTTTTTTCTTCCTGTTATTACACTGGTGCTGATCATCATATTAGTTTTGTCATCACACCTAACTGCTCATACACAAAATATCAAAAGTCAGGAAAAATTTTCTTTTTTTCTTTTTTTATAATGAAAATCAGTTGTCTACCCACTGAGGATTACCAGTCTTTTTTAAATTACACTGTAGCAATGTCAAAATCTGTTTTCCTTGAATTCCTTTTCATATCAGAAAGTCAGCTAAATCATTATGTCAGTATAAATTAGAGATTAAATGATGATTCAGAAAGATAATCAAATTCCTACACAATATGCAACCATTTTATTAAAATAGCAAAGGGAAATCTGAAAATGCTGTGGAAAGGATAATGTGTTATCACTTTGCAAAAGGCAACTATTTAAGCATTCTCATGACTGCATCTGTTTAGAAAACACTGAGCAGCAAAGTTCTATTCACAGTGTCATAGAACACTTTGGGTTGGAAGGGACCTTTAAAGGTCACCTAATCCAGCCTCCCTGCAATGAGCAGGGACATCTTCAAAAAGGTTGCTCAGAGCCCTCTCCAACCTGACCTTGAATATTTCCTTTCATGGTCTCCAGAGGTAAGACTTATGATGATAGAAATAGAAATTTACTTTCAGATTTTTCATCTGCCATGAATCAAATGAACCTGTCACAATCGATCATCTACATCAGAAATATTTCAATAAGTTTTAAAAAGCCATTGCAGCGTTTTTCATTTAACAGATGGAATATCTAATTATTTTGAATAATGGTTTTATAACTGCAGGGTGCTAAAGGATCAGAAATCATTTTTATCTCTTACTAAAAGGAATTATTCACTATCCATAAATATTTAAAATATTAATACTCGAAAAGGCAATATGCTCCATTTGGCAACATGTTGTGTAAACATGAAGAGTCCAGAGAGAAAAAGTTCTCAATACAATCTTCTTTGTTCTGCATTATTGTTTCTTGTGATCTGCAATACACTCTGAAATAGCAGGATTTTTTTTACAGTAGAATGACAGCAATTCTTTTTCAGTATAGCCCTCTGTTTGAGAGAGCAAAATTACTCTTCTTATTACAGAGGAGGTATCACTGCTTTTAATACAGACTAGTCCACATTTTATCCCAAAAATTAATGATAAGAAGATTTTTTTATGCCTTTTTGTAGAGCTGGCACCTTTAATTCAATAAGGGTATTAAAAGTCGTGCGTGCAATTTGTTCTAGGACCATGTAACTAAAGCAACTACTTATTGAGAAATAATTTCTTCAGAAGAAAGACTTCCTGCAAAATCCTAATGTACAGAAATAATTCTATAAATCAAAGTTTTAGCTTCAGTGAAGTTTGTAACTGAGGAGGATTCTCAAAAGGAGAAAAGTCACTTAAGGCATTCATTTCAAAACAATTGAATGAGGCACTTGTCACCACAGCAGGAAACAGAAAAGCACTTAAAGCTTGTGCAAGTAATTTATTTTAGCAATCATCTCAAAATTTATACAGGAAACAAAATGCAAAGGAAATAACTAATGAGAGTTCATTAATCTAAACTCCAGCAGTTACTAATTTATAGGAATGGGATATGTATTAAAAGTTCCCACAATGGAAACGATATAAAATGAGACATTTCAGAAGAGGGGTTTAAAGCCAGGTAAAATTAATTTATGCAAGCACCTTAGCTAAGGTGAAAACTTCAGGAAGGTGAAACTCAGAAGGCCAGAAAATTCATACGCCCAAGAATTCAAAGTATGCGTTTTGTCAGTGCTTTGACTGAAGCGACTGAAGCAGTCTTTCAGTTGAGGGCTTTACAAAATAACTGGCAATTATTTTAGAAGTTCCAGAGGTTTTAGAAAATGCTCAGTACACTTCCCATACTCAGAATCAAAAAAGCCTGTGTCTGGTAACTACCAATTGCTAAATTTATCTTCAATCTAGTAAAATGCAAGCACAACTAGGTGAGAATGCTACATGATATCTTAGAAAGTTGTAGTAAGGAATAGGACTACAGGAAAAGCAGCAAGGATTCCTCAACAGGAATTAATCTGAAAGAAACAGTACCGGACTAAGTAGAAAGAGACAAACAATAAAACAAGTGGTCAAATGAGGAGTACATAGATACTGAGGAAGCAAAGACAGTGAAAAGATAGGAAGCACTGAAATAAGGAGTAGAAGGACAAAGTGGCAATGGGTAGGAGATGATATATGTATTCGCTCCTCAGCAGAGTTCTGATGTCACAGTTCTGAAAACAGAACTTGAAAAACATATAGAATTCTTCAGTATGAACTTTTGGTGTGGACAGTGATATTGAGAAATGGGATAAGAAATCAGAGACTAAATTATTTTCAGGCAGCAGAACTGCATTGCAAACTCTTCCATTGCAGCAGGAGCAAATGGCAAGACCACAAGCACAGAGCTTACCATGTTCCTGGGTTCCACTTCAAGAGAAGCAAAGCAGGGTGCATCCTTATTAGAGTGCATTCTTATTTCAGACTGTGGTGACATTTTCAAAGTAAGCTTCTTCGTCTTCCACTGTGTTTCATTTCAGGCTGCACTGCTTACTCTGGTTGCCTTCTAGATGAAACCAGAATATATAGGAGGTCAAGAGCCCTCCTAACAAGTGTTACCTGCTAATAGATCCATGGGTGTGAAGCAAAAGCTCTTGACCTACACGTAGGTTGGATGCCATAGTCTGCAATGTCAATAGTTTGGACCTTCAGTTGCCTTCCCATGGTTCTGCTCTACCAGCTTACATAGATATTGCCACAGATACACTTGCAGAAACACAACCTGCAACCTAGTGTCAGACATGCCCCTTATGCCTTTGAAAGTTAGGAAAATTTTCTGTGATTTTGCCGTTTTTGCTTCCCTATCTTGACTTCAGAAACCCCCCAGATTGCAACTTGTTTACAATTCATACATCATTGGTTTCAGTGGGTCACATATTTTGAAAAACAAAAAGAAAACTCTTTTTTGAAATTACTGCTTGAAGACTGATAAACTGTTTTTAAAAGTAGGGTAATGCTGTAACACTTGACAACAAGAGCCTTCTTAACAGACTCAAGAACACCTAACTTTTAAGAGTGAGATACCATCTGTATTCACTATTATATCTCATCTCAGAGAACATATTTAAGTCTACACATGATCATATAACCATACGTATTAAAGACACAACAACTGTATGAAGTAAGCTACAAATGTGAATGTTTTCAGTAAGATTAGTTCATTTCTTTGTCAAAAATAATCAGATAAAAATTAAAAATAGGAACAGCTTTACCAAATATTTTGAAAAATATCTTAAAAGTAGAATTTCTAATAAAAAACAAAAGTCATTTAAACTTTGTCATAATTTTTAAAGACTAATGTCCAAAATTATTAATTTACTTTATTTCATAGATTGATTGCTAGTAGTATCAGAAATTTCAAGTTCACTACACCAATACTTATTCATATTTCACTGGGCATAAGTACTGTGATAAAGAAAGAGAGAAAAAGATGCAAAAAGCAATTAAGGTTGTAGGGTAAAAATATTTTTTCAACAGACAATAAAAGAAATCCTGTTTTTTCAGTCCCTTCTG
>WBNO01010562.1:6469-41565 GCA_013400575.1 Peucedramus taeniatus
CCAAAGCAAACATTTTCTAGAAGAAACTGTTTAAAGGTGGAATGAAACTGGTCAAAAATATAAATTTGGTTAAAAAGGGTCAATTTTTCACTGTCGAAGTGGAGAAGTTTAAGGACATGGGTACTCAGTTGCAAACAGAAAGGATAAGAGGCAGCTGGCTAAAAAACTGAGCCGAGGTGTAGTTGCATATGTGGTTCTGAAGTCAGGTTCTTATGAATAACATCATACAAAGACATATATATGAAAATATGGCTTCTGAAGTAGGCAAAAATCAGTAAACCCTTATCTGGAGTACCATGGCTATGGTACCTGAAGAGAGAATTGACCTATTTGAATTCAGAGAAAAATAGCAAATGTGATAAAGGTCTTAAAAACATGACTTACTAAAATTAACCCATTTGGTGTGATTCCTGAAATCCTCATGATCTCTTGCCATTTTCCTGCTTTCTCTTAATTTTCTTTACTGGGATTCCAGTTCCCTTCATTATCCACCTTCAGGCAGTTTTCATCACCTCTGCCTTTGCCTTTTTTTCCTCCAGGCTATACATTCAAAATAATTTCTTGCCTATTCTCACTTTCAGTTCTTGTCTCATCTATATTTGGTTATTATAGTCACCCACATAAATTTTTCCTGAGTACCTGTAACTGAGAACTGTAAAAAACAGAAGAGAGTGAGATGGTCAACACAAGGTATAGAGACTTAGTCAAAGTAAAATCTCAGGGCATGTGAAATCCCTTGAGGGTTTTTGTAAATAAATCTCTATAAAACATCTACTAGGATATTACCATGTAATTGGTAACACAATTTGTAAAGTTCTTATAGAAAAAAATATTCACTCCTCACTTCCACATTCCCAGTGTCTGCTCACATGGTACATATTTCTTGCAGAAAAAAAGGCTGGCCCAATTTTTTTATGTCAAAGAAAAAAAAAAATCAGCCTGAGGCAGATACCTGGCATAAAAAACCTTGACTCAAACAGTTTAAGTTTAGCAATGTTGTAAATAACTGAAAGCAAAGACCTATAATTGAAAGTCTTGAGCAATCTTAGTAAAAGGCGCTTGATGTCATAAGCTCTACATATAATAATTTTTCCTTAATGTTGCTGTATCCTATCCTTCAATTCTCCAGCTGGAGGCTCATTTCACAGATATCTTTGTAATTCTAAATAAAGTTCAATGACAAGAATTTTGTGAGAACAGTGGGTGTTTATAAACAGAAGCTCAGGGAATAACCATGATAAGAGCATTCATTTTTTCATCTCTGATGTAAGAATTTTTTTTTTCTACTTTTGCCCCATAAGACAATTTTCTTTTTGTAAGTTAAAAAGTCTTCCACTTTTCAATGATGACCCAGTGCTGTACTCCTAACAAAACAACACTAACAATGTAGTGCCTTTCTGACACATGGGGAAGAATAATAATTGCAGATATTATACAGACACTAATGTAGTGAGGAAAATAAGCTTTTTTTTTTATCTTCTCTTGAGCATAAGAGTCTGTACAGGCACAATTAAAACTGTGAGACTTTATTATTCTTCTTCTCCTGGTGCTACACAATAGAGAATCAGTGCAGCTGTGAAGTGGTTTGCTTTCTGTCTCTGGGTGCATATTCAGGGGGAGCTTTGAGCTTTGTGTTCTGAGCAATGGAAATAAGACCCCAACATTTCTATTAACATTTCTGTCTTGCCTAAATGGTGCTATTTATCTTCTTATTTGCTGCTCTGACAAAAAAGTTTTGTTGTTTTTACTCTTCTTGACTTGCTCTTACAATTTAAACCTTTATAACCTGTGCCTTATATAGTCCTAATGACAACAGTACATGTATCTTATACAAAAATCAAACTGTAAAATCTATTTCTGAGAATTTCTGTAAAAATGTCATATAGATACTAGATAATTGCTGTAAATTCATTGCAACTTTTACCAAGTGCAATATTTAGTTTCTTGCCATCACCTTCAATAAATTGAATAATACTCTCTTCCCTACATAATGACAGCCATTTCTTCTTTCTTTATTGTTGCTTTACAGTTCAACCCATGTAAATATACAGTCTTGCAATGCTATAAATAATTGTGTCTAATGTGGACCTCACACAGTTCTAAGTTGCACATGAATATAAGGAGTTTTTGACCCTTTATGACCCAAGGATTTCTGCATCCATCTGCAGCATCTATGGGGAGAGGTCAGAATCAGACTTTTGCCAAAGGTGATATTCTCACCTTAAGATAAAAGTTGAACTTTATAGGCTCAGAATTGCACCCTCAGAGGTGCCTGGGTCCTATATCCAGAAATGATTCATGGAGATACTTGATTGTCTGAAATACTGAGATTGGGCTGAGAATGATGTATTAAAGTTGCTCATACCCTTTAATGAGGAAGTAGTAAACTTCCTTGGCACTAATTGGAAGGTTTAAAAAGATGGTATTGAGGTGGCATGAACTCATCAGCAGGATCTACAGCTCTTTGCATTGTCATACCATAAAAAATGCAACCAGGCTCAATCTTTTACTCAATAGGCAAAACACCTAATGAGCATAGAGATAAGGTCTTAATGGATATTCTGTTGACAGTTTTCCCCATAATATTATGAAACCACTTGCATGAAAACCAAAGTCTGACTGAATGTTCTTGAAGACCTTCCGAGACCCTAGAATGAACTACAAAAAAGACAAAAATCCTAGGCAAAATTCACTTTCTCCAAAGAAAAAACACCTTTCTTTAATTTTTGTTGGTGATTTTTATGGTGGTTTTTGTTTGTTTTTTGTTTGTTTGAGGGTTTTTTTTTCCTTTTACTGGATATTCATAGCAATAAACTTAAATAAAGCAAAAACATATTTAACCCAAGTTATGCATTTCTTCACCTGGAAAGAGAAAAAAAAAAGATACATTTCTGGTAATTTTTTCCCATTCTACAATCCTGCTGGAGGGTGCCCATCTGTTCTGATGAGTGCTGTAAAGCCTGGGTAAAACAGAATAAGATCAGAACTTAATCACCCAGGCAAATAAGGTGCAATCCCATCAACTGCCACTAATAGCTGGTAAATATTGTCAATAGTTCTGTTGCTGCTCAGGTGTCAAACAATTAACACAGGATTCATAGGTTATCTAAAAGCCTCTCCTTTACAGTTTTACTCACGGTACAGCCCTTAGTATTATTTTTCATTTATGATCTCTTTCCCCTCTCCTATGGATCATTTATGAAGACTACAAATGAAAGAACTCACATAAATGCACAGGGGATAGCAGGTTTTGAATATTTGATGCAGGCAACCTTCTAGAATATTGTAATGGGTACTAGAAATTTTAAACTATAAGTGAGGTACTGAGAACAGAATAATGGTCAAGATTCTTATATCTTCTACCATTATTGAAAGTTTCTTCTAACATTATTAACAGTATAGCCAGGGTAAAAAGTGTATGTTGTTTGAGGAACTGAAAGATGTTTGTATGGCCATATATTTGTGAAAAAACTCTTCTTAATGGACAGTGGGACATTAGTTTGTAAGCTCATACAAGCAACTATTAGTCTTGGACTGAAATTCAGAACCACTGTCATTGAACAACAGCAGGAAAAAATTTCATTTTTTTAACATTGTAGTTCTGCAAATAAAAACTATAGGATTCATATCTCAATCTATAGCAAGAGTAGTAGCGATGCAAAGAGACATCCATAAAATGGAAATAAAGAGAGATAAAAGAACTTTACAAAATTCTACAAGAAATTGGATCTCCACACTAAGTAATTCACAATATTTATCTCTGCAGGGAAGGGGAAAGAGAGAAAATGAGGCTTGGTTAATCTACTGCTGGCATTGTGCTTTTCAGAAGTAAAATACTAAGGTTTGGGAACATGGCAAACTGATCATTTTGCTTGCTACATGTACAGTATGAGTCTAGCAGTCTATTAAAGGGACAAAAAATCTGACTAATCAGTATACACCATTTTGGACACTTCAACAAATATTGTATGCTATTTCTATTTCTAAAAATACATAATTAGCAAAATTTCAAGTCAGCAACAATTTTTAAGATAGTTTACAGAGCTCCGAATTATTCTATGCTTGGAGTATTTGCTTTGTTTTCTGGAAATTATCTTATTGTTTCATGAGTTTTTGCTTGATTATTTATCTTAAATTGTCCTTGATGCATCGTCCTTTCACTTCAAATTGAACTCAAGATACAAGGTTACTCAGTCTTTCTGACAGAAAGATTTATGTCTGTATAGAAAATGCCACAATGAATATACAAACTGAAAGTTGTTACTGATAGTGAAGAAGGTAAATTAATCATATTTCTGTAATGCTGAAACTATGTCTCCTTTTTTATGGTGATCTTATTGCAAGTAATCATCATTCTCTTCTCAAAATGCAAATTGACATGTTTTGGGTCTAAATGGTAAAGTCATAATCAAAGTGATATAAAAAAAACCTGATACATCAAAAGGAAGGAAGCATTTTAACAAATCATATTAATGGCAGTTATTAATGTTCCTAAAAAACTGACCCTTGGAAGATAAGAAGCAGTTCTCAAATATTGAAAAGCTGATGAAAAAATAAAAATGCATATTTTTATGATCTGTGCCATAGGTCCATGTTGAAATAAACAGCTTATATTGTTAGCTAGTTTTATGTCTAGCACTATAAAATATATAATTATCAAAGCCATATAATTGAGTGAAATCTTATCAAATGTAAACATATCCAGTGTTAAGAACACATAACATGTAAATTTCGTCTATGTATCATGGAGTAGTATTTGTACTATTTCTTTTACAAACACCTATGGGTAAAAGCATCCTAAATTTACCACTATAATAATTTGATTAATTATGCATTTAATTATTGTTGAAGAATCAACAGATTCCCAGTCCTCTAGATGAGAAACAATATGTTTAGGAAAGTGTTGCCTGAAGAGACTGGGTTTGGACAATGACTAACAGACTTTAAGTTGTAGGTTTTAGATTTGTTAAGGATGTTGAAACCTAAATACCATGTCAAAATCTTTACCTTTATGATGTGTATTCTGAGTTAAACAATAACAAAAAATATTGCCCCCTTCATAATGCTTCAGGCCCTTGTGAGAAAGATGCTCTCAATCCACCTTCTTTATGCCTTTGTATACTGAAAGGCTGCAACAAGGTTTCCCTTGAGCCTTATCTTCTCCAGAATGACACCACCTCCCTCAGCTTTTCTTGATAGTAGGGGTGTTCCAGCCCTCTGACGGTTTTTGTGGCTCTCTTCTGGACCCACTCCAACAGGTCCATGACTTTCTTGTACTGATCTAGTATATGATTTAGTCATCTTTTCAAGAGAAAAAAGCAAAATGTATTTAATGACTCACCAAGAAGTTGTCATCAAATATCTGAAAAAGGCACATTTCAAGTTGTCATGATTATTTTTCATATGCAAGCATATTCACCACAATAATGGCATCCCAGAGCTTCAAAATAACAGTTTATAATTGTTGATATTAATCTGTTTTTGAAAAAACACACACTCTTAAGTTTGACTGCTGCATGGGTTGGATTTATAAATGTAGCCACTTCAGAAGCAGCAGCTTTGGTCATAACCAAGCCATATCTGTCAAATGTTCAGATTACCAAGAGCTGTGCAAATGACCTCATATTCAATAACACACACCTGAGGACTGCTCTCCTAAGCCCATAAAGATGACCGAGTGTAGTCCAGTCCCCATCCCGAAACCAGAAAGCCTTTAGCAGGACCTTTAGAGCTCAGATTTATCTCTTTGAAACAGCAAACTTTCAACTGCTTTGCATAAGTCTCTTGTGTTCATGGAAATCAGAGGGCTTTATTGCTTATTCAGTCACAACAGAGCTACAAGAAGAAATAACAAGTTATTTTTAAATTTTCCAATATTTCGGACAGCATCATCATATTTCATATATTAAATGCAATTATGTTCTCATTCCATCAAGGCATTAGGAGGCACATTCTAATTTTATGCTTCTAAATATGGAGGCCAAGACCAAGTGCCACACCAAACACTACATGGGAGCTATGACAGACCCATAGAACATGAGCCCACAAAGCACTTTCTGGAGGGAATTCCTCTTAAACAGTGCTTAGGCACCGCTTCTTAAAATGGCTTCAATTTCTGCACTGCTGTGAGTTAATTCTGGCTGGCAGCTCAGCATAACCCAACTTCTTGCTCACTCCCCACAGTGGGGTGAGGGTAGAAGTGAGAAAATATGAGGGGTGAGATAGAATTTTCATCAGTAAGCCAATGCAGGCATACCTGTTGGCAGGCAGATGTTTGGATATTTCCATGAAAGCAGGACTCAATCCTTAATAACAGCTACTTGGGAACACAAATGCCGTGACTTCTAACACCTTCCCCCTTCTATGTAGATGCTTTTGCTATGCATGACATCACATATTGTGGAATATCCCTCTGTTTATTTGGGGTCAGCTGTCACTGCTGTATCCCATCCCAAATTCTTGAGCACCCCCAGCCTACATGCTGGCAAGACAGTGTGAGACGCAAAACAAAAGGGCCTTGATGATGTGTAAGTACTGCTCAGCAATACCTAAAATACAAGTGTGTTATCAGTGCTATTTTGGTGAAAAGTCACACCCCCATACAATTATGAAGAGTTACTATTTCATCCCAAAGAAAACCAGTGTACTTAGTAGGATAGAGTATGAGAGTAGGGAGGACTAGTCTAATAACTTATATAAACTGCTCCCTTTCAGTGTACTTGTGTTAAAAAAATCCAGCTTCATGTTGTTGTCACCACGTGCATTTCCTTTTTCATAGTTAGTAGGGTCCCATAAGCTTTCCTTGCATGTTTTGTGCATACAGCAGCCTTTGCAGACTTGTGCCTTGTGCTTTAGGTACTTTCTGTGCATTTTCAATAGTTATGCAAAGATTTATCACACACAATCTTGTTTCCCTTGTCTTGAAACTTCTCCTTTGCTAAGAACTGTGAAAAAATAAAAGACATTGCTTTCAGATTATGTAGTATAATCTGCTTTTTCACCATCAACATTCAAATTTATAAGTGCTACTAAAACTTCTGCTAGGCATTATTTTACAGAATCATAGAATTATTTGGGTGAGAAGACTCCTTAAAGTTCCTCGAGTTCCAAAGCTCCTACCATGAGCAGGTATAGTAACACCTTCCCACCTCCACACTGCTGCGGTCTATAATTTTTTTTTTTACCCTTCAAATAAAAATTCCAGTCTGCCATAATGCATACATGCAAGATGCATTGGGATCTTTCTCTAAACTGTTTGCAAACTTTCTTGTTATCAACATTGCTTTCTCATAAACTATAAATGCCATCATAGCTTGTGTAATTCTTCAGAATCTTAACTTTCAAGATATATAATTTTTTGAAATTTCAGCATTTGCTAACACTGTGTAATTAACACTAACAGGATCACATTTTAAAATATTAATTCTGATAGCTGCAAAATCTGCATCTCTATACGCAGAAAATCTAAATAAGCTGATACCCCTCTGAAAATGAATGTGCAAAGACTTGGGTGATTATTTGCAGATAAATATGCATAAGCTGGATGCAAATATTAAACATGTAACTCAATCTCGAAAAAATTCTTGGTCACTGATGAGAAATAAGCTTGCAATTTGGAAGAGTTTATGTGAATTCCTTCCCCATGCCAAAGCATGCAGCCTCAGTGGCTTAGGATCATAGCACAGAAGAGACATCAGCTTCAAAGGACTCCAACAAAGACTGGATTAGCACATTAGGAAAATCAATGCCACTAACCCACATCATGCCCCAGACAATACGGCAGAACTGGGAAGAAGGAGAAGGGACTTATCTGATGTGATAAAATTATAAATTTCTGGGGTGAAATGACCTTGGCTGACTGCCAGGCTCCCACCCAGGTGCTTTTCCACTCCTCCTCACCAGCAGGCCAGTGGGGTGAAAACTAGATGGAAAAGCTTGTGGGTTGAATTATATACAGGGAGATCACTCACCAATCACCATCAGAGGCAGAGCAGACTTGACTAGCAGAAAATTAATTAGTCTATTTCTAATTAAAAACATATATTAAAGTAGGATAGAGAGAAATAGACAAAACTAAACTCACTTTCCCTTTACCCTACTCCTTCTACCCAGGGTCAACTTCACTCCTCTGTTCCAAAATCTTCCATCTCTTTCCCACTTGACTAGCAGTACAGGGAAGATAGGTAGTGTGAGTTGTGGTCAGTCCATAACCTTTTGTCTGTGCCACTTCTTTCTCTTCACACTCTTCCCCTGCTCCAGCATGGGCTCACTCCCACAGGACTCAGCCCTTCAGAAAGTGCTCCACTGAGCATTTCTTCATTACCTGCTCCAGTGTCCATATGCCACAGCTCCTATCAGAAAACCAGCTCCATATGGTCTTCCCTCCACAGGCTACAGATCTTGCAAAGAGCCTGCTCCTACATGGTCTCTTCTTAAGTGCAACTTCCTTCAAGACAAGTCCACCTCCTCAGGTGTGGGGTCCTCCACAGCCTGCAGAAAGACAGCCATGGTATCTCTACAGGCTACAGGAAAAACTCTTCTCTGGTGCCTGGAGTGCCTCATCATCTTCCTCTTTGCTGATTTCAGTGGCTATTGAGCCTTTCTTATGTATTTTTCTCACAGCTGTGTCAGCAATTTTTTATCCTTCCTTTTATGTCTTCCCCAAGGTTCTGCTGCCATGGCTAATGGATTAAGTTTTGGCCAGCAACAGGTCTGTTTTGGAGCCAAGTTGGCAGGGTTGTTCTCAATCTTCATCCCCCAGCCTGGATTGAAAATGGGGGTTGCCCTCACTGAAGTGCAGCGCTTGGTCTTGTTAAACCACATGAGACCTTCATGGGCCCACTTCTTGAGCTCGTCCAGGTCCCTCTGGCCAACTTGAATCCAGACATTTAATATGTAAGATTACCATGAAATCCTCTTTTAAACTCAGTACAGTGGGAGCTTCGCCAATGAGAGTAAAACAATAGCTGATCACATTTTTCTATTCAACTTTCAACTCAAGTTTTCTATACAAACTTTCCTAATATAATTTTTAATTGCTGGAAGACAGCTAAACTGGAATTAAGTATAACATAATGTTGTGGTTTAGGAATGGTACTCCCCAGTTTAGTTCTCCCACTGAAACTTTCCAAACCACACTGCTTCTTGCTTGTTCCCCCTTCTGCTCCCCAGTGTAGCTTCTGGAAAAGAGAATTGGAGGCACACCAGGAGAACGTCACAGGTTGAGATAAAAACAATTTACTGGAAACAGCAATGAGATAAGAAAAAAAATAGTAACAGCAGCAATATTAATACCAAAACTATACAAAAGACAGAGAGTGATTCACATGCCAAAATGCTCACTACGGAACTTGACCTGACACAAATGCAATAATGCTACTCACACCAACCAGAAGGAACCTCATCTTCCTGTGAGAAACTCCATTCCCCTTACCCCATCAATGATGTGAGGTGGTATAGAACAACTTCCAGGTCCTAGCCATGCCCCCTCCTAGCTACTGCAAAAGTTAACCCAGTCCTGGCTGGAACCAGGACGCATAAACAAAAAGAGGAAGGGAGAGCAAGATGGTAGCCAAGAGTTTGTTCAACTCTTGTAAAGGGAACTGAAAATAATTTAACTTTGCTTCAGTACAAATGTGGAAACCGGTCTGAAATAGATATTCCCCTCAACTCTAATCAGAAAAGAGTAAATGGAAACAGTGATGGTCATTGTTGAAAAGGCATGTTCTTATTGATAACAATGTAATTTGTAGCTGCTTTCGAACTAAAGTATGGTTAAATGGCTAATTATAACATCCAAACAAACAATTTCAGAGTGAAAGGCTTTTCCTTCCTGCAGACATATTTCTCAGGGATATCTTTAATACTGACTATTATTCAGGGAATTAATGTTTAAACAGATAGATAATTAATGATCTGTCTAAATATTCCTGATTTTTGTTATGCTTACCTTTTGATTAGCTTTAATCCATATCTTTGCTTCATGTCTTTATTTACTACCCTGCAGAACTCTCCTGAAATGCATTTCTAAATTGTATCTGTGCAAATACTGCAACATAGCAAGTATAAGAAATTCACTGAAGTTAGAATTACTTTCTTCAACTATTTTATTCTTTCACTATAAACATTTAAATAACTGTGTTTTCCCTTGTATACTTTTTGTTTCCCTGAATAGATTTTTATACAATTACATATATTCTTATGCAAACATAAATGTGTACTTAGTTTTACCACTGGTTCTTCCATATCATCTGGTATTCTAATTCCCCACATTTTAATAAGTATCACAAATCATAACAACAAAACACGTATGAAAAATTTGACAAAACAAGACATGCAACACAGTTAGTTCAAAACAGACTACAAGTGGTAATTCACTTCCTCAAACTATTTATAGTTTATATAAACAAAGTTGTTGCTTAGACTCTTGTGTAATAAAACAACACATTTGTGAAAGCATAACTTTATATAAGCATATAAAAATTATAAATTTATTGGACTATTTATTTGTAGTGAATAAATACTGTTTCTTAGCTACAATACTTGGCATGTAGCTCTTTATAGCAAAAGAACTGTGGAAAAATGGAACTAGAACTAAGTATATAAATAATTTGTTTTGTTGTAATTTTTGCTTTTTTCCTATCTTCAGTTATTAACTGCACTGATGGTCTTGCTGGATGGGAGTATTCAAACAATTCCGTTTTAGTCATCCAAATTCCCTTTAGCATGATTAACAAAGGGGCTCACAGAACAGTCAGTGGTCCCCTTATGAACAGATGGCAGAAACTGATGCTGTTAGCATCAGATCACCCATTAAACTCTAGTGAGACTGCAGGGACTAATTCTGTATCCATCCCTATAGAGTATTACTTCTCAATGCACTGATTTAACTATGCATGAGAAAACTGAGAGCAACTGCGGGAAAGGTTACTTCCCCCTCATACTTTGATCATTTGAGCTTTAGATATGCTAAAAGGCTGTATCATCCATTGGTAAGAGTGAAGAATTCAGTCTGATCTAAGAACTTAAGAAGGAGAGCTGTACTTATCATTCTTTGACAGGATTAAATAAATACATCATCATGTAGAGGAAAAAAGTTTTGCTGTTGAACAGTATATTTGGACATAGTCAAACTCCTCCACCTCTTTTCCAGTAGAAAAGACAGACTAGGGCCTTAATTGCAAAGATAAAATTGTGTTGTAGAGCCTACTGCCAAGCCCCATGATTAGAAAATGAAATCATTGCTTATTCACTTTTTCCAGGCTATTTTATTATTATTTATGCATGGTTTTGTGCTTTGGGTTACATGTTTTCTCTTAATGACTATTTCTACAATGCAGAATGTGTAAAATCCTGCTGCTAAGGAACAGGTCCACAGTAAGTTAATCATGCACATTATGTTGCAGTTACACTATGACCCTATCTGCTTTTCCACCCTGTCAAAAGTGATTTAAATTTTCACCTTACACTTACCAGTAGTTTGGTTTGATTCTCTTGTGAAAGTTTTATTTGTATCTGGTCATTCCCTGAAGTAAGTAGCTACATATTTGTTTAATGCATCCTTGGCATATGGACTAACTCCAAAACTGACAAGCTCTTTAGCACTTATGGTCTGAATTTCAGAATTCATTGCCAAAAATATATCAAAACATTTTCTCCTTCTTATCACGAGGAGGAAATGCTGATTCCTCAAGATGAATTTATATTGGCTTTTGCTGCATATCCTTGCTATATTTTGAAATAAGATATTTTATCAAACAGTGTATTGTCTAATTTAGTTTTGACAGCATTTATAATGAAAAATCATGTCAGATACTTTGAAAGGAGCAGACTGTATTGTAAAGCTCTTTCACACAATATGTTGAATTCTATGGTATGCATGCCACTGAATTATGAACAAACTATAAGCATGTGACTGAAATAGAAAATATTTATAAAAATTTCTTTAGAGAAGCAAGTGTGAATGAAGAGAGTGAAGAACATTTTACCACATTGACCTGAGACTGTGATTCACATACAGGTAAAAGGGGAGTTGGTTCTCACAAGCACAGGGGATGTGTTTGATTCTGCCATAAGATCTCTTATGGCAATCTTCTGCAGGAAGTCAGGCAGGGAAATAGTTACCACTCAAGATATTTATTATGGAAATTAATTTCTGGTGTTAGCCTTAAAGCATATGTTGAACAAACTGCTTTCCATAGGCTTATTGGGGTCAGGTGGGGATGGCTTCCAGAAGAAAGCTTTATGACAGTGCTGTGTACTTCCAGACCTGCTTCCTACAGTATAAATATGATAGCATTAAAAAATCAGAGCTTCTTTCTGCAAGACTAGAGTATTTTAAGGTGTATGTAACCTTTAGGCTACCCAGCCTGCTAAGGTCTGTACCAAGAAGGCTATTGGGCTGTATTGCCATTTGCTCTTGACCTGTGTGCCTGGTTTCCATTGCATAGAAAAGAAGAAACGGGAGAAAGAAGTGCAGAGAGGAAGATTTTGAGAACAGTGCATGCTCATATCCTGTCCTGCTTTGGAACTGGGCACAGCTGAGAAGACTTCAGGTCAAAGGCCATGTTAGCATAAATCTCTTTATGAAACTGAGGGATCTCTGGAGAACCATATAACTCAGAGGTGGCTCCTAATATCTTCTTCAGGCACTCATGTTATTCAACAGGATAATTGGATAACAGGATAATTTATATATTGGTTTGCTGCTGAATGTGAAATGTCCTTATGCCTCAATACATCCAGAAGTTTCCATAGTGGTTCTGTTTTGCTGATTCAGGTGTTACAGAATCTTTTGAGAATGTGCTCCTGGGATTCCAGTGCCGTAGGTACATCCTCAAAAGTCTCAATCCATGAAACAGCTAAAAAACCCAAAAGTTTTAGACCGCTGGGATTGTCCTCATCAGTCAATGGTTATTTTATTATCCCAGCACATGTAAGACCCCAGTTTGAAACTTTACATTATTTGATATCTGACAACCACCAGTTCAATCTGCAACATGCCAGTAACCCAGATAATGGCACATTGTTTCTCATCACAATGTCATTTGTGGATTTGGTGTGAGTGTCTTTTACATTTTCACTGCTGAAGAGTCTTTAATGCATAGAAATCCTATTTATTTGTGTTAGCAAGACAGTCCTTCCTCATTCTAATGGGTAGGACATTTACGTGGATATATGGCATCTAATTTATCTTTCAAATAAAGAAGCATTCATGTGCACAGAATGGATCACTTTAAACACAAAATTTCTACACACACCCTCTTGGAAGGATTAATATAGTTAACGGATTTTAAAGGGAATGTGAAACTTAGTGTTTCTCCTCAACATCTCCTCCTTATGAGTTTATAAGATTCCTTGTCCATTTTGACCACCTCACTAAATGCCTGCCTTGGATATGTTTTTCTTCTTATAGCTCACAGCTTAGGCACCTTTCAGTGTTGCAAATTTTTTGCTTAGTCCAGTCAATGTCCCCTGTTCTCAACACTTATGCAACACATTGACAACACTACAGCTTTAAGTTCACTTTAAAGGTATAATTGTCTGCTCCTGAAAAATTTCTGCTTTAACAGGATGTGGCAAATCATTACTCTTTGATGTAACTAAGAGCATACAACTTTCTCATTTCTTGAGAAAGCTGTCATCAGATCACAGAATCAGAGAATCTTAAAATATCTGAGTTGGAAGGGGCCCAGAAGGATCGTCAAGTCCAATTCCTGGCCCTGCACAGCACCATCCTTAAAAATCATACCATGTGTCTGACAGGATTGTCCAAACTCTTCTAGAACTCTGTCAAGTGTGGTGCTGTGACTGCTTCCCTGGGGAGCTGTACCAGTGCTCAAAAACCCTTTGGATGAAGAAGGTTTTCCTGGTATCCAATCTAAACTTCTCCTGGCTGAACTTCAGGCCATCCCTCATGTCCTGGTAATCACCAATAAGTTTTTCCTGTCTATTTGTATGTATGTTCATCATTCATCCTCAATCAAAGTGAATTTAGTAAAGTAAGAACGCCGAAATAGGCTTCAGTATTAGGATAACTTTGGTTCCAACTTGTGAAGTTGCAATCCTTGTCTGTAAGGCTTTTAAGTCTATTTTTCATAATTTTGCTTTGTATCCTATTTCTCTCCACATACACTTTCTACCACCTAGACTACAAACATCAACTCAGGCACTGTTTAGAAGTATGATTTTACCATATCATATGAGCAAGATAGTATAAAACTGACATCACCATCAGAAGGATTTATTTACCTTTATTTACAGATTCTGAGAACATCCATCTAGACTTGCACCCCTTTTTAGAGTTAGCATAGTAATCACACAATTCAAATTAAACTACTGAAATCCATCACCATACAGTTGTAGTTTAAAATCCAGCTGGAAATTAAGCTCCACATAGCCACTGCCCTCCACCCACCCCCTTGGGTGAGAGACAAAAGGCAGAGACTCTGAGTTAAGAACTGTTTACTGGAGACAGCAATGGGATAAGAAATCAAACAGTAACAGCAACAATACTAATAACAACAGTGTATAAAATAGTGTGATTACATACAGAAATGCTCACTGAGCCTAACCCAGCATGACTGCACTACCACGCCACACTGCTGCTTGCTCCCCCAGAAAAAGGAGCAAATGGCCACAACCCCTCCAAGCAGCACCTTTTTCTTCCATCCCCAGCCATGTCCCCTTTCACTGCAGAACTGAGAATCTCTCTGCCCCCCTACCATGAGTGAGTGGTATTGAATAACAACCTATGCATACCCACCTGGCTCCAAGCTCTGCCCCCTCACAGCAACAGTGAGAAAATTAACTCTGTCCTGGCCAAAACCAGGACACGCACTTGGAATCTTAAAAGCACACAAATTCTGAAATCTAAATGCACTATACAAATTAAAGAATTCTTCTTCATTTTCATTTCTTATCTCCATAAATGTTCATGAAGACAATTGATGAGCTAACATCTAGTCACTCCCTCATCAAGGTACACTGCAAAGAATTTCTCTTGCAAATTGAATCACCCTAAAGTTCTTATTGATACAAATTAAATTCGTAGGAGGCAAGAAGCCTCAGTTTCATAACTGAACAGAAAAATCACAAAGATGTTGAATATATCTTTTGAGAAGAAAAATTAAAGATTCTACTGGAAAATACAAGCTGGTGATTCTGTGTCTCATTTGAGTCTTATTTATGACGCCTACATTTACTCCAGAATATAGATAGAATAAACATACAAGTAACAGGATTGGGTTGTTCTCTAGCATTTTTGAGCTATTCTGATAAAAGCTGCCAGTCAAAAAGCTGACAGAGAAGTTTTCAGCATTTCAAAATTTACAGGAACTATGAGGGGTGGTGTCACTGAATCTCTGGAAGTGAGATGTTTTCTGTTAAATATTTACTGGTCCTGATAACGTTCTAAAAATGTTTCAGTAAATCATTTTCAGAGAACAGCCCTGTTATTCCCTGCTTCCACCCCTGCAAAGAACATATAGGGATATTAGTCTCTTCACAAACTTTTACTGGTGGAAGCTTTACACCATTAAAGACAATGCCATTAACCTTATTCAGTCTAAGAGTGCACTCTAATTCTTTAGAGCTTCATCTAATGTGCATTGCTCTGTCAGGTGATAGCATGAGTGAGGTGTCAGATGTCCGTGTTTTTTCCCCAGCATGAATGACATTGTGATAGAAAGGGGCAGCAACCCATTTTAGGTCAGGAGAAGAACAGTCATGTGTACTGCATATGCAGAAGTGCTTTAGTCTTGTGAGACACAACCCTAGTAAATCCATCTTCCTTGTCTCTAATCTGTTAAGGCAGTTTGCTTGTTCTACTACTTCCTTTCAAATGTAGTGGTCATATCTTTGCATTTTTAAAGCTACATGTTCAGAGCCAGCTTCTTTCATGCACTCACACAGGCCCTCAAGCTGGTTAAAAATCAGTGCTGTAAATGAGCACTCAGAACCAAAATTACAAATGCAACTTGCCATCTGCATTTTGACCAGGTATGCCTTTTCTTTTCTAACAGAAAACAAATGGTGACTGCACACACTTCTTCCAACCTGATACACCACTTACACAGTGTGCTAAGAAAACTTGGAAATTTGCATATGAACATATATGTGCTAGACCTTTTCTGATAAAATTCAAATAACTTTTTAAAACTGAATCAGTGATGAACCACATCAGGAAAACACTGCTCTGGCCAGACACTGTCACTTCTGCTGACTTGCCTTTGGGATTTTCACCAGGAAGAGTGGCTGACCTGCACAGAGGAGGAAAGGACTAAAATTATTTCACAGAGATGTCTATCAATATGCAGCCTTTATCTTAGCATTTTGAAGTGTTTAAAAGATCTGAGGTCTTTGTGGACACAATACACGTTCAAATGCTGAACTGAGAAAACTGAGGTATAATTCTAAGGACCTGAATGGCAACAGAAGCAACCATCTCCCCCCCACCCCTTCCCCCCCCCCAGTTTTATAAAGCAATTTGGAGGCACATGTAACTATTGTTTCCATATTAGCACTCAGCAGCGAGAGATGATCTCAGAGCAGGGCTGTCCTACTGTGGTTTCCAAAAGATATTAACAAAAGGAATTTCAAAAAATAAAGCCTTATTAATGAATCTGAGTGAAACTTCTTTGTAGTTTCAAATATTTTAATTGATTTAGGTTTTAACCTGAAATATTATTTTCTGTTTGGATCAATAAAGGGTTTAAAATTTTAAAAATATTCAAAGACTATTATTTTTTGTATTAACTTGACTGTCTAAATTGCTAAAATGAGATTCTTCTCCTGTCAGTTTTATACCAGTTCTAAAAAATCAAAGCAGGAAAACTAGAAGTTCTGGGAAAGTATTTTATTAGTTAGCTTAATGTGAAAATTGTAACTGAGTTCTTCAGACTTTGGAAGCTATGTCACATGGAAGTGATGGACAACACTTTTCCCCCCATCTAGACATTTTTTTTAATTTAACCTTCTGCAATTTTCAACCATTTCCCATTCTTTACTGGATGTATTTATAGAGAAATTCACATTAATAACAACTTCTATTTCTAATATAAAACTATTCTTTTTAGTGCATTGCTAGAATTCTCTGTATTTCAATATATTTTTTTCTCTTTTAATTTTTTTTTTAAATTTATGGACATCAATCCTATCTATTGCATGTTATCATCCCTTAGTTTAGCAGTCTGCCTCCTGGTTCTGATAAATATTTTTCCCATGAAAAGGTGTAAAAGCTTATGATGCCTCACAGAAAATAAAAAGAAGCAGTCCATTTTTATTAGTAAAGGATCACCACGTGTACTGTGTCCCTATAAAACATCTCTTTTCAACATGAGAATTTGCAGTTTATTTTTGAATAGTGTTTTCCTCAGCAGATGTTGAGTGTGAAACAATGTCATGCTTATTTTGTTATAATCAATGAATAGGGAGGGAGCAGTGAGAGTTCACATGCATTACTAGTTTTTAGATTGCCAGTCTGCAGTAATGCTAGAGCTAGAGACTGTGGGCAGAGCTAGGTGCTATCATAGTAAAACAAAACCCAGATATTCACTTTGCAGCTCTCTTGTCTTCTCAACTAGAGTATCAAAGGACTTGTGGTCTGTCTGCAATTTTCAGCAAATCATTTGCACAACACTGTTAACCAGCAGATACACTGTGACAATCGCTAAAATCTTATTTTCAGCAAAACACATTTTGCTCCCCTCCACATGCAAACATTTCCACATATGCTTCTGCTGTCACATTTACAAAATATATAAATTAATGGAAAATTACCATATGTTCCTGACAAGAGGGAATCTTTCCTAGTAACTTTTCACAAGAGTTTCAATTTTTGATACTGATATCCAAATAACACCTATCATAAAGAAGAGACATTGTTTTACCTGCTGTTTGGCCTCTCAGATGGTTATTATGCTCAGAGGTAATCCTTCATAAGCTGGAACAGAGCTTCATTGTGAATTGGCCATTGCAATAAAATAGGGTATATCTGGATATTCCAAGACTTTGAACCATTTGATTCCATTGCCTACATCCTAAATGCACTGAATCTGAATATTCAGTCTTTTCTCTGGATATACTTTTCTCAAACTTGCATCCTGAAATAAGAAGGAACTTATATAGTAAAACCAGGGACTGAACCCTTTGCATGAGTCCCTAATTCTCAACAAGAAAATTTTAAAAGGGCTCAATAAAAGGTAGAATAATCAATTTCCAGTCCATAAGGGCTATAAACAATTTAAAGACACTACTGAATATAATTAAAACATAAAGTCCTCATTAAGGAATTAGCCGAGCACCTAAGAATCTGCTATCCTATTAGAAAACTGATTATTTTTAGAACAATTGAGAAGTTGCAAATACCTCATTAATTAATGTTAAATGTGTGTTAGCAGTCAAGTGTTCACCTGCAATTTTGTCTGTACCATTATAATATTTATGGCTCTGTGAGGATTCTAGAATGCAGTTAACTTGCCTCAAAACTCTGACAAAGGGAGGGAAGTTTTCATAGGATAAGGCACCATGACAGGCACAGATGGCAAACAGGAAGGTACAAATTTCAGGCCTGCGTGGAGGTGAAAGGTTTGGAATTAGCACACTGGACAAGACTCCACTGTACAAACTGTGGGAAAAGTGTGGATGGCAACAGGAAGATGCCAGGCCTGGTGAGGCAAATCTAGGTAGTCTACCTGGGAAAAAATTCTCACCATGGCAAACTGTGAGTAAAGGAAAAAACTGCTTTCACACATACCATCCCAAGTCATGGGAATGGCACCTATGCCTCATGGATACCCAGGACTTGGACTATATGAAATGGTACCACCAGAAAAACACTTTGGGATCCCCACCACCAAGAAGACAAGGATCAGCAGAACATTGCAAGGACCCACATGGAACATCTTTTGATTAATCTCTCCCCTCCACTTCCTCTGTCTCTTCCTCCCCCCACCCCCTACCCCTTTTTTATTTCTCTCTCTCTCTACCTCACATTTACTGTCAAATGAAATCTGTTCTGTTGACTTCACATATGGTCTCATTTGCATCTTAATTCAGGCAGAGGCATCTCTTAATATGTGGATCCTAACATTGTTTCAGTGTATCATAACATTATTTTGGTGTCAGAAGCGGGATAACAACAAGTCAGAGCTTCACATTTCAGTCCTCATCCATGAACAAGACTCAGCTGAGTCTCAGTTTACATGAATGTAAATCAGCCCCATGTAAACCATGGGGACAATTTCCATGTAAGTCCAAGTTGATGAAGGGCTCATCAAAGAGAGATACCACTTTCATCATGCAGTGTTCATCCTCAAGACTAAAGCCAAACTGTAACAGATTACAGAAGCCACAGATAGAGAAATTTACCCAATAATGCTCACTGACATTTTCTGAACCTATTCTTACAGTTCTGGCACAAATCATTCTTTACTCTGGATGAAAAATATAAAAGCCTAAACTGTATTTTACAAATTTTTCAGCACATCTTTTGGAAAAAACAAGATTAACCATACTTTTCCTGCAATTTCTCCCTTCCTTCTGTCCACCTTTTCCATCCCAATGTCCAGGTAAACAATTTAAGGTAATGTCTTCCACGGGAATTTTTTGTTAGTTGCCACTCTCATGGAGCCTGTGTGAAAGCTTCACCCATGTGCTGCTACTAAATAGAATCTAATTATCAGATCCTGTCCTCCTATCAATGGCAGCAGCAGCAACATCTTCCAGCTTGGTTTGCTGATGTTCATACACAAAGCATCCAAAATACAGAGAAGGTGAAAAGAGAGAGGGAGCAAAGCAACAGCAGTTTTTCACTGATGTATGCAAAGGCAAAGGGTAGAAAAGGAAAAAAAAACCCCTGCAGTTAGAATTGATGTTAAGTGATACTTTTCATCTATCTATATCCTGTGTCTTCCATCCCCCTCAAATCCTGATGCCACTCATCAGTTAGCAAAGGAAATGGTTTACTAATAAACTAGACTAATTTGCTTGCTTAACTTTACCTGTTGAAAGTAATCTTATACCAAGGTGTCCTGTAAACAGTCAGCAGAATCATTAGTCATTCAAAAGCCACATACAAAAGGGAAAGGAAGATAAAACAGAGGAAGATTTGATCTACTCAAAGAGACTAGAAAAGGTGTAGCTTTACTAAGGTCTCTGAACATAAGCCTGCTTACAGCTAACAAGGCTGAGCTGAGCTACTCTGCTCTTGTTAAACAAAAAAGAAAAATGGTTACATTTCTGAGTTAGGAGTATTCAGAGATCATTTACCATTTCAGACCTCTTCTGAATTGTACAGATCTTTTCCCTTGAAATTCAAAATATTACCATAAAATCTTCCTTCTGAAAACAGCATTGCAACATAGATATTTCACATATCCCTGGTGAATCAAAAATTCAGATGAGTGTGTTCATCAGCTATGAGTGCATTCTCTATACTATTTCGTTATTAAAAGCAACAATACTGGTAAAACCCCCTTTTTTTTTCCAATAAATAAACAATGACTTAATATTATCATCCCTTTTTAATTACTGATATAAGAGTGCAATTCTAAGGTGGCATCAATAAATGTGAAATAGTATGTTCTTCATACCAGAAAGAGCTTCCTGGTGCCCATTCTGTTGTCTCAGAAGCAATTCCAGAAGTAAGATATTCCTTTAATTAACTATACCAATTTGTATATTTAATTATTTGTTATGCTTCAAAGACATTTCTGATCCCATAAAATGCAGATGGTCTTTGTTGATTTTTCTTTTATCTTGTTGCAGTCCAACAGATCTCAGCTGAGGCTTCTGTATGGAGCAGTCCTAACTAGACCAAAATGAAGAGAGGGACAAGGTGGCAGCAGTCCACCACCTCACTGGTGTTACTCTAGCTGACCGCTATGGCCTCCTAACCCCAATGGCCCCAGGCTTTAACATCTCCTAAAACCACAGGAGGTCCAACAGTCTCTGTTGCTCTCGGCATGTTCTGGCTTTTGTCTGAGGTAATTTTCATTTTGTTATTGGCCATTAACATCTGTCTAACCTTTAAAGAGAGTCTAACCTTTAAGTTATTGAGCAGGTATAAGATGCAGGACTTACTTCTTCTAAATTGTTGGCAGATCTGAAATAGATGCTGTGTCACGATTGATATAGCATGATGATGACACTTCTCCAGGGCATTCCCAAATGGTGTATTCAAAGTTCATGTTGTTAAATGGAACAATTAATGCAACAATTTTGACTTATATATCTTCACTTGTAAATCATGAAGTCATTAACCTTAAAAAAGCCAACCTGTTGTTATTCATCATGCTCATCTGAAGGGCTTGATGCTGCAATAAAACAATACTTCACAGTTTGAATGCCCCAGTGAAACCTGATAAATACAACATTTTAATGCACTGGGAGTATTTTGTAAAGAAAAAAGTCAAGGCAGAAAGACATAAAAAAGAAAATAGAGCCAAAAACTCCCAGGTAACGTTAAACATAAAAAAATGGAAGGTGCTGATGGTGAACTTTGTCCCTGCATTATAACACAAACCAGATATGTAAAGGGCAGCGAATGTAAGTAAAAAGAGCATCTTGGCACAAAACAAGAAGTTAGATCAAATATCTAGGGAGTATAGACAATATCTGTAAGTATTCTTTTGTGATGGGGTAAAAGAGGCATGAAGACAAATATGATTCAGTGGCCAAAATATACAGTCTTTTTCAAGGAATGATCTTCGATTACAGTAACTAGTGAGAATTTTAGCCAGAAAATTTTGGTCATAATAACAAAGTCTCTTAATTATAATGTAGATTTTATTTTAACTCTTACTGGGTAAAACTCCTTTTTACTGAAAATGCCTAATCACAGTGTAGGTTTTTTATTTCAGCTGCTTTCTTAATGATGAACTAATTCTTAATTTGTTTTGTCTGCCAATAGTTATTGATTTATATATTCAAAAATACTAAATAATTTCCAAATGAAATATTTAGAAGCATAACAACACATAAGAAAAGAAATTTGAAGTTTTTTTACAGTAAGTGGATGGATAAAAGGAACAACTTGAATCCTGTAAACAATTTAGGCACTCCTAAACAGCATCCTGAAGAATAATTTCAGAATTAAATGACCAGAATAAGGTTTAAAAAAAAAAAGGTTCAAAGAAAATGAGCAGATTAGCACAGGAGTAGTTGTCTCTTACATAGAAAAATGCCAGAGGTGGAATTGACTGTACTCCACACTTGTCTGAGGAGAAAAAAAGCTCTGAAAGTGAATGAAAAATACCTTAATCATACTTTTCATTTTATCTCTTCTAATCATCAACTGTCAGCATTACCTTCTCTCATGCTCATAAAGCTGTACTGGTTATACACTAAGCTGACGCAAAATCTTGAATGGCAAGTTCTAGAGGACACAAAACACTATTTAAACTTACTGGCCCAGATCAGCAACTGGCATATATCACTCAAGTTCTGCTTAAATCAACACAACTTAGGTATCTGACTCAGATTTCCAGAGGGAAATGATCATATATCTATGAATATCAGCCTGACATTGTCTCCTGGTTTATAGGAAAGGTCTATAATTGAGCACACTCCCAATTTAGATATTTTAGACTTTCTGAGATACTGGCTCAAGTTAAAAGTACATTGTTACTATCTATAATAGACACTTGGCAAACTTATCTCAACAAAAATAGCAGATTTAATATTTCATGGGAAATGATAGTTTGCAGCAGTTCAAGGCAGGCTAACCTCCATAGTATTCAATGCCATTGTAGAAGAATAGAGTTTGTTCAAAACTATTTTGTTTACAGGTTAGTTATGTGCAATAACCATAAACTTATTTTAAATTATATTTTTCACAATATTTGGTGATATGCCAGCACAAATTTTCCACACTAGCTCTGATTTCATTTGTCCAGGTGTCTTAGTCAAAGAATGTATGAAAAAATAACACTATACATATACAATTTCTAAGTACATAGAGTATAAACGTGCCCTATTGTCATCCAAATGGACAGGATTTTTGCCTCCCACATCTCTTATCACCAACAGATGAATATAATTCATTTCACAAAATATATGGGGAGTGTGGGGTGTAAATTAAGTCACCACTGCATACATAGCTCCTTTTCTTGGCAGTTCCCAAATCTTTTGTTGACACCCTTGGTTTAAACATTTCTTCTCAGTATTTCCACTGAGCATTGGAAGGCCCAGTGAGAATCTGAAAGATCCTTTGTAGGGCTAAAGCCATAGGATTTTTTGCTGCATTAGCCAGCTGTACTACACAGTTCTTTGGCAATGTAATTTAGCACTATGCTAACTATATATAAATAGTCTCAGAAAAAAAAGGACCTTGCCCAGTGTCCTTCAGTGATTTCACTAAATTTCAACCAGAGTGTCAGAGAGCTTTGTCCAGCCCAGCACTGGCTTGGTAACAATATTGTAATGATTGTGCATTTGGAAAAGTTGTGCTATTCTTGCAAATGACTTTCTACATTTTCAAGCACCCATGAAATGAGATTAGAGGCATAATGCAAACCTACTCTCTTCAATGAAGTAGGATGCAAAACAAATATTGATTTGGCCTACTGCAGTGCTGTGCATGCAATCCAGCTCAGTCTGGAAAATATCTGGATTACCTTAAAGAAGAACTGCCTGCTCTGCTAACACAAACATTTTGTTTCTGGCCAGCTTAGTGTGTGGTATCAACACTGGTAGGTCCACACATCTGTAAACCTGGAAATACAGCCTATGTCTGTTTATCAGGGTGAGTCAGGCTGGAAGTCAGAGACATTCTGAGCTGGTGAAAGAACATCAGAACACAAGGAGCCCTGGAGCCAAGAGCTGATGAAGTGCTGCTGGTCTCCCTGGACAAGAAAAATGGAGCTGGAAGTCTCCATTTCCTGCAAAAGTTTAAGATCTTCCAAGCAGTTTCTGATTTGACAAAAGAAGCATTTCAATAAATAATTTTCCAAACTTTGTCAAAACTTAGAACCCCAGAAATATAAAACAAAACCAGATATTATTCTTAAACAGAAAGTCTTAGTCTGGAACTTCATTTTTTGGACATATATTCCTGTACTTTGCCTGTTAAAATACACTAATTGTAACCACTGATAAATATGTGCCCAAAATAAAAGTGAGAGGCAAGTAAATAAAAAAGAACTATAAAATTCAGTGTGCAAAATGGAAAGACAAAATTAGAAGTTAAAGAACAAATATTCACCCTTCATAAAACATAATAATATACGTATATCATAAAACATCCATTTCACCCCATTTTCTGCAATTTCTTATTTTTATGGCAGCAATAAATATTATTTGTATTCTAATTATTATAGTGCCTCAGAGATACAATTTCATAACAGCATGGATGATATTTAGATATGTTTTTTTAATATATTTATTTATTTTAATGGCAACGACTTTGATCTTTCTTCTTGTTCATGGCTTTGAAATTTTACTCCTAAGCAGTTATTGTGTAGCACTCACCATTTCCTTTTATTTTACTCATATTTATATATGTTTGGTCTTTTAGGATTGAAGGATACTTCTACTGGTATGTGCACTATGGGTATATAGTGTTATTTATGTATTATTTTTACTGTGCAACTGTCATTAGTAAATCCCTAATTCCAAAATTCCTTCCAGTTTTGATTTCCAGGTTGTTTCCTCAATGTAATTAGAATTAACATAAAAGTAAAGAGTAATCCATTTGGTACAGTTAAAAGGGTATACAACTATGTAAAGAGAAGGATCAAATAAAAATAGAAATTCTACACTATGTTGTAGGAAAATGTATAAAATTATGTAAAAATGTGGAGAGTGTTTCAAAGGCAACTCAGAATCTAATGAAATTCCACTGCAGCAAAAGCCCATCTATATTTTTGAAAAAGTTTCACCTTTGTGAATGTCACAGAAAACCTAAATCTGCTCCTTTTCATGTTTATGAATGTGTTAACTTCACAAGCAGTTCTACTGATTTCCTACTTCCCTTGAGAAATTCTCTCCAAAAGTGCCTCGTTCCTCCCATATTCAGCTGTCTCCTTCTAAATATCTCCATATCATCTCCTATTTGCTACCCAGCTGCTCAAATTTTGGAAATCCTGCCAACTTCATAATATGTCTTGTTTCTTAGGACATGTCTTGCATTTCCCTTTTGCTTTTCTTTCCATACATCTGCATTCATTTGCTGTTCTATGTCTTTTGGACTGTTTATATTGAAAATGGTAAATTCTAATAGGTATTTTACATTCTGGCTATCTTGTTTTGCCCTGTAAAATCTATGGATGTTCATGTCTGATGATGGCAGTCTCTGACTTACATATCTGTGTTTTAGAGAGTATGATGATCAGTAAGATAGGACTTTGCATACTTGAGGAAATCATGTGAATTTAGTGGATAGCTCAAGCAATTTCTGAAAGCTTGAAAATACTGACATTAAAAACCAGAGTAACTATGATAAGTGTAACAAATAAATTGATCATAGCAATTGTTAACAAATCTGTTGATCCATAGTATATTTTCTTCAGTGCTAGACAGAAAACCCCACTAGCCATACGTGTGGAAAAAAAAGGGCCAAAGCCCAACTAAAATTTAATGTGGCTGCTGCAGTTAAAGACAATAAAAATATTTATATAAATACATTAGTAACAAAAGGAAGACTGAGGATAATTTTCATCATTTATGGGATCCAGGGGAAAACATAGTCACACAGGATGAAGAAAAAGCAGATGTACTTAATGGCTTCTTTGCCTTGGTTTTTAATAACCTGAATAGTTGTTCTCAGGGTACCCCCCCTGAGCTGAGAGACAGGGACATGGAGCAGAATAATCCATAATACCCTACAATCCAAGGGGAAATGGTCAGTGACCTGCTACACTGTTTACATGCACATGAGTCTCAGGTCAGACAGGATGCACCTAAAGGCACTGAGAGAGGGGTCAGAAGAGGTCACTGAGACTCTTTCAGTCATTTACTTGAGTTCCCAATTGACTGGAAATTAGAAAATGTAAGACATGCCTAAAAGAAGGGTGGGAAGGAGGATCTGGCAAACTTCAGGACTTTTAGCCTAAACTACAGGACCAGGGAAGGTCATGGCGCAGATCACCTTGAGTGCCATGATGCAGCTCATGTGGAACAACCAGGGAATAAGACCCAGGCAGCATGATTTTAGGAAAAGCAAATCCTGCTTTACTGACCTGATCTCCTTCTATGACAAGGTGACCTGAGTAGTGAATGAAAGAAAGGCTGTGGATGTTGTCTACCTGGACCTTAGAAAAACTTTTGGTACTGGTTCCTACAGCATTCTTCTGGAGAAACAGGCTGCTCATGGCTTGGATGGGCATGTTGAGGAATACATTTAGCACAGGTAGCTCAGTTTGCAAGCTACAGTGCAAGCTGAAAGTTGAGCTTAGGAGGGCAGGAGCCTGAGCCCAAGAACCAGCCCCAGGCTGTGAACTGCTGATCCTTCCTTTTGTGCAAAGGTACAGGAACTTGTGGCACTGGCCAGGTGACAAGAGCCAGGACTCCAGACTTTTTGCACTTAGACTGTAAGAGTATAAAAGCCCAGGGGTTCCTTTGTTTGTGGTCCTTCCCAGAAGCACCCAGCTCAAGCTGTTATTTAGTTATTGCATCAAGATTTAATTATTTTAAAGAAAAATATGTCTAGGACTCTGCTATGGGAAACTTGGGCTCAAGCCAGTAAGAAAATCTGGACTGTCAGTGTGAGATGTAGCTGCGAATGGGGTATGTAGCGAACGGGCCCCAGTCCCAGTTCAGGTGGTGCAAGTGTGACTACCAGAGTGAATGGTCAGACAGGGAAATTTCCTTAACACATGCACTTCACTGAATAAAAATCCATCTGGGTGGCCGGGTCCAGAGATTTGTTGCGAATGGAGTTACATTCAGCTGGCAGACAGCCATGTGAAGTGTTCCTCAAGGACAAGTATTGCATCCAGTCCTTTTTGATATCTTTCCCAATGATCTGTATGAGGGGTTGAGTATGCTTTCAGTAACAAGCTGGGAGAAGTATTATCTGCCGGAGAGTAGGAAGGCTCTGCAGAGGGAACTGGACAGGTTGGACCACGTATGAAGTATGAGGCTGCATAATGTTCAACAAGGCCGGGTGCTAGGTTCTGCACTTGGGTCTCAGCATTCCCAGGCAGTGCTGCAGGCTGGGAGCAGAGCGACTGGAAAGCTGCCCAGCAGAAAAGGACCTGGGGGTACTGGCTGTCAGTGGCTGAATATGAGCCGGTGTGCGCCAGGGTGGCCGAGAAGGCCAATGGCATCCCAGCTTGGATCAGAAATATTGTGGCCAGCAGTACCACGTAAACGATCATTCTTCTGTACTCAGCACTGGAGAGGCCAAACCTCAGATTCTGTTTTCAGTTTTGGCCCCTCACAAGAATAAAGAATAATAATTTTATTCTGCAAGAATAAAATTGAGGTGCTGGAACACATCCAGAGGAGGGCAAAGAAACTGATGCTTCCAGAAGGATCTGGAGCACAAGTCTGATGAGGAGCAGTTGAGGGAGCTGGGGCTGTTTAGTCTGGAGAAAAGGAGGGTCAGGGGAAACCTCATTGCTCTCTACAATTACATGAAAGGAGGCTATAGTCAAGTGGTGGTTGGTCTCTTCTCCCAGAAAAGAGGCAACAGTAGAGGAAGAAATGACCTCAAGTTGCACCAAGGCATATTTAGATAGGATATTGGGAAATAGTTCTTCACTGAAAGTGTTGTCAAGCATTAGAAGAGGCTGCCCAGGGAAGTGGTTAGGTCATCATCCTGGGAGGTATTTAAAAGATGCGTAGGTGCAGTATCTAGGGACATAGTTTAATGGTGGGCTTCATCGTCATAGTTTTATAGTTGGACTTGATTTTCAATATCTTTTCCAATCTAACTGACTCTGATTCTATCTAGCTGAGAGACAGTCTGTGTTTACTGCAAGATTTCAGTAAAAATACCAGAAGTCTAGATTAACAAGAAAGATGAGAATCTAGAAAATTGTATTTGTCTTAAATTCAGAGGTTTTGTTTGCTGGAAGAATTTTTTCATGGATCATTTATTTGAATATCATCCTTTTTACAAGGTTTTATTTTCTAGACATTCCTGCTTACTTCAGAGATAGGCTATATTCAGCATGATAGCTCTGAATGTGCAGGATGGGATATTAGTTTCTGTGCATGGTCTTCTGCCTTCTATAAAGAAGAATAAATTATGTGGGAGAAAAAAAAGTTATGACTTTATGTGAAACTCAGAATTAAGCAAAGTGTTTGGTGATGGATGTTTGAACACAGCTAAGAACCAGTTTTCCATGTTAAATGGAACTGTCTTAGACTTTACCACAGTGATTTAATAATATGATACTTTAAGGAGCAGAAATGTTCTGAAGCACATAGAAATAGAATGAGTAGTGGCAGTTAGCATTCTTTTCAGTACATAAAGCCACTGTGGATATGAAGCCATTTTCTGGAGTAGAAAAACATAATCTGCAAAATATGTAAATTATTCTTTGCTGTGTGAATTAGTGATCGGCTTACAAAAAAAGCTTGAAATTTTAATGGAATAATCCTACATATAGAACCTTACAAGCTGGAAAAGGTTTAACCTTTACAATTTAATTTCCAAGAAACTGGGTAAAATTCTCCTTGGGATATAGAAAGTAATTTTCAGAGACTCACAATGAATTTTCAAGATAATTTGCTATCCTGAATGCTTCTAGATTTTTAATTCTAGAAATTCTAACAATTCAGAAAGTTCAGTGACTCAACTATTATATTTAAAGTACACTTTACAAATATTGGAATATGACTTGTAATAAATTAGCATTAATACCAGAATTGATGCTTAAATGCATCCAATCTCTTTTTTGATGTTTAAACCTCTTATAACTGTTTGTGTTTGGCTAAGTAGCTTACTTTCCATGAGCCTGTTCACTACAGCAAGGTGGGTCTTTTTCTCTGCAAAATCTATTCAATTCAAGGTGTCAAAATTCCAAGAGAAAGAGCACAGGGTAAAATCCCATGATAGCATGGGTGTTTAATTACTTTAAAGAAGCAGGGCCTGCTAACTACATGAGAGGAAAATAAAACAGTTGCATGTATTCCTTCTTGATTAATATGCTCTGAGATGAGTTTTGGTCAGGGTGTTCTTCCAGAGCCTTACTGATAAAAGCCTGTTTGTTTGTCACTATTCCCAAATTTAAATCTTTTAGAGATCTCAGAGGAGTTCCCTAATGACACAGGGCTGGGGTTACTGTCGGCAGCCACAACAGTAACAGCCAGACTGACCCAGGCTTTTCTGCAGGATAAAGCCAGAATTATAATTGGACTGATCCAAAGAATATGTAGAATAGACTTCCTATATAGCTATCAGTGTTGATATCAAAATCAATATAGAATTAGCATTTCATAGAGAGCTGATAGATCCTCCTTTTTCCATGGAGTGATTGAACCATCAAATCCCCAAAGCAGAACTTTTACAGGACAAAGCCACACACATTTCACAGCCCCAAAACAAAGTAAAAGTGACATCCTCCTCACTTGTGTCAGGCTGATGCAGGAGTTTAAGCCTCTGAAAACATGCCAGCTAAAGGAACTAGATTCTCCAAAAAAAAATTGTCCTAGAATTTGCTTCTGTTCAAATGAGATGAGAGAACTTTGAAAGCAATAGGACCCCAAAAAGTGTAATACTGTGACAAATTACCAGGCGCCAAACTCAAATAGTTTTTCCTGTATCCCTCATTACTCACTGCAATGAACAATGACATAATCAGTCAGCTAGACAAATAAACATTAAGAGTTTTTCAAATGGCCTTAGAGAAGCTTTAAGAAAGATACTGCTTGGTATTTTATGGCAGCTTGCTTATTTAATATTCTAGAACACCTACAAGACCACAGTAATTTATATTAATTGACTCATTTCCATGGCATCTTTCTGAAGGCAATCATATGATTCAAGGCTATGATCATATGATTTAAGGCTATGATAAACCAAGTAGCAAACACAGATATTCTTAACCAACACAAAATAAATGGCCCTTGTGTTATATTCTGAGCTGTTGCAAATCACAGAGGAAGCTAGCATGGAAGCTTCTACTCCATGGAAGCTGGCTACCCAAAGACTGAAAATTTGCAGAAATTAGTAAAATGTCAATGATTAGTCTAGTCATTCAGGTTTTGGGGCACCATTGATTGCACTTATTTGCCCATCCAGATCTACAACTGCAGTATAAATTCCTAAAAGTAAGTACAGATCTAGATAAGTGTGCTCAAAGCAGCCCACATCTTTCAAAAAATCAGCAGCTTTATTCTGCTTTGAAAAAAAATCTCTGGTGGTATTCTAAAGTATTTCTAACATGAGTGCAATTCAGAAATCTGTTTCATATTTAGAATATAAAGTGACAGTCATAAAGTCATTACTTAATAGGATTAACTACATTTTTTCAATTGCAAATGACATAATCTAAAATCTTCGATATTATATCATTGACTTTGTGTAATTTACATGCCTGGCATAGAATAAAAATTATATGTTTCAAGATTTGTAATGGTGAGTCCACAAGCAATGTTAACTCTAACATTGAAATTCTGTATATTTGAGGGTATTGACATTGAAATGTAATCAAAGCACAACCTCTGCCTATATGCTCTCTAGAAAAATTCAGTCTTTCTTTGGGATTTTATTTTCCCTCTTTCTCAAGTATTACAACCTTATTTCTGTAGTATGTAGAAAGCAACAGTTTAGTTTTTTTACTTCAAGTGTTGTAACAAGCTGGTCTCAGCAAGGTAGTACCAGTTATCTAATGAAAAATGCTCTTGCACTTATTTTAAAAAATATATATATATATATATATCAACAGGGCTGATGAGGACCTAGAAAAAGATGGCTTATTTACTAATAAGATAAAAATTCTTATCTCTCCAAAATCAAAGCAGAATATAGAATTCAACTTAGTATACTTTCTGAAAACCTAGCAACTTTGATGCTGAAACGTGTCCTGAGTAGAGGCAATGACACAGAATGCTGTTCATGTAGCTTGAATGACAAACTCAAAAACAGGTTAAGAAAATGAATAACGGTAAAGAGGTGTGAGGATTTGAGGTTGTTTTTCTCCAGGCAATAGTTAGAAAATGGTTTACACTGTGTATAACTCAAGAGCAAATGTCTACATTTTACAATTGTATATAAGCCTCAAGAAAAAGAGGACTCCCCAGTAATAAACCTCAGACTTAACAGACACTGAGATTAAGCAACAATCAAAGATTTATTGATAACTTAGCTCCTCCCTTCTTTTGGCTTTATTTCAATCTATAGCAGAGTTTCTGCAGTTTGATATTCTGTGACAGCCATCCAGAAGCTAAATTAACATCTTGTCTTCCATTGCCAGTGCCAGAATTTAGAGTGTCTTACTCCTATAAGAAACATGCTGGTTTGTGCATTATATGCCTTTGGGTGTTTCAATTTTCACATTCTTCTCAGTACTTTTCCAAATAATAGCAATTAAACATTAGGGCTCATAGAGAAAATCCTGCATTTTATTTAAAAAACCTTAATGCTCCAACCAACCATTCAATCCAAGCTTAGTGCCATAACTAAAACATTAAAAAATAATAACTAGTGTTTTATTTCTTAATAATCTGTAGCACTCTGCATTTGAATTGGGAAAAAGATTATTTTATGCATAATAGTGAATCAAAATTTCAATACATATTGCAGATGTCTTCATGGTAGACTTACAATTACAGCTATATGAAAGCTAATCCTGTAAATTATGCTTCATTTCTAGAATCATGTAGTGGACATAAGTCATTGAACTGGAAGATTCATTAGCAATTCATTAATCTTTCTAAAATGTAATTCCCATGTTTGTCTAAAAGACAAAATTTCACAGACTTGCATGCCACCATTCATTTCAAGTATAATATATATCTCCAAAGGTCTTCATTTATTTTTGTTCTAAAAGCCATCACTGGTGAACTGAATTCAATGATTTTACCCTTTTCAGTTTTAGACAGATGCAGTGGAATAAATCCAATGCCTTAAAGCAGTGAAATACAATACCTAGTGAAAGTAGGATGAAGGTTGTTTTAAAGAACAGACATCTTGAACCAACTGTGTGGGAGATTGATATTTTTCTCTTTAACTATACTTCTAATTAATTGCATCAGTAGCCAGAAGAATTCCACATTCTCTGCAGAATGTGAAGCAGCAGCTCAGCAGACAAGTTGCTCTCTGAGACAAGTCAAATTCCTTGGGAGAACTTGACTGCACATGATTATTTACAACACTCCCAAGCTGGCTGGTTGTTTTTCTTCTATTTAGTTCAGTCCCCAGTGACTCAGGATGTTGTCACTGTTGCCTGAAATCATAAATTTCATATTGACCAATTATTTTTATACTATCTTTTAGGTATGACTCTTATAATTAAGCAGCTTCCTTTAACAAAAGCAGGCAATTTTACATGTGAGGCAGGACTTCAGATATGTACACCCACTTTTTCAACCAGCTTTGTATCATCCTTGTTTATCTGCAGTATCTAAATACATTTTTGCATTGCAAATTTTTTGTGATTTCCTTGCGTTTTGCTGCTGTTGTTGGATGTAGCAGCAGGACAAAGGTGGCAGTGTTTTGGTCCATTTTGCTTGAAGGTATAAACAAACAAATAAATGAATAAATAAATAAATATATGTATATTTATGTAACTCTGCATATATGTATGCTACAGGTATGAGAATATAATCTCAAAGCCTAGATGTGCAGAAAGTGGGATGTAATCTTCCTTTTTTGCCAAAGTTCTTAAACCAATGAACTGAGTTCATCCCACCTTTTCTTAGGTACTTAACAGAGACAATTAATTTAGAACCCTAATACTGAAAGTGTCTCCTATGGAGAGTTACAGACATCTTGACAGAATTATTCATATCTTGCATGAGCTGACTCACATTTTGGAAATAAATATCTTTTTGCATTAATGATAGAGAGAAACCTAAGGTGAAAAGAATCCTAACTTAGGCACCCAGCTAAAGACACAAAATTATGTGAGTGAAGTTTAGTTCACCTAATTAATCTCTAGCCATCTAAACTTGTCTCAATCAAAATTGCCTCATTCTGTTGTCACAACAATGAGGGCATTTTTAAATCCAGGAATGGATTTAACACAATTTAAAAGAGACATTTCCATTTTTGAGAATATTTTTAGCTTTAAAATTCTGACTCTTTTAGTGATGAAAAGGTTTTCTTTTTTTTTCTTTTCTAATTTCAAAAACTTGGATAAGAAAAAGAACAGTACTTTAGTTGTGGAAGTCCTATCATTGCCTCCAGTATATATCAGTCATTCAAAAGTCTCTGAGCTGTCAAAGTGATGAAATGAAAGCAGAAGAAAGAGCTAAAAAGGGGAATAGTATCAAGGGACTGAGTGATTTCTCATTTGGAACTGTAGAGTTGAGAGTAAGGTTTAAATACCTGAAAGCAAGAAAAGAGGGACAAATCCTTGGTAAGATGTGCATATGTACAGGTGAAGACAAAAGGATAAAGTCACAGGCAAGAGAACTTTTCTGAGAAGTTGTTCTGCAGTACATTTGGTTGACTAGCTCAGGTTACTGGCAGTGCTTACAGCTCCAGTTCTAATGTCACAGCCTTTCTTGTTCAACTTCGCAGGGAAAGTTGAGTCGAACACTAGAAATGTCAGAAAGATTCAAAGCCATTTTTAAGTTTCAATATTATGCTTGACTTTTCAATACAGGACCCTGTATATGAGCAAGCAACAAATGTTACTATGGATAGGAGTCAAGGCACAGAGATATACTGTTCAAGTATTTCCCCCTTGCAGTCCTAACTTGAAGTCCATTTGCCGTTGATTTGTGAGAGGACATAGTGCAGTGTTAGCTCAGATTGCATGGTTGCTCTAAGAGATGGGTGAATATAAAGAATTTATGCAAGGACCTGCAGTTATTTGCATCTATATTCAAAACCACATTTTAAACTAATTTTTGGAGCATTATAAGGATTTCCAGACAACCTTTTGCTTGCAGTTTTCCATAATGATCTGTAGGATAAGGGTTTTTTTTTTTTAATAAAACAACAACTTTTAACTCCAAGCTGGCAAAGCACACTATGAAACACAGTTCAAAGCAGTTGCAGAAAGGTCCTGAAAGAAAAGAAAAATACACCAACCAACTAAAGTAAAACACTTGCAGTGGAGGTTGAAAATACGTGCTTCTATTCCTTACTGTGTTACTCTGACGTATAAGGGGAAAATCAAAACAAAATGAAAGACAGCAAATCAAAATTCAGTTTACTTTAAACTATACTTTAAAGCAAACACTCTCTTCATCTAAGCAGCACTGTTTCTTCTCTCAAATACATGTATGAGACTCTTTTGGTTCTATACTGGGTGGCTGGTGTTTTAAAAAATAGCTATATTATTTTATAATTTATCTTACAGATTCTTCTCACCAACTCAACATTTATAACAATCAATTCCCTTCTGTAAATACCTTCCCTAAATCTTGGATTTTACATTCCCCATTTCTTCATAAGTAGATGATGTGAGCTATTCAGGACATACTTTTTGCCTTTTTGTTTTTAATCTGATAGTTTAGAAACAGACTAAAACAAAATGAAGACTTTTTAACTGGAAACTTTCTGAGATACTAAACTACTATCATCTTCCTATACCTGCATACTCCTATACAGCAGTGTGTGTCATAGATTGATGAGAGTTAATTCTAGGGACACGGGCTAATTATATTTTCAAGTCTAGCATGCGTCTGTGATTATCTAAGAATTTAAAATCTTATTTACTATTCTCCTCATCTTTCCAAATTTAGGCCTTATGTAATGGGAAAATAAATGCAGCATAAAGACTAAGAAAACCTCCACAGATAGCATGTATTAATTAATTAATTAATTAATTGGAATCTCCTTCTTTTTAATATCCTATCAGAAATGTTATATCCACTTAAAAATATTAGAAGAAGAGTAGTGTTTTCATTAATCTTAATAAGAACAATTCCAGGAACACAGTATGTGCAAAGAACACTATTGTTTAATATATGTCTGGGCATTCAGAACTCCCATTTGCTTGTAACAATGTAGAAGGCAATAGTTACTAATATTT
>WBNO01010563.1:0-56232 GCA_013400575.1 Peucedramus taeniatus
CACAATTTCCCATGCACTCATCCAGACTGAATTGGAAAAGGGTGATGTCGAAACAGGGGTTTGCCCGACGCAGGAGTAATTAGCATTGACTCCATGATGCAGATGGCATGAAGGACAATTTATTATAGTGTATACCACTAAGAAATCTACAGTTGTTACAGGAACAGTAGTGGACCTAAGACCTGATTGGTCTTAAGGTAAAAACTTCTAAAACTATTGGTGAGCTATGAATAGCACCCCTAGCAAACCGTATCTATAAACTATGGTTACAGAAAGAGAGATAATAATTGTTTGAATTCTTTTCCTCTAAGATTCCCAGGCTTAACCTGTGAGAAATTGTCTCTGTTCTTTCTTCGACTGAACTGAGAATATCCACAGGGTGAGGCTCCAGAATAGTTGCAATACTTTGATGACATCATTGTGTGTGGCAACACAGCAAAGGAAGGTTTTGAGAAAGGGGAGAACATAATCCAAATCCTCCTAATGGCCAGTTCTGTCACAAAGCAAAGTAAGGTCAAGGCACCTGCCCAGGAAATTCAGTATTTAGGAGTAAAATGGAAAGATTAATATAATCAGATTCCAGTGGGTATGTAGATGGCATCCTACATGGTAAGTCACAGGAGTTATTGAGGGACAAACTGGATCAAGTCAGATTGCAGTGCTGAAAGCTGTCCGGCTGGGTTTAGATATCAGTGAATGAAAGAAATGGCCAGTGCTGTACCTGTACACTGACTCATGAATGAGAGTATGAGTGGGAGTGGCTAGGCTGATGGAAAAAGATCAATTGTCAGCACAGAGATAAACCCAACTGGGCTGTTGAATTCTAGCAAGACATCACTACCAAAACAGAGAAGTTGACTGTATGTCATGTAGACATACATGTATGTCTTGTCATACCCAAGAGTCAGGCTACTGAAGAACACCACAACAACAGACAGATAGATTAAGCTGCCAAGATTAAAGTGTTTTAGGTGGATCTGGACCGGCAACGTAAGGGTGATTTTCTTCTGGCTCAGTGGGCCCATGACGACTCAGGTCATCAGTGAAGAGATTCAATATACAGATAGGCTTGTGATAAAGGGATGAACTTAACCATGAACACAGTCTCCCAGGTTATCCACAACTGTGAAATGTGTTGCAGGCCAAGCAAGAAAAGCCCCTGTGGTATGGGGGACAATGGTCGAAATAGAAATATGGGGAGGTATGGAAAATTGATTACATCATGCTCCTGCAAACCAAGGCAAGCGCTACATTCTTACAATAGGGGAAGCTACCAACAGATGGCTGGAGACCTACCCTCTGCCTCACACCACTGACAAGACCACCATCTTGGGCCTTGAAAAGCGAATCCTGTGGTGACATGACACCCCAGAAAGAATTGAGTCAGACAATGAGACTCATTTAAAAAATCACGTCATGGACACCTGGGCCAGAGAGCATGGTAAGGAGTGGGCGTATCATATTCTCTCTCATGCACCAGCCTCTGGGAAAATTAAATGATACAATGGACTGTTCAAAAACCACATTCAAAGCAATGGGTAGTGGAACCTTCAAACATTGGGATCTACATCTAGCAGAGGCTACCTAGTTAGTTAACACCAGAGGCTCTACTAATTGAGTTCGCCCTGCTCTATCAAAGCCTTTACATACCAGAGAAAGGGATAAAGTCCCCATGGTGCATATGAGGAATATGTGTTAGGGAAGAGAGTTTGGGTTAGTCCTGCCCTCTAAGGCAAAGGCAAAGCCATCTGTGGGATTGTTTTTGCTCAAGGACCTGGGTGCACATGGTGGATAATGCAGAGGGACAGGAAAACACAACACATACTTCAAGGGGATTTGATTTTTGGGTAAGAGCAGTCTGTAATGTTGAATTGTATAACATCAGTTGCTGAATGACACTGCCACTGTATGCCATTACAGTATGGATATGGACTGCTCCAGATACACCAGTTGTGAGCTCCTGATGCAGCTTGCAACCACCCAACAGCACACCAGCCCTCCTTCCCTGGAAGACACCTAGGACAGAGAGAACCCATAGTCATGGACTAAATGAACTCAACAGACATCTTGGAGGGATGGCCATTGACTATAGAAATGATACCAGCGCTGTGTATACATACAAAACTTCCCCCCCCCACCCCGATAGATAGATAGATAGATAGATAGATAGATAGACAGATAGATAGAAAGATAGATAGAAAGATAGATACACACACAGATATATATACACACACATTTATGCATAGAGTTGGAAAGTGTAGGATCTGGGCATGACATTCATGATATAGAATAAGGGGTGGATAATGTCCTAGTTCCAGCCTGGACAGGGTTAATTCTTGTAGTAACCAGAGCAGGCATGGCTACAACATGGAGATTATTCTATACCAACTCATGTCATTGGTGGGGGCAGAGGGAAGACAGCTTCTTCAGGGGAGAATGGTTTCCTTCCAGTTGAGTGAGTGGGGGAGAGGGATTGATGGGGATTGTTGGTTCTGAGCTGGAGGGAATGGTTGGGGTAGCATGGCTGTGGTTGGGCCAGGTTGGGCTCAGTGAGCCTTTTGCATGTGAATGACTCTCTTTCTTTTGTACACTTTTGTTATTAGTATTGTTGTTGCTGTTTGTTTTCTTACCTCATTTCTGTTTCCAGTCAATTATCTCAGCCTGTGATCTTTACCTTTTGTGCTTCCACTCCTCTCCAGCCCACCACAAGGGAGCAGGTAGCAGCAGGGAGGCACGAAAGGCTCATGGTTTTAGTGGGAGCACTAAATTAGAGAATACCATTCCTAAACCACAATGCCTGCAACTACTTCATAAATGCATAGTAGGTAGACAAACATATAAATGCTCATGATCTCAATGTTACAAAGGTCCTCTGACCTGGATGCCCCCCTGAATAACTGGAATTAGACCTTAACAGTAATTTCTTCAGTCATTCTTGTGCACAGACTGTGAACATAGTATCTTTCCCATGTACCATAAGTAAAGCTTTATCTGTTGCAATGTACATGCAAATGCATGGATAATGGTGATTCTGTTCTGAAAAATCAACTCACAGAAGTGACTCTGTTGAATTTTCTCGCTTCCTAGCCTCTTTCAGAACACTGTATGAAAGGATTCAGGAACAGAGAATTGGAGAGGAGTTTCTCTAGTTCCCAACTCTTCAAACTTACTCTAGAAGTGAGATCAAATTCTTTCTTTAGCAGAAAAATATCATTACTAGTAATTTTTGTACTTGGACCCACAAGCTATTGCAGTGCAAAGAATTTATTTTGGGAAGATATCTTCAGGATTGCACCATAAAAAAAATCACAGTGAAAGTTCACCAGTGATGCCAACAGAATTCAGCTCAGTGGAGACTGCAAGTGAAGAGCAGAAGTTTCTCTAGATTTTCAGTCTAAAATGGTAGTGAATTATTATATTGATAACAAAAAAAAATTTGTAATAGCTTACTACTTTTCTGTTCTGCTCTAGCAGGATTAATTACAGGTACTTATTTATTCACAGGAATCTGTTGCTACTAGTTACACATGCTCAGGGAGCAGATGTTATGAAAATGTGGGTGATTTTTTTTTGTATTATGTTTTTGTAACAGAACCTACATGTTCTATGCATTAGGAAAGAAAACTGCCAAGAGAAGTAGAATTTCTAGTTTTAAAACCAAATTTTAAATCCTTATTAAGGTTTTCATCTTTCATGCAACCACATCCTTGGTACAGTAAAACTTCCTCTTGAAGTTATATCAAAATTATAGAAAGGCTTTTTAATTTCCTTGAGAGCCAAACAAACAAACCCCAACTATTTCCCACTGGTATTTTATATAAGAAAATGTCTGTTTCTGAACATCTGCTTCAGGAATTGTCTTTAAAAGTTGGCAAGGAGGGTTTTGGTATTTTACTAGGTTTTTTTTGGTAGGGATAAAAAGTGAGCTAAAAATTATAATAAATATTAATGAAGCATGAAACCCTACATCTAGAGGTGATTCCACTATAAAGAATTGTTTATTTGCTGTAAATCATATGGATACTGTAAAATTATGTAGAGAACTTAAGTGTAAGCAAAAAGAGAAATTGGACCTTAAGGATTTTTTTTTAATGTTTTCAGAAATAGTGGTGAGGGATTAGATACATTTCCCATCCTTCAGAGACAAGGATGTTCGTTGTTATGTGACACTGTTCTTTAGTGACATATATTTACATTTGATGTAATAAAATCCCTACCATCACCAGAAAAAGGTTTTTTCTGCAATTGCCATGAAGAAATCACAACACAGTTATTGTCTCACAAAAGACCACATATCCATCTCCTTACAATTAACTCATTTAATTCAAGAAGGACAGCAGTATTCACCATATGGGGAAGGCTGGTAAGTACCTTTGGCAAGCTGGAGAGAACAAGTTAATTTAACATACAGTGATGGGTAATAAGGAGGCAGACAACTGGACCAAAGCAGGAGAGTTGATACAACATAGAGTTGAATATATACAGGCTCTTTTATCACTGGGGCTGAAGTGACACCAGGTTCCTTTCTCATGGCTAATGCAAAGCCATTATGAGAACTGAGAAAACCGATTGAGGAAAGCACTACTGGGACTCAGTCCTGAATTTCAAGCAAAGAAGGAAGAGATCCTCATCTTTAACGGGAGTATTGCTGTGATCTCATCTGCAGAATGGGTGTTTACAGTGGACCAATTGCTGTTAACACTTGTTTCATAGGCAATGAGTCTCTAATATTGTTAATTTCTCCCAAATTTTGCTTTCCATATATATAGACACACACATATGTGCACACATACAGTTATATGTATAGAGCAAAGAAATACCCAGCTCCAGAACTGTGACCCCCTCAGGGAGTCTGTGAGCTCATTCATCCCCATCCAAGGAAAGCTCTGGTCAGTAAATCTCTGCCTGGGGAAGGCACTCATGAGAAGAAGACCAACAGGAGAGTGCATTTAGAGGCAAAGAGAGACGGTGGAATGCTGTGGAAAGCTGAAGGGTTATAAGGGAAGAGGAGGCATCATCCACTAAAGACAACGCAGGAAATGAGGAAAGGATAGATGGGCTAGAATAACTAAATAAAAGGATGCATGTAAAACCCATGGATGGTTTCAGGTTTTGAATCTAAACCACCTACTTATAGCAGCTCTCATACTTCCTGAAGCACCTCCAGAAAGGACTGGTTATTTTTTGTCACTTCAAAACCTGAAACCATCCAAAGGTTTTTATACACATCTTTAATTTAGTTACTCCAGCCCATGTACCCTTTTGTAGCACAACCTTACTGCCATCTACAGTATATGTTGAGAAGAAAGCATGTTTCTGGCAATATTGAATAATAAAGCAACATAAAAACTGTTAGTCTGAGATGGGAAATTACACCTATTATTGTGAAGTTATTTCTTGCCATGTGACAGCACTGTCAAGTCCTCTATTCAAACACGGGTATTTAAAGTCTTTAGCATACACAACTCCCTTTAACTGCCAGGCCAGATTTAAATCCCTCCAATCCCAAGTGAATCATATCTAACAACACTCACATAGAATAGCATTCTTCAAGCACCCACAAAAACGGAAAACTTCAGTCAAAAATTATTTCAAACTGTTGAGTTATCGTCCCAATAATGAATTATTTTGTTGGGTTTTTTTTCTGCTGCTACTTTCTGCATATCCAAAGGCTGAATTCCTCTATCTTCTCTTTTCCTAAACTCCAAAAGTATAAGCACTTACCCAACGCATCCTGAAGTATGGGACTGTGGCTATCTCTCTAGGATGTGAATTCTAAATATGTTTGAAGAGTGTTGAGATTACAAAATAAAATTTAATTTGCAGTTGGGAAAAAACAAAGCTGATCAGAGGGCAAGCAATATCTGCTTTTATTTTATTCACTGTTAGGTAAATTTCTGAAGTGTTTTCATCATGCCAAACAAGGTTTATTCTCCCAATCAAATAAAAAGAGAAATAGCTTGAAACGTGGATTGTAGAAGAATGGTTATGTTTTGCATTTTAAAAAGTTTTTTTTCCTATTCATATAAGTAGTTAGGAAACAAGAAAAAAATGATTACATCACATACTGCTGTAAAAACAACATTATGTCTTAATTACAGTAGTGCCTCAAGACTATAACTGAGTTAGGAATAGAGGTTTGTGAACAACAATATTCCAACTGAATTCAAAACTGTATCAGAAGATTTTGCCACTTCTTAGTTTTCAATTAAGTTTCTCTAGTGCATACTGTGTGTTAAACTGCACACAAGAAGTACTGTCTTTTAACAGTATTACTCTATTGACAAGGTTACTGACCACAACATACCAACAAGTAAAAGAAAAGCCAACATGTAAAAAGAAAAGAGAGCAAAGTAAGTACTAACAAAGGAGTAAGAAATAAAACATAAGAACCACTGAAGAAATCTCCCAGGGAACAAGGCTTTGACAACATACTTTGGGTTCAGTGCCTTAGTCACAAGCTATCTCTCCTCTGGTACACAATTTCTTTATCTAATATAAGCAGTGTCCAGTCATACCTGATGAATAGTCTGTATTTACAAAATTAATCTTTTACTGCCACATTGTTAATCTAGGTGGATGTCCCAAGCCATTCACAATCAACTTACACATCTCATCTTTTTGTGGTGTGTGCTACTTGGGTACTTCTCCCTTCACATAAGCACTACCACAGCTAGAAAAATACGCAGCTAATCATGGGTCAAAGCAGGGCCAGGAACCGCACGCCATTAAGATGCCACCAGTTGGCAGAGGAACAACATTCCCAACATTTGCAAAGCAGTGCTGCTGAGATTAGAAGCATGGAGTATTTCGCCATGTAGAGATTGATCACTGGTTATTATGCATCTCATAATGCATCTCTAAACCCTCATTTTACTACCACCAAGAAGAAGGCAGGTAAAAACACTTTGCACTTGGGTTTGCATAGCCCTGGATGATTCTGGCAAGCCATCAGTTTCAAGAGGATGCAGTATGTCCTTTTTCCCAATTAAAGAATGCTTGCCACAGTACAAAGAGGTCACAAACATATTTTTATCAGCTTTTCCACCAAAAAGTGTCAAACTGTCAATCCTGTGTCACCATGTGAGGAAGAGGCATGTTTGGAGAGGAGCGATGTGTCTTGTCCATAGTTCAAGAAGAAAAAGTGCATTTTGAAGCAAGGATGATAGTGTAACTAAAGTAAGCTCATGAGCACTCAGGAGGTCTGGCTTCAATTATTCGGTCTTTCATTGATCTTCTCAGAGGCAAATCCCTCAACTTTCTTATAATGAAAGTTCTCATTTGCTCAATGAAACAAGTACAAGAAAATAATGTGATTCAAACATCACCATTCCACAAGTGGCTGCACACACATATAATACACACTTTGTACACATACACAATTACATATATACTTAAACAGCCAGGGAACTGAGGCAAAGATAAGTTCAGCAGCTTGCTAAAAGATAAGTTCTCCTCTGCAAACACTTTGTTTAGCTACTGTGGAAGAATTTGATACCTACCATCTATATCTGTATCTGATCCCAGTGTATCCCAACTGATAGACACTGCTATGGCACAAAAGTATTAGCAATGTACACAAAATAGCCCTTAACTTTTAACTTACTTTCATCTAATCTGGCTAAGATTTCTTGAGATATTACTGCTGGTATGTTGGGAGAACATCTATAGTCCTTCATAGATATTAAAAGTAAATTTATTTCACATACTGTAGTGCTAAAACATGCATAGTTTTAAAACTCACATTTTATTAGGAAGTTACTTTGCAATGTTGAAACAGTAAGATAAAACTTTTTTTTTTTTTTTGATAAGAGCATTCACAAGTAATAAACTTATCTAAAGGGATCATTAAATAAACTATTATTTTAACCAAATGCCCTATACCTATCTGAAAGGCCAAATATCAAAAGACAGTCACTAAGGCTAGGTAACTCAAAGTAGATGCATAATTCAGACTAGCAGCATGCATGGAAATGATGTGTTTAGGTATGCAAAACAATTAACTGCACACAGAGAGAGACACCAGTACAGACAATCTAATTTAATACATTGGGTTATTTTAATACAGCATGCCCTGCCATTGTCACTGAGGCCAGAGTGTTTCCCCACTCATCAATAATTTGCTCCTCTAACCAATTCTTGAGCAACTTTTGTCCTAGGAGCTGTTCAGTTGGTTTCAGTGTAGCTACTCATAATGTGGTGAATAGAACTGTTAGGTCTGTTATTTACCCTTGGAATATCTTTACCACGTAGGTACCATCTAGGTTGCATCAGACAAGGCTTGTTCATCTAGGCTTCCATTTGTATATACATAGTATCTTTTCTTAAGGACTTAGTATTTACAGTACTTCAAAAATTAAGAGAATTCCAATGACTGGACTTATAAAGATCTTTCAGTGCTGAGTTAGGGTAACCTGAGTTTAATGAAAATACAAACTTCTTGCATCTTGCAGTTTAATAACTATGTACAGTATCTTGCAAGACAGATGCTACCAGTATACTTATAAGTGTAATTAAAAAGATTGGCCAACATTTAAACTAACAAACACTTCCACATAGTTTAAAAATTCTTACCAATTGCAAAATTTTACTATATAGTCTATTTTTAAAAAGTCGTAGAATGAACACAGCCATCAACAAAAGTTCGTCTCTGATTATCACTCTCAAAACTGAGAAAGAACACAGTGTCTAATGAAGATATGTCCAGCTAAAACTGTCTTCTAAAATTTCAACAGGGAATAGGACAGTAACTAAAGATATCATTGCTGTAAGCACAATTAATTTAAGACATATCTCAATTCGTATTTTCCATTTCTTCTCCAAAGAAAAGAAAGAAACATTACTGTAATATTTTTTGCTTTGTTTGAAAACTAGAGACAAAACAATAAAGACCATTTCTGCAATCATTAAAAAGTAGCTTTACAATCATACTTTGATGTATTTGATCTGTGAAAAATATTTGAATGAAAGTTGTACCATATTCACAATTATCAGAATAAGTCACCTTCATGGGTTAGCCAAACCAGAAGGAAATGACTATGGCTGGTGTAAGTTATAATACAGCATTCCCTGTTGTAACACCAAGCCTAAAGACAGAATTCAGACTAGGCAAATCATATTTGCTCTGTTATTGGCATTTGGGTCTGAGTGATGCTAATGACTTCCAATAAACACACATATTGTGTTCTGGTAGTGGGAAATCTTGGAATCTTAGGTACTTATTTGCAATTTTTCAGTGTACACGTGCATTCTTTTTCTGGTTTAGACTCCTGAAAATGATGGCTATCTTTTGTCTTTTCTGAAACACATTCTGAACTACAACTCTACCTCTCTCTTGCCAGTGGATTACATTTATTTGCATGGTTCCAGGATAAGAGCAATACAGCTGCAATGGCTGTGATGTTCTCAAAGTACTGTGACACACACAGCTCTCATTTGGAGGACACTAATACCACAGAGAACATTCAGTCACAACATTATTGTTGCACATTTGCATAGCTCATTTTATCAAGAAAGATAACAAAGGCATTTTACAAGTACTGGACACATGCCACCAGTGAAATGTTGCCAATCTTTGTTTTGAGGGTAGTGAACAAGTATTACATGGCAGCCAGCAAACTCAGTGGTGAAGGCAGTGTTTTGGCTACAATAGCAGCATTAACCATTTACTTGTGCAAGAACACATAAAGATGACAAAACTCAATCTTTCTGCAACATCCAGTCAGAATTCAAAAAGCACAACTTTTAATGGAGTAATTGGCTGTAGAAAATTTGAAGTTTGAGGCACTGTTGCAAGAATATTAACCCTTTTGGTCTCAGCAAGCCAAGGATCTACAAAAATTTTGTGGTGCTTGCTTTGGTTCAGGAAAAGGAAAAAATAAAACAAGTTTTGATTGTTCATTAAGAAAATAAGGAGACTTCAAATGGTCCACTCAACTTCTGCCCGGTGAAAACTTCATTGTTTGTACAGACAGCCAACCACTTCCATTGTCCCATTACCTCCTCAAGGCTTTCTAGATAAAGAAAATTAAGGTCTATCCACATTTGGGAGGTAATACAGGCTTGGTGTTGAATCACAGAAGTTAATTATCACCTGACTGCATTTTGAATATTTGTAACAGGATAATATTGAAAAAACTTATTCTAGGTCTACTGAACTTAGAGTCTGTATCAAAAAAGTAGTATCCTGAGAAGCCTACATGTGAGATAGGCAAGTAGCAACTTACTTAAAGCAACTAGATAAATGGGTAACAAAAGCAATAAAATGGAAACGTTTATCACAAGACCATAGAGAATGCAATACTTCAAGGACTACAGAAAGAGGAATTTCAGAGAACCCAAACAAAGTCACAGTTTTTATGGACAGACAGGACAGGTATGGGCTATTAGATTGCTACAAACAGGGATCATATTTTTGTGAATGAGACAATCTGAAAAATTAGAGGGAAAAGGTAGGCAGGAACTTAGAAGTAAGTTTGAAAAGATAGTGTTGACATGTATTTAAATAAAGGAGAGATTATGAAGACAAAAAAAAAACAAGAAAGAAATGAGAAGAAATATAGACTTCTTAAGTTCAAAGGCAACTGGTGCATCTGTCTGCATCTCTGCAGGGAGGACCTTTGTGATTTGTTCTCTTGGGTTACAATGTAAGATGTATACCAAATATACCGAAAGTATTCTACTACCATTTACATAAGCTGTTAAAATGAGTGGAGCAGTGTTCTTTATCTTCTCCATGACTTAGCTCTGATAACTCCCTCTGGGGAAGCAGAAGCCATCCTCGGGGGACCATCTCTGCTAATGGGCCATCAAGGTCTCTCAGCATGACTCACAGAATCACATCATCCCATTGTGAGATACCCTGGCCTGGGGGAGGAACCAAGCACTCCTGGATATTATCTGAGGCTTGGAATACCACCACTGGATTCCCAGAGAACAGGATCTCTTGATAACCACCACTGGACCTCCAGAGAAGAACCAGGCCTTTTCTACAGGATCACCATTTTGACAAGACCATATCCATCACTCCAGCGGTACTGCAGACACCATTTAATTGGACTGCTACCACCACCCTGACCAACAGGGTATCAGGTTGTATTCTGACTGTCAGTTGAAGATAGTATTTCTGTACTACTGCCTTTATTGTAAGTTTCCTATTAAATTGTAGTTCTGATTTGGAATCTCTCACAGAATATTTGTGTGGAGTTAATTCCTCTATTGATTTGCTTTCAGACAAGCTCAACTGTGGAATACACCATTCCCACCAGTAGTGCCTAGTAAGTGCTTTCACAGCAAGTTGATCTGCCTTGTTTATCTGAACAACAATTATGATTCTTAATTTTTGGCTTTACCATAGTACATAATGGTTTATTCTTGGAATTATATGTACAGAAAGGAAGAAGCATGTGAACTCGGAATAAACACAACAACTTTCACCACAGATATGAAATGCCACTCAGTTTCAATAGGTTTCTCTGTCCCCACCTCTAAAACCAGCATTCGAAGTCATATAGCTATTACATCCAGCTGGGGGACTTTTTTTCAATTAAAATGTACTCTTACTGGGAAGATTATATATAAATAGAGTGGAGGGAGAGGGAGACAAATAAAGATAGGAAGCATATGTATATGTATGCCTATATATGTGTATATGTACAAATATATAAATGTATACTTTGGTCACAACAACCCCAAGATATATATACATAATCATAAAATCAAGGGGGTGTGTGGGTGTGGGTGTGGGTGTGTGTATGTATAATAGCCACACTACTCCACTACACTGAAATCCAAAGAGGTTTTATGCTATAATTGTATTTCCCTATGCACCTCAGGGTGGAAACTGTAGTGTTAGATTTGTTTTTGTGTTTTTTTTTTTTTTTTAATCAGTTTTATTTCATTGCAGAGCTACTACTCCAAAACCTGGCCACCAGGAAAGGGGGCTGGTGTGATGACTGCTCAGGAAACAGTAGTTAGATACTGCCGCCTGAGCTGTAAATGAAATGGAGAGAAAATGGTTTGGGGCTTGTAACATAATACAGAGCAATCACTGGGAAAGATTAGGTGCAGAGTTTAGGAGTATTTATTTTTTCCTTTCACTGGAACATGATGGGCTTTATGTTCTGGCCCATTTAAAAAGACTTAATGCTTAAGGCCCTAGGTAACAAAAAGACTCTCCTCCCAAAAAGGGGAAAACTTTTTTCATTTTACTATATAGATAAATTTTAAGTTAGCTTTAGCCTTGGTTAGCTTCAGATATCTTTTGAATGCTGGAACAATATGTGAGGCAATGGCAACTACTCTGTGTAGGGGAACACAAGTGTTCTTTCAAAGACACTGATACAGTCACAAGTTATTTCTCCTAAAATCTAAAAAAGAAGCCTTCAAATTCTCATTTTAAGACAAAAGGCAAAAATGTACTGTGTAGCATACACTGAAGAGGAGGATCCTCTGGCTAGGCAAAAAAAAAAACAAAAAACACCAAACCAACATATGTGGGTGTTAGTCTCCTTGTCCTCGTCTCTACAATCCTTTCAAAAATCCAAAGAAGAGGTTCTTATTACAAAAGGGACATCCAGAGATCAATTCTTTGACCCATGAATCCAGAAAGCAATGCTAGAAACCTCATTTTAGACAAGTCATAGCTTGGATACCACAGCGACAGCCTCAGCTCAGAGACATGCTTAATGTCAAGATAAAAAGTTTTGATAAATGTCCATTTCCTGTGTTAAACATACCACAGAGAAACAAAATAATGTGGCTGCAGTGAATATAAATTAATATAAAATCTTCGTTTTGAAGATCACACCCACAACTGGCTCCATGGATCACTCAGCTGCCCAAATGTCCAGCCTGGTGCTCACTTACACATTCCTTCTTTGATAACATTTTTTTTTTCAGTGCACTTAATCTAAAATGATATGGATTAAATAATTCACTTCACAACTCAAGCCAGTTTAATTGTAGGAATTTCAATCCAAAACATTATAAAGCACTACTATCATTATTAGAATATTTATTGTATTATAACACTTCAGTTTTGCCTTTGCATAGTGTATACGTGGTCTAGATGCGCATAAATACACTATGCCCAAAGGAGACTTTGTCCTGACACATTGCTGCAGTCCTGACACCTGAGGGAAGCATGTTTGGGACAGCACTCACCAAAATAAACAAGCCATCACTGCCTTTCCCTCTTGAATTGTTGCCAGTGCTTGTGAAACCACAGGCCTGTGTAGCATGTGGGTAGCTGGCCTGAAGAAAAGCAACCTCCTGCCCTGCTCCACTTTCCACAAGCATCAGGAGGCCACCAAAGGGGTATAGGCCAATCTCCACATAAAAAAGCAGAATGTATTGCTGTGGGCAACAGCATGAGAGCTCCTCCTGCTCCTCCTGCAAATAGACGAGTACAAGTGAGGCACAAGTGTGGAGAGAGAGCTACGCTGCAGAGAATCTGGCAAGTATGAGAGCATATCCCCCACAGATGCCTGCACAAAGTTATCCAGAGTAGATGAACAAAATAGAAAAAGCCACAAGTTGGGCTGTCCAACAAAATAGGCAAAAATGGGGCAATCCTTGCCAGTCTGCCTTATGCGTGGCATCTTGTAGAAACCAGGGAAAAGCTGCTCACCCTCTCTGAATCTGTATGCACATAAACCAGAAAAAGCCCAACATCTATATGAAATATGAAAATAAACAGAGAAGCAAAACTACTCAGAAAGGGATCAAGCTCATGTTAAAAAGCTTTTTATGTGTGTATAAACATGCCTGTGATCTTGCACATGAATAAGTAAGCTTTTATTTGAAGTTTTATTTTATTGAAACAACCAAACATTTAACATCACTTCCATTGACAAGAACCCCCTAAACTATGCAATTTTAGATCTACAAACAATAAAAAAAATTACCATCCGAATCTTAGTATGATGCACAGTTAACTTACTCTGTTTAAAAACAGAATTTTGTGCTGGAATGTCCTTGAGATCTCACTCCTGCTAATGCTATTAATTCTAGCAGTGTGTAATGTGAAATATTTACACGTATTCTAGAATTCTTCTGTAGCTTTAAAGAACTATTTAATCCATTTGCAAAACATCACCATGTTTGAGGGTTTGTCCATTGTGTAGTGCCACTTGTGGCGTAGTTGTGCACACAGCAAGAGCGTATTTTCCACCTAGGGCTGACACATGGGCGTTGGCAGCACACTGCACTGCTGCCAGTGTTCAGTTCTGTTACAATGAGTTTGCTCCAGCTCCTGCTCTTTTTTGTGTAAACAGCTGCCTTCCAGCACCACAGTTTAGCTTTAATTTATTTCTTAATAAAAATATAATTTATTTTATAATTTAGTCCTGAAACTCGACTAAATTCTTGTTTTCACTGGCAGTTCTAAGATATCCAAATTGCTATCTAATTAAAATCTGTTCTTTCATTCCACATTTAAAAACTAAATTCTAATATAAAGTTGGGGTTGTTTTTTTTTACTTCTTCACACACAAAATTTAGGAATGACTGTAGGATCTACATGGCCAATCTTGTGTAAAAATATTTACATTCAGACAATTAAAGATTCCTCTGTAGGACTGCAACTTTCCTGTGGGAAATAGTAAAGGTAAGAAGATTTTCAGAAAGCTGGAAATGTAGGCCTTAGAAACAGAAAGAGCAGAGGAAATTAGAACTAGCTGCAGCTGCAAAATCTGAACATAGAAAAAGTTACAACGGTATAGTACAACTGGTATTACATTGCAAAATTCAGATGATTTGCAAATCATCTGAATCATTGTTAAATTTTTCAGGTATTTTTTCTATTCATTATCCAGCCAACAAATTGTTGCAAGCAAAACTGAGTTTTAGAGAAAAACCCATGCTAAGTGAAGAACCTTAAAGTACAAAAACTCTCTTCACCGGTGAGTCAAAGAAGATACATAAATCAGTAATAGTATAGTTAAATCAAACAACGAAAACATGAGAACCAGACATTCAAACAGTAGAAGGCTCTCCTCAGATTGTTGGACTAGCTGCAAAAGTTAAGGCTTTTCAGCTCTTTCCACAACCTTTTAATTTGATGACAAATTCTGCTTATGTTACTAATAGAGTTTAAAGAATAGAAGGATTAGTTTTAAAGAATGTTAGTAATGATACCCTATATCATTGTCTTTCATGTCTTTATACAATTTTACAACACAGAACCCACCGATATTTTGTTTCTCACATTAGAGCTCATTCCTCACTTCCAAGATTTATAGCAGGAAGAAATGCAAGAGCAGATAAGCTGACAACGGTTATTTCAAACACTTTAGCATATATTTTTAAACAAACAAAACTAAGTCATGCCTTTTTTCACCAAAATGCACAAGAACTTGTGCAGACGTTTCACATTTCCAAAAGTCAAGCTAAAGCTATCATTAGTGCTTACCCTGATTGTCAGTTTGTGCAACCCCATTTCTACAGGAGCTGTCAACCCACGAGGTTTACAAAGCCTATAATTATGGCAAACAGGCATCGCTAAGTACCCTTCCTTTAAGAAATTTTAAAACATCCATGTGACACATGGTGCAAAACAGCAGGTGCAGTCTTCACTTCTGTCCACATAAGAGAAACGAGTAATCATGCCTGCTAACATTTTTTACAAGCATTTACTTCACTAAGTGTGCCCCAAGAAGTAAAAACAGACAATAGCCCTGCATATATATCCCAAAAAGTGGCCACATTTTTAACAGATTAAGGTGTTCGTCACACCTTTAGTATTCCTCACTCCCCCGCAAGTCAAATAATTATCGAAAAGACACATCACATGATAAAATGCCTTCTAGATCAACAGAAGGGGGCAATAGATGCGATGCCACAGATAAGATTGAGCAAAGTTCTATATGTTTTTAACTTTTTGAACAGCTCTTTGCAGAACCTGATCCACTAATTTTTAGGCATTTTTCAAATAACACGCAGGTGAAACTGAAAGAAAATCTCCTTGTGTTAATTAGAAGCCCTGAGACAGGACAAATTAAATATCCTTTCTGACTAATAACTTAGGGTAAAAGGGTATGCTTCTGTCTCTACAGGTGCAGGACCTAAGTGGGTTCCAGCAAAGAACGTCAAACAGTATTGTGCACGAGAAAGCGCTGATGAGTCCAAGAGCGGAGAAACAAGTATGCAGATGTGAGCCGAAAAAAGAGACTACGGGTCACGCCTGACGTACCTGTGGAACCTGCAAACCTTGATTTGATGTCAATGATAAACGTGTGAGTTGTGGGTTTCGTAGAGTTTTTTTGGCAAAAGTGTGGTTTCCATTGTGTTATGTTATAGAATAAGAGAAAGTGAATCCCCTCATTCTATTTTTAAAGGTGAAATTACCCCATTTTTAACACAGTCATTTAGTCCCCAGGCAACTTTGGGAAGGAACAAAAGCAGAATTTGTGAGCTGAAATATATGGGGAAATCTTTTGCCAAAAAATAGCTCACAAAAGATATGGAGCGAAATCGAGTGTTACATGGGTGCTGGCTAGCTTTGCTTGCTTCTTGCAGTACTGATTTGCCTGTGGAACAGCCGAAAACAAATGTTTGAGTGACCTTAGCCAAGGCGGGCTCAGACACCATGTCTGTCCAATTCGAACCCAGAAAAGCCTTTTCCAGCCTGTCTAGTCAGCGTGCCAGTAAAAGATTGGCTAATACCTACATATTACAATCCCTTGACCAAAAAGCAACTTAATAGTAAATCAGATGAGGTTGCCAGCAGGAGCAATCCTGCGGCTGATGGGGACATCCGGACTAAAGAACTTCCTAAAGCACCTTCTAAGCCCCAAGAATTGGAGATTCTTTGCTCCTTAGCAATAGATTTCTGTCTTACATTTTCAGATAGCAATTAGTCAGAGAATGATCCTTCAAAATACAATTTCACTCCCAATTACCCTGCTTACAGTAACTCGAGTTTTTAGTGTAATTACTCAGATAGTTGGGGTGGACTTTCTGGGGTTGATCAATATCCATGACAATTACCAAAAGGATATTGGTTAATTTGTGGAGATAGAGCTTGGCAAGGCATTCCATCATGCCTTGAAGGTGTTCCATGCAGTATTGGACGACTTACTGTGCTAGCACCTAGTGCTAATAGAGTCATTAAGAAAAAAACATAGAGGAAAAATATTTGCCCATCAATATGAAGAAAATTGTAACAGTGATTTTAGGCCCTAGAAAGCTGCAAAAAGAGTTTCAGCAGGTTTGCTTCTACCCCAACTTGCTTCTGCCATGGCACTGAAACAGATCAAGTTGGATGTTGGCTGAGTAAACAAACCAATGCCACATCCATTGCAATCAGTGATATGCTGACAGATGTCAGCAGTGTTAAACATGCTACCCTTCCAAACAGAGCAACAATTGATTTTCTTTTACTGGCACATAGACATGGTTGTGAAGATTTTGAAGGATTATGTTGTATGAATTTGTCTGACCATTCTAAATCCATCCACAAAAAAAGCTGAAAGTTTTAGCAGCTTAAAGAAGACGGTAGATCATGGTTAGACAATTTGTTCAAAGGCTGGAGCTTTGCACCTTGTTTAAGGGAGCTTCGTGAAATAGGTTTGTATGTGTTGGTTGTTTAATGAAACTAGTAGTAGTATCTTGTATACTTCGGTGTGTACGAAAATGATAGCCAAAACTATCATAGAAGTTTTATCATACAAGAGAGAGATGAAAGAAGTAGAATCACAGAAAGTTCTCAAGATCTTAGTGGATGTAAGTATAGACATACATGAAAGCTTTTAATTAAGACCTTAGAATGGATGAGACTTATTAGAACAGTAAATAGTAACCACTACCAGATTTGACTTACATCCTTTGAACAAAAGACCAAATATTTTACAACATTAAAATTACTGTAGTATAAAATAGCAACACTTAAAGCAAGCAAGAGAGGTGACTCAAGCAAAAAGACATATGTATTGTAGTAGAGCTGTGTAATGCAAGGTAGTCAATAAGCAACAAAGTTAAGAAGGTTTCATTTTGGTTGTACTGAAGGGGGGAAATGTGGGAAATAGTAAAGGTAAGAAGATTTTCAGAAAGCTGGAAATGTAGGCCTTAGAAACAGAAAGAGCAGAGGAAATTAGAACTAACTGCAGCTGCAAAGTCTGAAAGTAGAAGAAGTTACAATGGTATAGCAAGCAAGGACATGAAACAATAGCTTGAGTTTTAGGCTTGGTTAAGATAGAGCTTAAGACTGCAGGAAAATATGCTTAGCATGACAGTAGAAGGTTTTAAGCTTAATAATGGTGTATTGTGTATTGTTAATAGAAAGGAGACAAGTGTTGTGTGAAGCAGGTGTATGTGTACTTTTAGTAATTGGCTAAAACAATTGTCTGTAATCTTTAGCAATACACTATTGGCTAGAAAGTATTTTAAATGTCCTGTAACAAAGAAGTCTTTGGCTGTACACTGGCTGTACACGAGCTTTTGCCATCTTCCTACTGTCTCAAACATAATGAGGCTGATGCTGCAATAGAAGCTCAAGGAACATCTCCCAGCAGTCCCGTCCTCTTTGTGTCCCCAATACACTTTCCCATGTCAGTTTTATGTCAACTTTAATATTACCATAATTTTAATAAATACAGTAACTAGTGGGTGTGAAATATTACTTATATGTATTTATGTATCAAACTAAGATAAATTAAAATACTGGCTGATAGTAGCACTTCAGAGTTTTAATCACTTTTCTCTAAAATAAAACCTTAAATTATTGGATTCTTTAGTAACCATGCAAATCTGTGGATGAAGCACTGGAGCTCATCTGGAAACGCCCAGCTATCATCTCTGACTCTGGTCAAGGCCTCTTAAATTCCTTTGCCTCAGCACATATACATGCAAAACCAGTTGTGTAACCCCAGTTATAGCTCCTGTGATTTGCTGCTGTTACCCGGAACTTCTCTGAAAGCTTTCATGCAACAAAATGGCAGTTTCTTCAAAGGTACTGAATGATCCCTATAAAATTTAAAACAGCTTGAAATATCAAGATTAACCCAGGAAGCAAAGAACTGTATTAACTGTAGTGGAGACCAAGAATTGAACTTGTACAAATTTTACCTGAAGACTCATGGGGTGATATTTTTCTTATCTTGCACATTTTCAAACAGTTAATTTCATGTCTTTTTATGACAGGAAATGAGTAATATGAAATCAGTTATATAGGTATCAGCAGCAATATATCCTTTATCAAAACCGTGGTCATTGAGACATAAACCCTGGGCCTCTTCTAATCTTACATTCTTCCATTCTCATGGTTATTCTTCTATCTTAATTGCTTGGACTTTTTTACCTTTTACTATTTCTGACACAGAAAGCAGAAGTATTTCCCAAATGCCAGAGAAACAGGAGTTATGAGATATTCTAGACTGTGGTCAGACATTGTTTTCCAAATTAACATGGCTAGTAAGTACTTAGAAATCTTCAAAACTGATTATAAAAGTACTTTAGATCTATAACCCCTATAAAATTTATATGTTATGTTACGTTATGTTATGCTATGTTATGTTATATCTATAACCCAACTACACACACATCTATATAACTTAAAATAAGAATTGCATGGCCAGTTTTAAATCCATTTCAGAGCTTCATGACCAGCAGCAATATGTCCAGTACATTGAGGCTGTGGCCTCCTGTCCCAGCACAGTCAGCAAGCAGAGCCTGCAGCACACATGCTACTAAACAGTGGAAGTCAGGCTCCTGGATTGCTGCCATGGGAATCAAAATAATGCTGGACTTGTTCCCATGTGTGCATTTGAGATTTACTTCTCTCAAAGACAGTCCCTGACCTTGACTGTGGTCTTTTAAATTTATGGATTGGTAACAGGGAACTGAAAAATGAAAACACTTGAAGTTCCTTACTCGTCATATTTACCACACCAGATGGCTGCTGGCAAGTGCTAGCATTAGCCCAGTTTTATACTGTAATATTGCTTGAGTAAAAGAATTGCACTTTATCAGAGACAGTGTGAGGGCTGTCTTTTAACAGGTCCAGATGCTTCTTGCTCTGGTAAGGCATTTTACTGATCTGGAACTCTTTGTCTGAGGGATCTGAAAAATGTATTGCTGGATATTCCTGTCTCAAGGGCATCTATCTCCTAGAAAGTACCTACCAGATATTTTTTGCTAGATGTGCAACCAATCTCTTTGCTGGTCAAGCAAAGTTGACCTGATTTTCAGGAAACTCTGTTGAAATCAGTGAACCTCAGTCATCATAAAAACATAGAAATGCAAAGTATCTAAGTGTAATATACCAGTAGATTTCTAAGAGAGATCTTCCATTGTCCTGAAATGGTTCTCAGAGGTTTCAACTTTCAATAACCAGGCTCTAAAAAAACCCACTGTTTCACTTTTTTATGTCATTAGTCCTTGTATGTCCCTCACAAAAGCTTGTTTATTAAATTGGTTTTGCTGACTAATGACTTCTGTAATGGAGTAGACAATTATTCACCTCCTAAAGACATTGGATGTTAAATACAAGGATAAATTTAAGCTTTTTTTCCCTGGGATTAGCTTTGGTTTTATGTTGTATCTGTTATCTTACCTTCCATAAGAGCACAGCCAGCAACAGGAAGATGAGAATTCCCACCAACAAACTGATGGCAATGATCCATCCGACAACATACCCACGAGGCTCCAGATTGTGCAAGGCCTCAAAGACCACCTACATAGCAATTAGAAAAAGATCTTTTTAGAATTGGAAGCTGTATTGTTTTCCCTTGTCCTTATCTTATTAAACACATTGTATGGTGGCCTCACTGATTGTATTTCATCTGTCAAAAAAATAGGGAATGCAGCCTTAATTTAGTGCTTTCCAATAATTTTTTCCCAAAGGATTTAAAGCTTTCAAGTGGATTTTGAGTAGTCGTGTGTTGGATCCAAAGAATATCAGCCTCCTCTCCAGCATAACATTTACCCTGCCAAGCCCCAATACTAAGCTTGTTCAGGTGCTGGGCCATCAAATGTGCAGAAAGTTTTGCCTGAAAAAATCCATCCCTTGGATTGGCAGGGATTGGCATGACATCTTGCATGGCTTGTCTTACTCATCATGTTCTGGCCCTGCCAAACCTCCTGATGCTTCACATGAAATATTCATCATGAACTTCTGTGGGTTATGAGGTTTTCTCAAATGAATTTCTTCCCATTTGTTATCAGGGAGATGCTTGGGGTGGCCTTCTTGGTAAATAGTGATTAAGAAACAAAAGGAGTAGCCAAGCATCATATACCGTTGAAATGGTTTTGGGGAGGGGAGGGGAACAGGGGTTTGGAGTTTTTAGCTGGGTGGGAGTAGTCATTTCCCAGCTTGGAGCACAGTCAGTCATGTGGGGTTTTTTTCACCTAGGACCTCTCTTGCACAGTGGTTTCCACATTGCCATGGAGCTCTGCCTGCCACCTGCTTGCAAGCCTGGTGCTTGCAGGAGAGAGTCATGGCTGCCCCATCGACTGAGACTTTGCCAGCTACCAGCACCGAGAGAGACAAGCTCAGTCCATGTGGGTGCCTGGGGGAGTCATTCCTTCCATTCCTTCCCCCTTCCTGAAGCCACTGCCTGAAGCTGGAGCTGCCCCCGCTGGACCTCTTCTCTGTATGGTAGTGCAACATCACAATAAATCCCTGCCTTTCTTCCCCGTGTGTACCAACTCCAATTAGCGGTGCCAAAGACCGATCACCGCTTGTGTGTGTGCCTGGAGGAGTCATTTTCCTTTTCCTTTGCCCCTCTCTCACCTGAGCTGCTAGTATCACCACCAAGGAGATCCTGCTCTTGCATCAGAGTGCCCCCTGAAGCCGTGATGGAGGTCCTGCAACTTCTTTGCCTCACCTGAGTCACCATCACCCCCTGTTGTGGTTGTAACTACACCAAAGGGGAAATAGCTTAATGGGTGGGAAAAGTCTGTTATTGGGGTTTTTTAAAATCGTCCTTGTTGTTGTTTGTTTTGTCTTGTTATATATGTATATTCTAGTAAAGAACTGTTCTTCCTTTTCCCATACTCTTGCCTCGAAGCCCTGAAATTTTTGAAGTCACAATAATTTGGAGGGAGGGGTCATTTTCGCATTTCAGGAAGGTTTCCACCTTCCTTGGCAGATATTTGTCTTTTAATCCAAGACTGCTTGTTAACTACTTTCCCCCCCCAAAAAAAATGGACAACACATACATCACTATTAAATACAAATCAGCCCTGCTGTGCTTTACAAGACACATTGTGTGAGAGGCGAGGACGCACGCAGCCACGGGTTTTTCTGGAAATGCTGGGAGCTGTTCTCTTCTCTCTTTTTTTATAGCATGTGTGGCCGGGAAATACAGACAACAAAGAGCCTTCATACCATCTGTCTCAAGAAGACAATGGGAACAAATTACATTATTCATATACACTATGTGAATTTTCAATCTCTTATTTCAATCAAAATTAGTTCCTCAGAAGAAAACTCAAGAACTTCTCTCCTCAGTGAAGGTTATTTCTATGTTAAATTTTGCAATATCCAGCAAATGCAGAGAGGCAGCAGGTTTTTTTTTAAAGAATAATTTTAATTTGTTTGCTTTGTCTGGCTTTGTTTTGCAAGACAAAGTAGCTGGTTTTCCTTCCTCCTTCACAAACCACTTTCACCATCTTTGCTTAAAAATGCCAAAACCATTTTGTAGATGTTATAAATGGGTAATGCGATGGTTTGGTCTCACAATTAACAGACGGATATTATGTGTATGTTAAGAGAAGTTTTATAGATGCATAGTTATGTTATTTTTGTATGTTCTCCCCATGCACTCAAGGATACTAATTGGTTGCCTTGGCCACAAAGGCTCACTGCAGGCTCATGGATAGCTTGTTTTCCACCAGGACCCACAGATCCTTCTCTGCAGAGCTGCTTCCAGCGTTTGGCTCCCAACCCACACTGGTGCAGGGGGTTATTCTTCCCTCGGACTCTGCAATTGCCTCGGTTGAACTTCAGACCTTTCTTTTCTGCCCATCTCTCCAACTCCTGAGGTCTTTTTAAAGGGCTTCACAGCCCTCTGAGGTATCAGCCACTACTCCCAGCTTTGTGCTGTCAGTGAACTTGCTGCCCCTTCCCCCAAGTCACTGATGAACAAGTTAAACAAATAGCATATATTTGTCACCAAACAGCGTATATGAGCTTGCTACCAAGCCCCAGGATTGAATGACAGGGGCTGCTCCCAATCAGGTCTCTTATGAAGCTGCAAGCATTTCACTGGATCCCGAGGGGGTGCGGAGTTCAGACCAATGAGAACATACAGACTGGGTCTTTCAAAAGAAAAGAAAGCCCTTTATAAGGAAGGGCTTGCAAGAAAAAACTTCCTCTGTGCCACACAAACATCAGGGATGAGTGTCTCTGTCTCCTTGCCCCTCACCCCACACACGTGACCTAACATGGGCCCAGTACTGAACCTTGGCAGACACCACTAGTTACAGGCCTCCAACTAGACGTTGTGCCACTATAACAGTCTGGTATCTGTTGTTCAACCAGTTCTCAATCCATCTCATTAGCCATTAATCCAGTCCACACTTCCTGACTTTGCATATGAGGATACTGTGAGAAGCAATGTGTCCTGGTTTGAAAGACAGGTATCTGCCAGCAAAAGCTGGAATCTCCCTTTGAATAGAGAATGTAAACCCCCTCCCTCAGATTATTATAAATTTGCAGAGGCTCTCAGGCAAAGATTTGGGAATAGGAATAACACTTCTTTACTAGGAATATTAAAAAATACAAATGTAATAGTACGGATAGACAAGCAGAACAAAACAAACAAAACCCTAGAAGAAACCCTGACAGAGTCGGGGATGTGACCTGACACCCTGGGTGTCAGGGTGTTAAAAGTAGTCCAGATGAATCCTCCTGGAGTAATAGATGCAGTTCTGTGGAGTGGAGATGGTCCTGTAGAAAGTCCAGTGGTGGTGAGATGGGTCCAGTCTTCCTCTGGGAATCTAGTGGAACCCAGGATAACCTGGTGCTCCCAGGTCTCCTTTTTATCTGGGTAGGAATGCTTGGTGCACTCCACACTGGGTGGAGCATCTCACAATGGGATGTCGTTGGTGAGCCTTAATGGCCCATTATCAGAAAGCATCAGCCCCAAAACTCGTGTTTGGCCACCTCTTTTGTTTTGGTCATGTACTCTTAAGTACCCAGCAATTAGCTCCCTAGCAAACCACCTGGAAAAAATTCCACAAATACAAGGGAAAAAAATCTGACCCCCAACACGGTGTCAAAAGCCTTGTTGAAGTTGAGGTAGACAATACACACAGCTTTCCCCTCATCCATCCAGGTAGTTGTCTCGTCATAGAAGGCCATCAGGTTGGTCAAGCATGATTTGCCTTTAGTGAATCCATGCTGACTACTCCCGATCTGCTTCTTGTCATCCAAGATGACAAGATAGAGATGGCCTCCAAAATGAGACACTCCATCACCCTTCCCTTTCCAGAGATTGAGTTAGGCTGATTGACTGGTAGTTCCCTGAGTCCTCCTTGTTCTTTTTGAAGACCAGGGTGATATTTCTCAGGCACCTCTCCTATCACCACAACCTTTCAAAGATGACCGTGAGTGGCCTTGCTTTGGTGTCATGATAACAAGGCTTGAAAACACAGCAGATAGACATGAACTGAGCTCTACACATTTAGTATTATCCAAACATACTCCCATAACTAGTATCACAATATGCAAAATAGCTCTCAAACATGGACCAGTTCTTCAACCAAGAAAAAATAATTTTACCATTTCAGATAATAGCACAAAGCCTTTGTCAGACTTTTAAACATATTTTGCTGAAAAGAGAGATTCTTAAGCAGCAGACTGTCCCTCACAGCCAGTATAAGGGAAATATCAAGTAGAGATCAAACACAGATCTTCTGCCTTCCTTGTTGCTGGGGTTTAAGATTCTTTCTCTCAAAGAATTTTTCCCCATATATGTTGCTAGGAGACAATAATGACCAGATACTTAAGAGAGAGAAAAGAAGTGGCCACAGCTCATAGGAGGGGTTCAGCTGTCTACTCTCTTTTTACCTGGGTGTTTCTCTGGGAAGGGCAGAGATACTGCAAGAATGTGGCTGGGAAAAGAAGGGGCTGAGGCAGCTGCTAGCTCGCTCTCTTTCTCTCTCTCTCTCTCTCTCTCTCTCTCTCTCTCTCTCTCTCTCTCTCTCTCTTTCTCTCTGTCTTGGCTCCAGAGAAGGACAGTTGAGCTGGAGGGAATTCGCTGCCACCACCAGAGCCTAGCCTGGTCCTGCTTCTTCTGCCATAGGGTGAGCCTCTGCTCGTGAGAGAGGTCCTACTGAAGTGGGACCTTATTTACACCCTACCTCACTGAAAAATGACTTTCACCATCCACTCAGGTTCTTCAGGGGAAACCCCAGGATCCCCGAGCCCCCTCCCCCTCCAAGGTAGCCTCTCTCTCCCAGCCATATTCAGGAGCCATGTTCAGGAGTCCGGTGGCCACTGCCCAGACCCCACAGGTTTCTGCCACTGCTCTGAGGTTTCTTTGCTACACTGTAACTCACACCCCTACCCTGCAGGGATGCTCTGCTCTGCAGTTCCAGCTACAGCTGCTGAGCTGCTGATACATCTCATCTCATCCAGGACTTTGCTCATCCCTGCCTTCCCAGCTTGCCACTCTGAGGTTCCTCCTACAGCTCCTTTTGCTATCCAGAGGGGGCAGAGGGATTGGCTGAGAGAGTTTGTAAGGGAAGCCCCCTCTCCGTCCCTTTCTGCCGGTTGCATCCACCATTACCGTGTGGAGAGCAGCAGCTGAAACTCGCGCCACAGCGCCCCCTGCAGCTGCCGGGGAATCATCACACCTGCCCTGCCTGGCTGGGAGCCAACAGCGCCCCGGCCGGCTGTGACCCGAACTACACTAAAGGGGAAATGGCTTAAAGAGAGGGAAGAGACTGTTTATTGGGTTTTCTGTTCATGTTTGTTGTTGCTACCAATGTTGTTGATGTTTGCCTTGTTATACATACACACATTAGTAAAGACCTATTCTTCTTTTTCTCCTATCTTTTTCTGAAAGCCCCTTAATTTCAAAGTTATAATAACTTATCCATTCCAAGGGAGGCTCCTGCTTTCCTTAGCCAAGACACTCATATTTCTAAGCAGCTTGGAAAGATGGGGCAGTCCAGTTTTCACAGATGCTAAGGTTAGCATCCATCTTACAGACACAGGTCTTATGACTATTTCTTAGATAACAAGACATTAATTTTATTTTCCTTTCTGCCTCTAAAAAACCCAGTCTCCTTACATTGTAAGTATTGCCAACTTTACTGAAGAGACCTTTCAAGCAATCTCTGGTGCCACTACTCAGCAAGCAAATGTTAGCATATCACAACCTCCAGCACAATACACAAATATGCATTTCATCCTGCCAAAAGAGCCAGAAAAAGCTGCAGAGATGAAATCATATGTAATCTCTATAGCAAGAGCTTCATATTTCAGGTCTGAAGCACACTGGCTAGAAGACCCTGGCTACAGCTTTTGCAGTCACTGCAAAATAGGGTAGTCACTTCACAATAGGGTAGAACAGCAGCTTCTTATCTATCTGGTTTCTTCTAGCAGTCTGGAATCAACACACATGCATAAAAAATCCCATTCATTGCTTTGCAGTTTGGAGAGGAGCAGGGAATTTGTACGTGTTAATGTCCCTAGCCATCTTAAGTCCTCAAAATCTGCCTGCATTAATACACAGCAACTGCAATGAGTTTTGGTGAAGAAGGTACCAACAACAAAAAACCCAAACTGAATCAGATTTGTCATTTTGATTTTCTTAAGTTTTATTAAGTTTTTTAATGTTTACATTCTTTAAACAAACTTTCTCATACACTTTATGTAAATAACTGTTGGGGGTTGGATCTGTTTCTTTTGTGTTTGTGGAATTTTTTCCTGGTGGTTTTGCTAGGTAACTAATTGCTGGATACTTATGGGTACTTACTGAAACAAAAGGGGGCAGCAGGTTGCTCCTGGGGAACAGCAGTTGAACAGGACAGTTTGGACAGTTCAGTCGGAGGACACCGCTCTGAAAGGACATGGGAGTACCAGAAGCCCTGCTTGTTTTTTCCTGCACTGGATTTTTTTCTCCAGAGGAAGACTGGACTCATCTCGTCACTTTCCTATAGGACTATTTCCACTTCACAGACTGCATTCTACTACTCCAGGAGGATTTCATCTGGACTGCTTTTAACACCCTGACACCCAGGGTGTCAGGTCACACCCTCAACTCTGTCAGGGCATTTTCTGGGGTTTTGTTGGTTTTGTTTTACTTGTCTCTTAGTGCTATTACATTTGTATTTGTCTTTGCTTTGTCTAATATTCCTAGTAAAGAACTGTTATTCCCACTCCCAAATCTTTGCCTGAGAGCCTCCAATTCCAAAATTATAATAATCTGAGGGAGGGGGTTTACATTCTCTATTCAAAGGGAGATTCCAGTTTTCTTGCTGGCAGGTACCTGTCTTTCATACCAAGACAATAACTTATTATTTTACATTCCTTTATGAAAGACAAACAACCTGACGGACAGTTGGGTTGCCCAATAACATTAAGGAGGTAGCACTGTAGCCCTCCAATGACACTGGATTTTAAAAAGATATATATGTGGAGTCAGATGTTTTAATAAAGAGTTTTTTCAGTTTACTTTCACCAGAGCTACTCCATGTCATTCTTGTGTCGCCCCCGAAACAGGGGTGACACAGATTGAACAGTCAGAGTATACTGCATATCTGGAGTATCAGAAAGAAGGCAATACAGTCAGTGATAGGATGCCAGGGAAGCAAGCCATGCCTGGGCGGAAGGTTGGAGGCAGAGGGTAATTGGTACTAAAGAGAAGTACACCATTTGCCACCTGCTGCTTGACCCACTGGCCATCGTGCAGTCCCTAAAAGCCATTCTTGGGCAAACCTTGAATTCCCTTTCCACCCCTGCAGCACAGCCTCTACAGGGTGGCTAACAGGTTGGGAAGCACAAGGCAACCTCCAGCTCAGCACAATTCCCCTAGCTCTGACCTATAGAGAAGACAGCGGTGATAAGAGTAACTGATGCCAAAGATACGGGGTGTGGTGTTGGCAAAATATCCCAAAGAGGCCAGTAGGGGCAGCAGCTGGTTCACAGAAAGCACATGTAACAGTTACAAAATACAGAGTGAATTAGATGTTTGTTTTCAGACTCTGATAAAATGCCAGGGAAAAACCGTGAAAAACATCACTGTCTTGACATATGAGGATTTTTAGTTTCATATTTATCTTTCGCATTTTGGACTGTACGTGCAGGATTTGAAAGAGGGGAAGCCCAGGAGGCAGTACAGCTTGCCATTTAGCTTTATGTAGCTCACACCTCAATCAGGTTTTACACAGTGTAACTGCTCTTCTGGAAAACAACTGAGATTTCCACCCAACCAGTGATTTTTGCCATGTCGAACACAGTTTTACAAGAGCACCTACCAGTTCATCTTCTACCCGTGCCAAACACTTGCTATATCCTGACAGCTATATCTTGGTTAACAAATTATGAAGAAACAGAACTTTTGTTTTTAAGAAGTTTTAAAACACCTTATTTCAGTAAAGCATGTAAGCAAGAAGTTAACTGAGTAGGAATTTTTGAAAGTAATTAAAGTTCATACTCTGTCAGAGCCCTTTTCAGAAGAGGTACAGGCTACTGCACTGGTACTCAGAAAGAAAAGAAACATACTTCAGCAAAAGCTAATTTAAAATGCAAATGGAAAAATTTTCTTTTCTTTTTGCTGATGTATATTAAAGGAATTTTATGCATCTGCCTCATGAGCCACAGCACCATGGGAGGCACAGGCTTATAAAGAAAAAGCTATTTTATTTCTGTATTATCACCTAGATTATTTCGGTTTTTCAAATCGCACTGCATTGCTGGTTGACTTTTCCATTCAAGTACTGTTATGCTTGGGGGGAGTTCACCAGTAAAGACACTGTTCTCCTTTATGTCTGTACATATATGCATATACATCCCTTTTACATATTTTTTTACTTACATATACTAAGAAAAGCAGTATTTTCTTAAAAAGTACAAACCTGAAGTTTCCTTGCAACCTGCTTGTCTCTATCCCTGGGAAATTAACTGTAATTTATTGTTATTGTGTATTCTATTCCTTTACCCAAATGTATGTTTCTACCTGACAGACTGCAGTGTAAAGAAAAAACAAATCTACAAAAGGAATATTATAGTAGCAAATGGAAAGGTAAAACAAAATGAATAACTTAATGTCACAAAAAAAAATAGGACAGCAAATAATTTGCTGGCAAGGAGGCTGCAAAGCTGCTGGAGAAAGCTCCAGTCAGATATTAAAAAGGTAAGCTGGGGAGAACTGGTGCCTTAAAATGCTGAATGTTTCTAAAAAATGAGAGGTTGGTAGTGGATTGCTGAGTGGAAGAGGTATTACCACATGGATTAAAAAAAAACAACTGGAACATCATGAACACTGTCCAGTACCAAAGGCTGCTCCTTTCAACACAGATATGGAGAACAGGTCAAAGTCAGGAGTCCTCTGTGCTGCAGGCAGACAGCTAAAGCTTAGGTTCGTGAATATACATTTAAATCTCTTTGCATAGAATATGCATATAAAGACACCTTCCAAGTCTTCACAACCATAAACTTACTTTTTGTAAGTTTTTTTTTTACTATTTTCTCCAAAATATATTATCATTGCAAACATAAACATACCTAAATTCTGAGCAGAAAAGACCCATGGAAGACAACCACTTGCCTGTGTTGCATTGTCTTGGTTTAAGACAATTTAAAGGGAACACTCGACAATGAGTTCTCTTCCTTAGTGTTAACCAATCCCTTTCCACCAATAAGAAGAAACCAAATACTAGTAGATATAAGTGAAAAAATAGCAGTTTACTAGCAAGCAAAACAGGATCGGCAAAAAAATAACAGCAAACAATCACTAGATACAAAATTGCTAAATCTCACAGACCCCCACCACAGAAAAAGAGAAACTTGAATTTGCAGAGTGAACCATCCTAAGATGTTGCCTGCCACAGATGAGTGTGTGGTTCTGAAGACAAAGGGAAAATGGCAGCAAAGCCTCTCATGAAGGTAGGAGCTTTTGAAGCAGAACTAGTGGCAGTAGGAATTGCTGGGGTGCGTGGGATCAGTGTTCCCACTTGCTGCCGCCTCCTGACACCTGCTGGACTCTGCCAGTTTGGTGTCGCTGCCTTGGGTCCTTACTACGATGGAAGAGGAGGGAAGGAAGAACAGACTGTCAGCACTGACGAGCAGTGGCCTGGCACCAGACCAGCTCTGGCTTAGTCCTGTCCACAGATGTTGCAAAATAACAGTAAACTCTGAAACAGTTTCTGATTGCAAAATGCAGATTCTCCACTTGCTACTGTTGCAAGTAGAGGCAAGAAAAGGCCAAGAGGCAAGCCAAACAGGGAGAAAGAGAGAAAGATCCCCGGGTGTCCCAATTTTTAAAAAGCCCGGGGCACCACATCCCCATTCTGGTTTCTGGTACAGAGGTCTTAAAGAGACAGTAACAATTTTGGGCATAGATAGATAGGTGATACAGTAACATTTTGGGTTACCTGGGAGATGCATTAAACCTAGAGTGACTGAGCTGGAAATAAAAGAACACTGAATTCTATCCAGAAGGCACGAAAGGTTCAAAGGCTTGATGGAGCATACCTGTACTTAGTGGATAGAACCAGACAGCATCCTTAAGCTTTACAGGTCACTGTGTTGCAGGACCTGCATACATTTTATCTGGGGGTGCCTTTTCATGTAGTCAGTTTGCATTCCCTCACTTTCAATACAGGAAGACTCAGAGGCATTTGGATAGTTTTGTTGTAGTAAAATCCAGTTAATTCTTCCTTCCACACTTCCAAAGACAGTCCTTTTGCTCCTTAAGAGCACTCGTCCTCTTCCTGCACACAAGCAGTTGAGCAGAAAATGTGGACTCTTCAATCTGGTATTTGACTACTTTGTTCTCTTGAAGCTTATTGTTGGTTTTGCTCATAGACCGAGAAGAACAGAACCAAACCTTAATGGAAACTCATATGATGAAGAAAATAAAGTATGCCTCTTGAAAATATGACACCAGTTTCAAACAGCATATACATGTTAATATCACTGTCATCACAGAGCCAAATCCAAACTCTGATTTGTCTAATATAAGAGCTCAAGCAGCCTATTGTAACAAGAACCAAAAATACATCATTAAAAATCACATAAAGTCATATCCAAATCCAGAGAAATTATTTCTGAGAATTGCACAAATTCTTTTTTTTTTTAATGGGTTAATTTCAAAGACAGCCTGCTACCCAACTTAGAGATACTCACATAAACTTTTGTATCTCCCTTAAGAATTGTCTGTTGAAGTTTCTGACAGAGGTGGTGTTTATATGGGTGGTCCACTGATATTTCTTATACTATCATAAAAAATATCAGCCTTCCTTTTCCATTTGTCTTCTGTCTCGATTTATCTTCTTTACAGAGAATTTGCTCTCTGATACTATACACTATAATGTAAAAGCACCAATTGAAATAATGGTACCTGGTCCTAAAAAAACATTTAAATGTGATAATAAGCCCACATTTAGCCATAGAAAGTAAAAAGGCCTTTTCAACCTTAGCATGATAAAGCATCTAAGAAATGTTAGAAACACTGTCATAAACATTCTCATAGGAAGTCCATGCACAACTGTACAGAAGGTGCTGCTATCCAAATGGATACAGTACAGTAGTCTCTGGTCAATGAAGAGTACAGGATGAGTTTTAAAAAGGAAAAGAGGAGTTTGAACGATGTATTTTCTTTCTCCAGCCTCTATTTCCAGCTAAATAGTTGTGGCTTTCAACAACTACTCTTTCCTTCTGTGTTCCGCAAGAAGAGAACACAGAAAAATTAATACCTTGAGCCGAGCCATATCTTAAATTTTTGCCTGAACATGACCCTGTGAAAAATATACATCAATGCTGAAGCTGGCATATGGAAATATCATAAAGCAGAGAAGAAATGGCAGTCATATGAGAAAAGACTTGAAACTACACATTAATGTTACATGACTACAACATTTCAAGCATGCTGTTTTACAGCTAGGGCTTCCCAGGAATTGGAAGCAAGCTCTTTTTTGAAGCTTAAGATAGCTTCCCAACACACTCACAGTGCACTTCATAATGCAACTCAAGGCTTGATGAAGGGCTTTCTGACAATAGGAAAGGACAATTTTTTGCCTAATATTCTTTTCTGTTTTCTCTAAGCATTAGATAACAATGAAATACAGCAGAGCCTGCATTCCTAGAAAAAAAGGATTTCTAATTTTGAACATTAAAAAATAGCAATTTGACACATTTTACAGTGTTCCTATTAATCTTAGATATTGTAAAACCTTTTACAGTTGAAAATATTTGTCAGAGAGATACAGGGTTTTTCCATTTCAGTTGAGACATGGGTATCACAGTCAGATGTTCCTTCAGTCATGTTATAAATGGGTAATGCAATGGTTGGCTCTCACAATTAGGAGATTAATATTATGTGTATGTTAAGAGAAGTTTTATAAATACATAGTTATGTTATTTTTATCTGTTCTCCCCATAGTCCTCTTTCCCTTTTCCCTTATATTATCACTAGTTGGGGCATTTAGGGGAGGGCAACCTTGTTACTAGGAGGCGTGGCATGGCAACACCTGACCACCAATCAAGTTTGTAAGAAAGTAATCTCCACCAATGGACAGCAGAGAAGGAGTTGACTGACAAGACTTTGGAAGGGGACAAGAGTATAAAAGGCAGAGCATCCATTTTGTCAATGAACATGTAGTTACAGAGACTCTCAGCACTGTAAAATTTTTCCTAATTTAGTCCTTTGTTGTATTTTTGTTAAGATTTAATAAACCTTTGAAATTGTAAAAGTGAGTGCTGTTTCTCAAAAGTCATTAATGAAATTTTGCCATAAAATTGCAAGATGTGTTCTGTGCAAGCTGCAGAACTAAGGAGAAGCCAAGCAATATATTAACATTCAGGACTGCAGGCCACTTATAAGGCACATTCCCAGCAACGGCTATGTTTTTCATTTTAACTTCCAAGCCTATTGTATAGAATGGTACAGAAACCTGACAAAGAAAAGAAAACAGAAGGGAAAAAAGAAGGTTCTGTCATATAAAAGAACTCCTTTTTCTGACAGGTCTAATGAAATAGAAATTCAAGACTACAGTTACAGACATGATTGTTGAGGGACACATCTGGTGCAAATAGCTGGGTTTACAAGCTGTAGATTGAGATGTTGATTTAAATGCAGATTGAGCCCTTTGTAGAAGCCCAAGACAAGAAGCTGTAAACTGGGTGGTGCCAGCCAGGTGAACGGGCACTGAGACACAGTGGTAGCAGAAAACTGCCAGACTTTTGGATAACAGAAGGAAGGAAGACCAATGACACCAAAAAGGTAGGAGACTCAGGAGGAAGAGGGAGATCAACACAATATCTGGTATCAGCTCGTACTTGATTTTTACGAGCTTAGCACAAGAAAAAAAAGTTAAATTAATTTCTGAAAGTTTAGACACCTTTCTGCATTTTGACAGCTCCCAAAATATCATTAACACTTCTAAATATTTCATTCTGGTACATGTGAAAAGACAGTGCTGAGGTTTCAAGTCTCTTCTAGATTTTCAAGGGAAATTTGAATTAGATTAAGGCAAATGTTAACCCAAAATCAGGACCTAAACCTAATTTTTGCATTAATACCTCAAGGGTATTTTAGCTAGTACAACACAGATCACTCTGGTTTGACATAACATCATTCACTCTGTTGACATGGTTATCACAGAGAGCCAAACCAAAAAAAAAACCACAGTCAGACAAAGTCTGTCAGACAAAGTCTGGGGACTATTGCGGGTTAGCCAGGCACAAATTCCAGTTTGTATAGAGCTCTTAGTGATTTCCAGCCCACTGGGATAAGGAAACATTTCTCTTTAGATTTGTGTACTCACTGGTTTTTCTTCTGGGTTCCCATTGGGCACCTCCACAACTCTGAGGTCATGGTCCACCTGCAGCCTTGCCCTTGTGACAAACTGGATGACCGATGAACTGTCCTGAGAAGTAAAAAGAAGAACTGGACTTAACAACAACAACAGCATCAATCCCCCTGCCAAAAAAAGCCCAACAAACCATCAAACAATTGCCAGTATAATAAATACACCCAGACAACGCTTAGTGAAGGCTAGGTTGGCAGTTAAGTACCAGCCTGGTTACAACTCTGCTTTGAAAAAATATACTTTATGCTCATAACAGACAGATATACCTGCTCACATAATTTCAGATTATAGCAAAATCAGGTATGTTAGGCTTTAAACACATACTTTGTATTTGGTTTGTTAATGTTTCCCATATTTACCATGAAAGCAAGACAGAGCATTTCCAATGACACAGACAGGCTCAATATTAACTGTGAAAAATGTTCCGATTTGTTTTTCAAGTGAACAGAAAAGTGAAAAGAAAAAAAAGTTTATACAGAAACTGTAATAAACTACAATATATCCCAGGGGGAGAACTTCTTATTTCAATCTGTGCACGGCAAATAACTTAATTATTCACTGTACAATTCCTCTCATTAATACGTATTTCTCCAATAAAATGCCCAGTGCATTTTAACAGGCACATTTCAATAAGATGCCATTTCAACTTACAGATTACTCACTTGTATGCAGTTTGACTTGGGAAGAGTATGTAGTAAGTAGAAAATGGCATGCAGAATCTGGTTGTTGGGGGTTGGATCTGTTTCTTTTGTGTTTGTGGAATTTTTTCCTGGTGGTTTTGCTAGGTCACTAATTGCTGGGTACTTATGAGTACTTGGCTGAAACAAAAGGGGGCAGCAGATTTTCCTGGGGAACAGCAGTCGAACAGGACAGTTCGGTCAAAGGGTGCCATTCCAAAAGGAAGTCAGAGCACCAGAGGATGGACCCTGCTTGTTTTTCCACTGGATTTCTTCCCAGAGAAAGACTGGACTCATCTCACCACCACTGGACTTTCTACCGGACCATCTCCACTCCACAGAACTGCATCTATTACTCCAGGAGGATTTCATCTGGACTGCTTTTAACACCCTGACACCCAGGGTGTCAGGTCACATCCCTGACTCTGTCAGGGCTTTTCTAGGGTTTTGTTTGTTTTGTTCTGCTTGTCTATCCGTGCTATTACATTTGTATTTTCTTTTTTTTGTTTGTTTGCTTAGTATTCCTAGTAAAGAAGTGTTATTCCTATTCCCAAATCTTTGCCTGAGAGCCTCCAATTGCAAAATTATAATAATCTGAGGGAGGGGGTTTACATTCTCTATTCAAAGGGAGATTCCAGCTTTTGCTGACAGATACCTGTCTTTCAAACTAGGACAGTGGTGATACTCAAATGTGTAAACACTATTTCTTTTAGAGGAGTGTTGCTAAAAGTAATCTTAGAAGGGACCCAGCAGACGGGATGAATCCTGGCTATGGGTTTGAATTTCCCGGAAGCATATTTTGCATGCACTCAGTTACTTGTTTACATATTTTAGCACTTCTCTAAGCATGTAACAAATACCTGAAACTTACAGCCATGCATGTATTTCCTGTTTTCAAATATGAACAAACATTAACAGATTTACTGGTTTCATTTGGAATACTTCAAGGCTACTAATTACTTTAGCAACTGTTTTCTGATAAGGGCACTCTCTTACGCTTTTAATCTAACAGCTATGAAAGACAGGCTTATTTTAATAGGCTCATACTATCAGCTTTCTCCTCCAATTATCGTATTCCCTCATAAGCTTACAGCATCTTGCCAGAATTAGAGTCAGCATTTTTGTAAGTAAAGGAACACAGGTCAAAATGCAATAAATCACAAAAAATTTAAAAGATTTGCTGTCTCATTCAGCGGCTTCAGAGAAGAGAAATTAACTGGCAACCATTTATTTCTTGCCACAGATGTTAAGCTCAGTATTAATGTGGTCATGATGCTTCTCTGAGTAATAATAATTTGAAGTAAAAATGACAAAATACTGCCATGTCTCTGTTTACACAAGAAGATAATACATAGCTGGTCACAGTTTACATTAACTTACATTTTTTAGAATGAAAACTTTCAGAAATCCTTTAGATTTTCAGAAATCTCTAGCTTAAACACCATGCAAACAATTAGGGGTCTCATTTATCATTTTTCAATGTATACATTTCTGTATAACTATAAATAAACTATATTTATTTCTGTCTTAAGGGGTAATGGGTAAGAACAAAGATTAACACCTCTGTATACACTGTAAATAAATAGATCTGTTTTCTTTGATACCATGATTATTTTTCACACACTAACAAAGAGAAAGAAATGGAAGTTTTGAGTTCATTGGTTCACATAAGCACACTTAAACTGGCATTGAAGACAACCTACAAGAAGACCACGTACCTTCTTGAGTATCTCGGTATTCAGCAGCATGTAGATATTTACATCACAGGACTCTGCTTTAGGTAGTGAGCTTATGTTGCAGCGTACAATTAAACAAGATCTACCTGGTCTTTCACAGTCCTACAGGAAATATGGAAAAAGTTGTTAGGCGAAGGAGGTAAAAATTAAATGATAAACAGCAAACACACCAGAAAACTAAGTTATATAAATGCTATAATACAGCACTCTTCCACTAAAATAGCAACTTTCAAGACCTGAAGGCTACAGATGCCTGCATGAAAGCAAACCAGGTAAAATTCAGTCCTCTACAGAGCTGCTGAGCCAGGCAAGCATTCAGGATTGAAAGGAACAAGACTGCAACTGCACATCAGCCCTTTGTGTGTTAGGCACCAAGTACAGTGCAGTGACCCACTGCCCCCATATGCCTTTGACAGAACATGGAAGCAAAGGCTCTGGTTACCAAGTGTGTGCTGCCATGTCAGCTAAATCCCTTTCCACTGAACTTCCTGAAACTTCATATTTACTTTTAAAAAACAGACAATTACAATTACTAAATGTCCCCCCAGCACATCATCAGTATTCTTATATATGCTCCATAATGAACTATCTGCTTCAGATCATCATGCCAAACCATGCAAAATGTTTTGTAAAATATGCTGTATGTTCAAGTGGTGCCATAAGTGGTACCATTTCTTACCAATACTTTTCTGCCAGACTTCGTGAAAAAAGCAAATATTGTGTGGAAAATATTTTCATTTTCTTGAGGAACAACACATGGGCCATGGTTTCTATGGAAAGAACAGCTTCCTTTGTCCTGACCAACCTGAGAGCACAATTATAAATCACAATTATTATTCCAAATTAATGAAATTATACAAGAAGGTTGAATTAGCCTGTCTGTAAAAACACACCTAAATCTGGGCTAAATGTCTAGACTCCTATTAATAGTCAAAAGAGAAAAATAACCACCTCGGGAGTCAAATAACCCTAAAGAAAGTATCTGAAGTAAGCCAGGTAATCATGCACTGGAAATGCTTTGACTGGACAGGATACAAATACATCTGACTAGTTCACGTATAGGTGTCTGTGTTCTACATGTCTGGAGATAGAGGAGAAAAACCTCAGCAAAACATATATTATGACATAGCATTTTAAGTCAATAGTTGTCCTGGTAACAGAAATAGTAGGCAGAGTTTAGCATTAGGGCTGACCCAAAAATCTTCCTCTACATCAACCCGCACAAGTTTGTTTAGTGTTTTTTAAGACTTGGAGTCAGAAGCAAGAACCTCTGCGTTTTACCCCAGTTCACAAAACTGGGAGGGGTGCTTCATGCCTTTCAAAACAGGGGACAGAAATATGGAGCTCTCTCTTCCCTTCTTTCTGGACTCTCAAGCATTTCAAAATTCCTTCAGCCACTGCCGTAGGCCATTTGCCAAGGAGGGACGGACTTGCCTGCTGTTGCCCACAGCCGGCATGCCGGAGGTCAGAGCCCCTCCACGAGTTCCAGCCGCTACCAGCAGCCATGCCACGCTAGGGAGAGCCCCTGGTAGGTGGCGTGGAGCGGGCAGCATGGCAGCATTGACTGGTTTTGGAAAAATAGTTTTTCCAGTTTTTTTTTGTCCCTGTTCTCCATTGGTTATTCGTTTGGCAGAGTGGGGGAGGGAGGGAGTTTTGGAACAATGGAGGCTTGTTTGCTGTGTTGTTTCCTTCATCCTCTCTCAGCTGCATTGCCCAGGGAGGGGATTCTCCACCATTTTGTCTGTGTTTCCTGGGACAATTACGGGGATCTCCTCCGTATTTGTGCATGGGTGTTGAACCGTTTGCCTGTGTATTTGTTGATTATTGCTGTTTTCATTAAGTAAACAGTTATTTTTTTCACTTGTATCTCTTTGTATTTGTCTCTCCTTATTAGTGTAAAGGGGAGAAGTTAAAATCTAAGGGGAAGCAACTTATTTCAGAGACCTCACCCATTAAATTGTCTTAAACTAAGACAACAGTGTTACCCTTTGTACTAACTTTTTTTATGTTTTGGCCAACTCACGTGCATCCCTGTTTACATCAGAACTTACAAGATAAATTTTGTGTAAATGCACAAGCCTAGGCACTAAGTCTGTTCTTTTACCTTTAGCAGAAATAGTACAAAAACACCTTTTTGTGTCATTAGCTTATTCACTTGCCCAAGAAAGTGGATGACTGAGCCAAGTAAGACTTGAAAAGTACCAAACTGATAAAATGAGCTTCAGTCAAGATGATCTTGCTCAAGAAAAGCCTTCTCACTTTTTGCAACTTATGAATATTTACTTAAAAAAATTACCAAAATTTAATAAAACTTTGACGACAATATATCAGCAAATTCTTCCAGCTACTATCCTTAAAGCCTGTAAGTGAGAGAGGGAGATTTTCTCACAAACCACCAACTGACATTCTTGCATATACTGCTGTTGACCTCCTCACATCCTCTGACAGGATGAAAGACTGAAAACTTGTACCTTATTTAATTCATAAGTCCTTGAAAGAGGGAAAGAAAAAGCTGTTACAGATACAAAATTACTGCATACTCTGAGTCCGATTCAGCATTACATAGTTTGTGTTAAGTATTGGGAAAAAAGAAGCAAAACCCAAAGGTCTGTCTAGATTTTAAATGCTATTTTCCAGACAAGTGATATCTATGTCTCTTTGAAAGTGATATGGATTACCTGTCTGCTTCACTGGCCCACAAATTCTCCATAATCTGTTCTTTGCAATATGTATTCACAACGTGACAACATAATCTGTCCTTATATTGCCAACAGATATACCCAAAGTCTACAGTCTCCTTGGGCTCAATTGAAGATTAAGACTATGATTTGTCTAGATCTAGAAATGAGTTTTCATTACTTAGTTTAGGTAAGAGATTCACAAACCCCACAGACATTTATTTCTTTGATCTTCCACAGGGAAATTAGATCCATATCAACTAGAAGGCTTATGTTAAATTAAAACCAGCAAAAAGTCAGGATCTATTAAGTAACTGCTCTTTATTCCTGAAAGTTTAAATTACAGATGTCATTAGATTTATGCAAGAGATACAGGAAGGACAGTACAAGTTTCTGTGCTACACAAGCTTTTGGCATACTTCCTAAATAGTCCTGATTTATATCTTGAAAAAGTACAGTGCAAAAATGAGCCAAAGCAGAAATGTCTCACAAGACTAAAATGAATTGTCTAGCATGAAACAATATAAACCTGGTATTTTCTACCTGAAGTTACTATCTTTTCTTGAACTGAAGACTGGCATCATTTTTAGAACACTTTAGCTGAAACAGAGAAAGGCACCTCCAGAGGATCAACTCTGAACTTGGAAATACCTTTTCCTCTCTGCCAACTACACAGCAATCCTATATGAGGTGGATTATAAATTCAGTGTTTCAGTCCATATTAGGAGGGAAACATGCAAGAATTAAGCACCTCCTGTTACCTGCACTTCTGTGGAACAGACCGTCAGGTCACCTATACCCTGTTTTAGCAGCCAAAGTCAGAGGCTACTTCCTAGAAGGCAGACACTGCTATTTGGCCAGCAGAATTTGGGGGAATTCACCAGGCAGAAATTAGATTACACTCATCTGTGTAGCTCTGATCAATCAGCATGTGCTGACAGCCAGCAGGCAGGAAAGCATGCAAGGCAGCTGAGCAGCAATCCATTTCCTTTAGCACTCTTGGAAGCCACAGAGCCACAAAACTGGGAAAAAATTAACAAAAAAAAAATCTAAGTGGACGGATCATGATAAGGTAGAAGCAAATCCATCCTTTTCAAAGAACTGGCCACAGTTCATTTGGTGGGATATTTTTTATGATTTTTTGTTTGTCTTGTTAGAATGACTGTTAAACACTTATATTTCACATCATGTGTTATTCTCAATTTTTACATGCATAAGGGTTCAGTAAACCAGCTAGAAAAAACTTGTAGCAACTTTTCAATAAACTTTGTTTTCAATTAAATATTCATCTGTAGAAAGACAACTAGTTAAATAAAATCTTAGCACAAAGCTGTTTGCATTATGCTGAGACTGAACTGTATCTCTGAAATACGTATCATGATTTGTATTGTGAGCCTGATTGTGAGTTTCTTCTTGTTCAAACATGATGCTATCCCAGGCACCTTGTGGTACACAGACAAGGAAATTTCTGACCAAGTGATTTATTGATGCAAGAACTGTACAAGTCTTTGAAATGCAGTAGGAAGGAAACCAGGCTCTTCATCAGACTTGGAGTTTCAGGGTAACTGGCATTCCAGAGCTTTTAGAAAATTTCCATTTCTCAGTTTCTCAGCAGCCTATAAACAGAAAAGACTATCTGGTGACTACCACCACCAGAGTGGTCTCCCCAGGATCCAGTATCCAACATCTGACAGAAACAGCAGAAGGCACTTTTTTTGAGCAGTGCAAAGGATGTGGAAAGAAATGTGCACTGCTTTTGTAGTCAAGAACTGTCAAGTGCAAGAACTGTACAGAAGCCACATAGAAATGTCAATATCTAACTCCTAACACAAATGAACAACTGGGGCAGGGAACAAGAGGCACAAAAGGCAGGCTCTCTTAAATCCTACATTAAGACTACAGATTGGGAAATAAAAACCGTTCCCAAGAGATGTACCAAGTAGTAGTAGCCCTGCAGCCTTCCATGAAGGGACTTCCAAGGAGCTTTGTTGGAGCTGTCTCTGCTGAAGATTGTTTCATTCTGTTTTCCAGAAACTACTTTTTAAGTCCTGAATAAAATGATTTGCAGTCTGGTGCACTGGTCTGGTGCATACAGATAAATCTGTACTGGAAGTGTACCTAAAATCTGTACCCGGACAGAGACAGGTAAAGTCCACGTTAGCAAATAAAGTAGGCCAAAGAAAAAGATAAACCAGACTAACTGCATAGAATCTTCAGCACCTATGCTCATATTACACATTTTTCTAACCTGCTCTGAGTCTGATCCTGTGGTCTCAATGCGTTGCAGCCACAAATTAATGGCTGACCTAGCAGATTTCATTGAACAGCTTTATAGGAAACAGCTTTACACTGAACAGCAGGAAAAAAGAGCTTAATTTCAAAGATCATAAATTATTGTTCACTTTTTATTCTTCTCTATATCCAGTGGTCTATGTCATCACATACAGTCTACATATATCATGAGTTTTTTTGGGGTAACAGTGTAAAATTTTTGTAACACAGAGGTAAGTATTACTATTTACTGATCCTAGCCTTCAACTCCTGGAAAACATTTCTAATTTAAAAAAATACATTTTTTGCAAAGAAATTACATTTTCAGAATTCCAATTTTAAACTGAAAACTTTGTAAAGGTTGTCGGATGGAAATCCAAACATTTTATAAAACCTTTTCACAGAGATTTGATATATCTATTATTTGTCATTTTCATTATTAGAATGAAGCATGCTTTCAGTATCTTTTCAGTTGAATGTCTTCAACTTTCACATGAGGCTAACCAACATCAAGAGCAAAAGTAAAATCTTCCCACAGAAGTTTTCACTGGTAGTCGTTTCTTTTTACCATGGTTGGGATGTTTCCATTCTCTAGCAATGTCTTGTCTTAGGCTGCAAAACACTTAACATCAATATACACATCATGTTTTTTCTAGTTTTTACCTCAATTTCAAAGGCACTTTCATCAAACTGCTCAGCCCCAGTGTAAAGAAAGGTTAAAAAAATCATTCTGATATTCTCACTGTGGAATATCAGAGTGATTAATGCAGGAGCACAGCCTGCACTCAGATATCACATGCATTCTTGGACACCACTGGATGTCAGAATAGCCTTCAACATTTCTCAATTACAACACATTATTGTCAGGTGCTTCACTTAGACATCTGTGGCACTTGAAAATCATGACTGTTCAGACAGTTTTTAGTGGCCATCCAAAATCTAAGGGACTGAAAATCATTACTCATCCCAGAATATATGTGTGTGTATGTATATATTTATATATCTATATATATTTGTGTGTGTGTGTGTGTGCGTGCATGTGAATATATGTGTGTGTGTATATATTTATGTATATGTGTATGTGTGTGTATACATATATGTATAGTTTCCTGTTGTATTCAACACGTGTGCATAAACATGTAACATGCCTAAATGTAAGAAGATACAAGCCAGAACATTTGTACTACACAGACTGTAAATGGCACCTTGTATAAAAGGCCTCTACATGTCACCATAACTCTGCAAAGGCTAATAATGTTACTTATCTGTCATCATGCAGAGCAGCAGAAAAATGCCTTACACTGCCTCTACCCACACCATTCTGTCATGTTATGATTCTGTAAATGATCACACACTCATTCAGAGAAAAGTTAGTCTCTAGCTTTGTTAATTTACTATAAGTTGCTCTCCCCATGAAAATCCTATGAAAATGCTTGGGAGATGTTTAAATAGGATCGCCTGTACAACAGGTTACTCTGCCAACTTTTTGTTGTCAGCACAAACCACTAAATTTCTCAGAGACAAGATATAACCACCAGAGAAAGCATGCACATTATTTCATGCTTTTAAAATGCTCTATCTGCAACAAGGAAGAAATTACTGCAGGATGACTTTAATGAATTCTGAATATTTGAATTTGAATGACTTTTTTCCTGATACTTTATAGGTTGAGCAGAGGCAAACCCATAAAGTAGAAATGGTTTTTCATCATGTAAGATTATACCACTCTTGAGAAAAAGTGGTGGACACTTCAGAGTGTAACAGCTGTATGTAAAATATATCATGTACACTCCACACACATCACATCCTAAAAAACCCGCAGGATTTTTAATAGGGCTGTATGAGAAGATCATGTTGAATTTATTGCATACATAGGAATCATAATCTCTGACTTTCCCTGCATGGTGTAAGGACTTATGAGAATACTTGGGCCTGGTTTGCAGCTCCAAAAAGGAGGTACTAGAATAAAGGGGAAAAATATCACATATTTTCCAGGAAACACAGAGAATAACCAAGGGCTGCCCATGAAGCCAAATCACCTGGTAGTGGCTGGAGTTCCTAGGAGAAATAATACAGCTGCTGCCTCAACACATTCCTGTTCTGCTATCAGCTCTGTTTCCCACCTTCAGGGTACTCGCGCATCATCTCCGCCCATCTGTAGCTACTCTCAGAACATGGCAGTATCTAGCAAGCTTTTGGGGCCTTTCAGAAATTGCTGTGGTTTGGCAATCTGTTTGCAAACAGTTTAAGAGTTTAGGCCACATTATCCGTAACATAAACTTCACAGGTGAACTGAAAGCCAGTGGCCCCTTCTAGATTTATCCTCAACCAATTAACATGCATCAAGGGCAAGACCTCCCATTTTTTCAGCGCCCTGTATCCTGCATAAGATGTCAGCCTGGGAGAAGGAAATTAAATACAATTTCAAAATGGGCTGGACAGGACAGTTAAGGACCAAGCACTAAGTGCTGAGGATCAAGTGGATATTAGCAGTTGATGTGGGGTTAAGTATGTGCAAGTGATAGGAATCTCTTGGAAGAATGAGACAGAAAAACAGGAGGAAAATTGGCTGTTGCTTCCAACAAAGCATTATGTACAATCTCCCTGTTGCATTGCTGTATATAAGAAGCCAAGGGCTATACCTGTATTTAATGACTGATATTTTACAAAATAAATGGGCAAGCAAGTATTTTCAGCTCATTACTAATACTAGCAACACTAGATTTCCACTAATGCAAAGTAATTCATTATGGTATTAAAACTTAAGGTTTCCAAGCTCTTCCAGTAAGTTTGGGATTCCCCTCTTCAGCTAAATCATCACTAGTTGTGAAGGAGGGCCTGGAAGTCAGCAGAACTAAGCTGATACAAAGCAAGTATGAAGGTGGAATCCAGATGTGAGTGCATGTGATAAAATCAAACCCACATCCAACTCCAGAAAAAGTGTGTGGGCAAGTTCAGGGAAAACATAATGAGACACAAGACATTTGGAACAGCAATTTTACTTGGAGGAAACATGCTCAAGGTCTGAACATAGGCCAGTCATTTCACAAAATTTTTAGCATTGTTCAACTCTGTAATGGATGCCTTTCTCATCATCCCTGGGCTATACTGACTCCGAAGGACTAGGAGTTTAGCTGTGGTCTGGCAGAGAGTTTTTACATAGTTTCTCCTGTATGTTTTTTTTAACTGATTTATTTATGTATGAATAACTAAGCAGTGATTCAAGTTTTCAAACTTGAAAAATAAATAACAGATGTGTTTGTCTGTCTTTGTTGTTAACTGTAGTACATTCATCCTAGTATTAGGGGAAAAATGTATGCAAGTATTCTGATTCAAAGATACTGATTCACTGATTAAGTGAACAAATAATTGATAAGCAGGGTTAATCTAACATGTCACACTGAGAAAAAAAAGAGTACTGACAAGAAATTCCAGACAAGGTCAGATTCAACAGTAGACAAATAAGTTATGTAAATACATTATCTGACTACTTGCACCATATGCCAAGAATGTTTAATATTCACAGATAATGAAATATGTTTGAATCAGAGCAGTCTTGTTGATTCTGGTAATAAATTTAAGAGCCACTGAAACAACAGGAAATAATTTTTTAAATTAACCCATTTTACACAACTCTTGAAAGATTTCAACTGAAAACAGTAATGATGGCAAGGAAAATCATTAGTCCACAAATCCAATAACTAGCCTTACAAGGCCATGAGAAGAGGCAAGTGGAAACAAAGTGGAGATGCTAAAGCATTAAAACAGCTTAGAGAGGGAGTACACCATAGCTCTGGCTTCTGCTCCTCCAGACAAGAGGAAAATGCACCACATGCATGTTTGGCATAAATCATGCTAACCTGATTGGAATGCCTTTAGATGTTTTTCTGATGCACTTAATATATGGCTTAATTAAATAATCAGGTTTGATAAGCATGATTCTTGCAACATTGGCCTGGTCTTGGCCCTGCAGCCAATTTGCACATACTTAGCAAAAATTCTCAGAAGTACTGCTCTCAAGAACTAGTGATTCCTACCCAGTTTTGTGGCAAAAGCAACAATCTTCTCATATAAAGTTCCTGACTTACAAGACAGCAGATTCTTTCCAGACAGAACTGTACATGCCACATGTACACAGTAAGAGAAACTAACCACTTGGTATGATTTAACTCTGAGGTCCACAGAAGGTTCAGACCTAGGAATGAATGACCACCGCCTTACACAAAAATCAGCTTACCACTAACATTCATGTGCTCCCTATATATTGGCCTCTAGCAGATGAAACCCAAGAAAGGGTCACTGAGAAGTACTTTTCCTCTCCCAATGATTAACTATGAAATGCTTAACCAACATATGAGGCAATAAGTAATTCTCAGGGTATGTCTCTATTTTAAAAGTCCCTGAGATCACTTGGCATTTGATGTTCGTTCAGCTAGGTTCTATCTGTCTATATAGTACATCCTTTTCTGCAGCCTTACCTATGACATATTAAACACAAATAAGCCCATGTTTGTTCTTTACCTAATTGTTGGACTTTCCTTATTGCCTGTGTTTATGTTAGGATGAGGAGCTCTGAAGACTGTGCAGGTAAGTACATTCCCTGTAGGGCTCAAACAACTCCTGTGGTTTATTTCACTAAAGCACACATTTGAATGTATCAGAAAGGTGTCTAAGATCTAAACTCGCTTTAGAGGCAGTGGAGAAAAGGTAGGACTTTCAAGAGGATGATATTCCTTATCTACTGTAGACAAATGAAGATTAAATGGGTCATTTTCATTCAAAAAGAAACTCTTGAGGGGTGAAAGAAATATATTAAGTTACGCAGAAGATGTCATTTGTTTCTGAGACATCCTCAGAGTTTCCTCCAAGAAATGCTTTTTCATACTTTTAATACCATCTGGTACCTTGCGGAAGACTGGAATGATGTACTTTCAAAGTCAGGAGAGAAATCCAATAAACAATGCTTATTTTTACTCTGATACATGAACAGGGAAGAAAACCCTTCTGTCAACACATATACACAGATACCATTGTTTTAAATGCTTCCTTGGTTTTTGTTTCCTTCATTTACACCACAAATCTTGTACATTAGTTAGAGAAGAGAAAAGCTAGTCTAAGAGTCAGGATTTTAAACATGACTGTGTGTTGAAAGAATTTACCAAGCAGTTACTGTCTATATTTCCTTCTTTGTTGTTTTTGGCAGAAAAAGCTTTACTGATGGAAAAATGGTGAATTCTTACACTTACTGTTTCAAAAAGAAGGAAAAAGAATTTTTAAAAATTTTGTAGACTTTCTTTTAATTCAACAGGAGGAGCTTCCTTCTCTAGCTTGGAAGCTTACAAAAAAATCCAATACCATATATTTTTCCACACTACAACAAAACTCCTGATTACTACATGATTACTTATGGTAATCTGCCAAACTTCCTGCTTTCTTCATCATTCTGATAACAAATTATTTATATATCCATTCTGTTTCACATTTTTCTTTATCTGAAATTTCTTTTTATCAAAAGGCAAATCAGCCATCTTTTTCAAAATTGGAATTCACATGTTCAGCCAAAAAAGTAGGAGCTATGGGCCGTTCACAAAGTAGCAACAGTTTCAGCTGACTGAAAATATTAATCAAACTGCCATTCATTTGAAAGGCCATGATTTTTTGGGGGACAGTATTGTAAAATTTCAATACCTAAGTAATTTGACAAATTTTACTTCAGAAGCTAAACATAAGCAGGTCACAATTGGACAACAATATCATGTTGCTGTGGCCTGATTTAATATATAGATCATAGTGGTTTTCTGCAATGTTTCAATGGCCTTGATTTCTGTATTATTAGACTTTATTAAAAGACAATTATTTTTTTACATTACAAATGCCTTTTCTCTTTAGAATTTTCAAAAAAAAATCCACTGCTTATACAAATACCATAGCAATTTTATTTCTAGAAGATTTGGTAAAAACAACTAAAAAATGTCAAAGAATTTGTTCAAATCTGGTTTTACCTAAAGATGCCAACTAGGAAGTCACAAAAAACTTTATTTGATGTTAAGTTTGGCTCCATCTTCAAGGGTGCATTCAGCAATGCACAAAAAGATTATTTTGAAACATTGGAAATGCTCTGACTAAGGCACAGCTCTTGCATTATGATGAAGATGGCAAAAATGCTGGGGTTTTTAGATTTATTTTAAGGTCTTTACTCAGAAAAAATCATAAATTTATGGCTGGTATCTTGGGGTGACTTTATGATGCTTTTATCCTCATTAGTCTGTTAGCCAGAAATAAGTTTTATACCTTTAAGACTGGTTCTGAGAGTGAAGGAGGGGTGAGAAGAAGTGCAGAGTTTGTTATCAGAAACTGCACTTGTTCCCCTGCATCCTTCTCCTGGACTGTGTTGTCTGCAGACAGAGAGCGGGAGAGATCTCTCCTTTGCTCTTAGTTTTTAGCTGGCTGAGGTAGAGAAATTCCCTGAACTGTGGTTTTTCTTTTTCTTGGAACTTTTTAAACCTGCTATGGACTAAAAACCCAGAAAAGCACTGGCAGCTCACACCTGTGGCACTGGGGCCTGGCCTGGGCCGCTGTGTTTCCAACGCTGAGGGAACTCCCATGAGAAGGATTTTTTAATTTGTCATCTCTTCAGATTGGCAAGAGGTTTTATTGTTTAATATTGTTCCCTTTTTGTGCTGGTGAATGCTTTGTCTGTTAAATTAAGTTTTTTTCCACTTCTCTCCAAGGAAATCTTTTTCTGGACCAGCTCAGGAAGGGGCCACTTGAATTTGCTTTCTAGAGGAACCCCTTTTGAGGTTTTCTCCTAAATTTGCCCTAAATCAGGACCCCTGGGCAGCCTTTCCTCTATAACAATGGAAACTTAAAAGACAGCAAAGTTTCTCTTCAGGTCATCTTGTTGACATTAGAAACTCTTTCTGAGCTGCTTTGCGGTCCTCCTCCCTGGTCCTGTCTAAAGGCAACTGCGCCATGCTGGACCACAGTGTATGCTTCTGCCTTTCCTCAGAGCCATCCTGGATGTGGCAGATGCACTAGTTTCTCCTGCAAGAGACAGGGCTCCTAGGCAAAGACAGATTCAGTTGGTATCACTGAGGTGCTCTACACTGGGGGTGGGGCAGGGAACACCTCCAACTGCCTAAGCAAAAATGTTTTGGAACAGTCATTTAAAAAGCAATTAAAGTGAAAGAGGCAGGAAGGTCAGAAAGTACCTGTACAATTTTCTGTACAAATTTTTGTACAATATGTTCCCTGGAATGAATAATTTCCTCCAGTAATCTAGCTAAGTTTTTAAATATGGTGCCAAAATATGTGTATGCCAGTGTGTGTGTAAGTCATTGAAATGAAGAGACTACACGCAGGATAACTAACACAAAGTGCTAAAATTAATCATGCTCTAAGTGCTAAATGTTCCTGTACAATCTTTCTGTCAAATTTCAATTCATTTTACTTTTTTTCTTTCCACATTCACAGGAAGAGATCAATCAACTAAAAGGCAACCTGTAAAAGGAATTATCTTCAATTCTTCCATTAATTATTTCTGTTTTTCTTTATTTTTTTAAAATCTTACTGATATCCAGCTATCAAAAAGGCACAATCCAGATCTCACCTGTGCAGAGAGAAGTGTGAAGTGAATGTGCCAAACATAACAGGACAACTGGAGGACTTCTCTTTGTCCTTGCAGGAGAAGGACTTTCTACTTTGCTCCCTAAACAAGAAGTGATGGGAAGGCTTGGACCAGGAACTAGTGGCCTGGGCTAAGTGGCCCACTTAAGGTTGGTCAGTTAAAAGGTTGTCCATTTAAGGGAACAGGAGTCACAAGACTAAACCCATTTTTCACTCTCTGTAAATAATTCTCAAGATCTAAGCTTAGAAGCCTAGGGAAAATCAGGGAAACTGGATGGTTTCTGTATTATCAGTGGAGACTGTCAAGTGCTTCTTCAGAGCTGCTTCCATGCCTCTCTTCATTAATTGTTAGAGTAAGAAAACATAGTAATTTAAATATATTCTATTAATAATAATTACTAAAACAGTAATTTCTAGACTTACACATCAAGAGTTACATGCAAGGAGGGAGATGGTCAAAAAACTGAGAACAGTATTTCTTTCCCTCTTTCTTCCAAATTCCCTTTTATATCGTTGCCTAGATCACAAACTCTTTCTGAAGAGACTGTCTTGCAACATATGCATCTTACTTTCCAACAAGATTCTTATTTCAGTGATGGTGATAATATGTTTTTTTTTATATTCTTAATATTGATTCACCAAACAGGCTCTGCTTGGTCCCTTCCAGAGGAGGGAAGAGGATCATCCAGTTCAAACAGACACATCTGATTTCCAATTGTTAATTCCTCATAATTGTATTTACCTTCAATGAAAAGAAAATAAACTAGAAGGCAACAATCTGATCCAGTTCCATAAAGCCAGCACAAGAATAATCCTGGCCACATCATTAAATTATGAACAGCTTCAGGAAATACCCTGGTTAATTTAGTAGGAACTCCCATTGTGAAAATCTTCTTGATGATCCTAGAAAGGAGCTCCTTGGCTGCCAGCCAAGGTCTGGTAGTGCTTCGCTTGCCCTTGTGCATCCATAGCTGGATACACAAAGGAAATTACTGATCTTTCAGTTCAAAACCAAAAAACATACACAAATATAATGAGTACTGTTTTTCTTCCTGGAAGAATAGATAACCAATGGCCTGAAGAGTGGAGAATATACCTTTGTGTTAGGACTACCTTCTCTTCTTGTGTGAAGCTCTTCTATGTCATCATCTATACTATTCTATCACAACACTTTTACTAACAAGCTGAGGTATTTAATTTATTATGTTTTTAAACTGGCTGTTTTTTAACATTTGCAAGAAGCAATTACAAAAATACATAAAAACAAACAGCTACTAATTTGACTTAAGTGTTTCCAAAATATCATTTACCATTGCAGAATGTGAGTATTTACTATGTAAAACCAATGCCAGAGGTGAAATTTCCTAGCTAAAATTATTTGAAAACTTCTAGTATCTTCTATTCATTAAAAATTAATGGGGAGGAAGTTCAATTGTTTTGGTTTTTGTTTTTCCTAGTTTTCTTACAATTATCCTTTTTTTTTTGTTTACTTCTGGCTTTTACTGTTGATTCATTCCCTTTATATATTGGGGGCTTTGTGCAGGGAAGTGCTGCAGAAACTGCAGTGCTGCTCCCAATAGCCCTCTGAACATCTCTAAGGCAGAGCTACAAATGTCAAAACATCTCCATGATCTGAATGTGTCTCGAACAAAATGTTAGAACAGTTTCTGGAATAAAGCCAAAAGCTCAGAATGGCACCAACAGAGGAAGCATGAGGGCTGTCATTTCCTCTAAGACCAGCAGATAATACTTCCTATTAACACCTCCCAGAGATACAGACTGTTCCAGTGAGCCATATGTGACTGTCTTCCTGCTATAATTTTTGTGCCTGAAAGACTAGCTCAATCAACACAATATGAGTTTGCTCCTGAAACTATCTTGTGTAGTTTATGTGTATGTGAGAAAAACTCTAGTGCTTTAACTATGCATTTTGACTCAAAAATTTCACTGCGTTACTGTGTATCAGAGAATGGCAATAGAATTACTAGCTTTAAAATAAAAACCATTTTGTCATCAAATCCCAAGTGCTGTATCAACAGTGTATTTTACAGATAAATGATAATTCCTAATCCTTCGTATTAATGACAGCTATTCTCAAAGTTTTGTCAACAATGACAGCTAAAATGGCTGGATTATAGGCATAGAGAAAATAATGACAGAAACACCTGCACTGTCTGAAAGGATTCTCTTACCTTCCTATCTTTATTGAAGCCTAGATGCTGGGAATAAGCAAAATAAGCAAAACCTTGAAATATTTAATGATTATGCTTACAGAAATTGTCTTGGAAAAACAGCTGTTTTAAACCATTTTCTAAAGTCCGCCTTCTTTTAGGTTTCTTTAATTAAATCTATTCTATGAAAAGTTGAAAAACTCCATGATTTAGTTCCCTTTTCAGTCAATAAAAACTCACTGGGAGAGAGCAGTAGGAAAGAGAGTGGGATGTCTTCTCTGTTACAATAATAAGACTTGGGATACATTGGTTCTAGTAAGATTTGGGATACAGTGCCTGGCTCCAACACAAATTTCCTGTGTGAAGTCAAGCAAACCTTTTGGTGTTTCAATTATGTATCTGTAAAGCAAGGATAACCACTGTCCCAGACAGGATTTTCTTGGCTGACATTTATTAACATGCTAGAGGTATTTAGAAAGTCATGTAGAAGAATTCTACTGACCATATACCTAAAATCAGTAGTCAAAATTACTGGAATGCCAGTCTCTCAGGCAGACATCTCTCATAAAAACATACTTGCCTACTACCTGCAAAGAGGTCTCCCAACAGCAGTTTAACATCTCTACAAAAAGAAATTTCAAAATACAATTCAGTAAAATAATGTGCAGAGCAATGCAACCTGGTTTTGGGGAAAAGCAAGACAAACCCTGCTAGCATTTATTACCACAGTGCTCAAGACCACACCACTCAACCTGGGACTTCCTTTATTGAGTGACTGACTTTAGAAGAGATACTGACATTTGGGGAAATAAAATCCATTAAGAAGACTCCCATCTCTCTGTGTCTGCTATGAACACACCCTCTCCTACAGCACACAGAGACCAGGGAACGAACAAGGAAATGGATCGTGACACTTTGGCAGGCAATGTGTCAAAGGAAAGGTGATCTTCTGTATATAAAGCTGGACTAAATAAACATTAAAAAGCAATGCCACAGAAAAATGATACATATACTGGAGGAGAACTAATTAAGTCTGGTTGGCAAATTGATTCCGTCGAAACACTACTATTGCTTCATACAATATTTCCACGTTTCTCATTCTGTCTTTACTGCCCATCTGTAAGCCATATCTATATTTATTTCATACCTTCCAACAGCAAAAAATCTTGGAAACCTGCTTGAAAGATCTTTCAGATCTATATTTACACATATTCAGTGACACTGTTACCTACATAATAGGTAATGCTTTTCAACTAAAAGGCTAGAAAAGCAACCAAAAACATGAAAGTATAGTACTTCCTTTCAATTATCCCAAAAAGCTGGTTTCATTTCACAAAGGCAGATTACTCTGAATTTCAGCAATAAATTTACCTCAATAGTAAGGTTTCTGTCTTTTGGCCACCACAGTGTAAATGATGGTATTTTAATGGTCTAACAAAGCTTTTAAATAAATAAATAAATAAATAAATATTAGAAATTAAATCTAAGAATTCATCTACCACACTTTATGTTGAACTTCTTTAAAATTGACACTAAATCATCTTTTGAAAAGCACTGTGTTAAAAGAACAACTTTCTCTATTATTTATATTTGTTAAAAGTACACTCAAAAAGAGTAAATTATAACACAGACTATAGCAAAACAGGTATAGATAACGTATTCAGTCCTAGCTGATAACCACAGAAAAAAACCCAGGGAATCTGAGTCAGCTTGATAAAGCATCCTACTGATATTACATACACCATTTAATCCTACCTTAGTCAGGGACAACTGATTAAGAGACAATCCTCTTTGCAGGTGAAACTTGTGGAAGCGTTCACTATATTTCCTTCAGCATCAGCCTGACCTAGTTTTACATGGCATAGTAGGAAACCAGGAACATACAACTAGTTGTCTTTGCCCTAGGTGAGGCAGAACTCCAGCCAATAGCTGAAAGTGTTCAGCTACTTAAGATCTGGCCACAGATGTAAAGAACCTTTGATTATCTTAAAAAGCAACTGATTCACTGAGTTTTGGCGGACTTCTTTAGTTTTAGTCATCAGTAGCTCTCAGTGCCTCTCTGGGCTCAGAGTACATCATAACATACCATCATCTGCTGAATGTGAAATATTTCAGCTCCAGTGGCAGAGAGGCGGTTTGGAATTGAAATATCAAGAAAAGCTCCAGGAAGAGTGCTTGGTCCAGCATTGTAAACCTGTAAGAGAAAAAATTAATACAAATAAAATTACATACTTGACTACTCACAAATGGGAAACTACTGTAGATTCAGAGCTGGGAGTACAGGTAAATTTGAAGAAATACAAGTACTTTGCAGGTTTTTCAATGTCTTCAGACTAAGACTTCTTTTCCAAGTGTCAGAATGAAGTCAAAGGATTAGCTTACCTAACAGTCTTCAGGCACAGCTCACACATCAAAAGAGAAGCAGTTTTGCAGGATAAATGTCAGCCATTAATACAAACAGTATATTTTATATACAGAGACACTGCTAGTACACTGAATGTTTTGGTAGTAAAATCTTGAAGGCTATAAGAAATATTACTGTCTCAGTTAACATTCTCATTTCCATCTGGTAACTACTGCATGATATTCTGCATATGTTTTCCTTACGGAGCAGAAGACAAACAATTACTGTGACTACTGGACTCTGGGTTTTCTGAGTGAGTTGCCAGGAAATTCACATGAACAACTTCCATTCAAGTTCTGACATTTTCAATTAAATTACACTTTTAATGGAAAATATTAGCTTTCTATCACTCCCTTGGCCCCCAAAATTTCAACAAAAACTCAAAGAATTTCCCATCCACCACTGAAATGTATCCAGTGAAAATTCCAAAATGTATGGAGTCTTGCTGAAGAGAAATAATTCATGGAAAAAAATAAATTAGTTTTCATTTGTATCTACATTTTTTTATTAGGAAAATATTTTCTGATTCTTTCTAACAACACAAATATAAATGCATTAAAAAACATTAATGTAAAAACATGAAACCCATTACAATTTTTATCCACACTGAGATACTACTGTGAAAAGATATAACATGCAGCTGTTAATTGTGCAAAGTACAAATATTAAAACCAATAGGTTTCCATTCTTCAAACACTGTTTTTATTTGAAGAAATGCCTGACTGATAAACAGAACTAGTTTGCAATGCCAAATCCTCCTCAAAAAGCCTTGAGGCTCCAGGCAGGGAGAGAAATCCCAACAGAATGCAGTATGATAAATGCTGCATGAAATACAAACATAATGTTTCATGTTACACATTTTAGAAACTTTTATTATCTCACGAAGATCAGATATGAGTTACTGCAGAAAAGGCTTTTTCTGTTCCCTTGTTCATATTTGATCTAGTAGAGATTTTCACATATAAAAACTGCTATGAAGGCCCATATTTTTGTAACTCATCTCTTTCTCTTGGTTAAGGAACTACTATTTTTCTCCATCTGGAGAAGTTAAATATTTGGCAGGAAATAATTTAGCAAAGAGTTATATAAACAATGTTTTGCCTATTGTGAAACTACCTTTTCTCTCTGATGCGCACAGTTATAAGGTTTATCCCATTATTGAAGAGCAGATGTGTGACTTGTTATGGTATAATTTTCTACTTCCATATGGAAAAAAATATTACTATTGCAACTGCTAAGTGTGTGCATGAGAGACAAGAGCAATTTGTAGGACAAATGGTGGCACTGTCAATACATAAATTCTCTCTCCCTTCCCTGATATCACATTGCTTTACTGAAAATATTTTTCTAGTTAAAGCATCAGTACATTCATTCTTCATCTGGACTAACCAATCACGGGGTACGAGGAGGAGGAAGGGAAGAAGACCTACAAACTCCCAAGAAGGAAACCAGAATCACAAGAATTAACAGCCTGGTTCACAAAAGCTTTTATGTCCTGAAATCCTGCTTTCAGTCCTTCAGTAAACAGCTAGGGGCACTGTATGACAGTGGGGGCTTAATTGCAATCTATCCATGGAGGCAGATATGTTATTTGTTATAAGCTGAGTTTTCAACCTAGGAAAACAGAAAGGAAAAAGACAAACCACTATTTTTCACAATAAATGAACCTAACTCTGCATGACTTATCATTCCCTAGTCCCATCTAGCGGTCAAAAAAGATTTGTAGGGCTTGTAGTAGATGCAGTTACAGCAGTAAAACACAACACCAGTTAATGCTGGCCACATCACAAGAGTTTCTTATAATAATCCATCCATATATTTTGCCACATCAGGAACCCATCTAACTGCCTTGTGAAGCGTAATATATAAGTAACACTTGNNNNGCTGTGAGGTATCTATTGAAAGCTTCTCACACCTGTCTTTTTAGGGTCCTTATCTCTTCCCTGTACTGTACTGTTATCAGTAGTGCTATAAGTATTTCCATGCTGGGGCATTCCGGAAGCTTGAATCCCTAGCACAGATATGTGTTTGTTCTCTTGGATAAAGGCTGCCCACTCCTTTGCTCAATGATCATGCCACTAAAAAGAATTACTCCTCCACTTTTAACCTGTGGGTTCATCCAAGATGTGGCACTTGAGTAACTAGGGCTCTTTACTCAGCATGCGAAAAAAGGTGAAAGAGAAACAAATGGTAGAAGCTTTTTTCCCTATGGAAGTGAGATGCTATGTTTGCAATTCTTGTCATAATATATTCAGATAAAGGACGTATGCCATCCCTGCACACTGTAAATACGGTATCTAATCAAGAATGCATCGTACAGTATTGTAGCAAGATGCTCTGCCTGAGTGGGGGTAAAAAAGCTCAAACAAAACCATATTTGTGAAAGTTACCCATGATGGATGGAGAAGGGTAATCATGCTGACTTTGGTGTTAAAGACTGTTGAGGCTTGTGAGAAATGGATTTGTAAGGGATTCTCAAAACCTGACAGAAAGCTTACACAGTCTTGTACATCTATATGCAAACAGTGAGATAAGGTGGGCTGACTTAGGAAGGCCATGGAATAGAGATGACATTCTTGAGAGAGAGATTAGACTAGAAACAAGTTTCAACAAGTTTTAAAATATGGCCTTGCAAAAAGACCAGATATTTTAGAGAACTGGAACTATGAAAGATGCATTGTAGCA
>WBNO01010564.1:0-19957 GCA_013400575.1 Peucedramus taeniatus
GGCAAGGGGGAGGGCGGGGAGATGCTGCGCGGCCGCCGCTCCCGCATCTCCCGCCGCTCCCGCTGCCCCTGCCGCCCGCAGGGTGGCCAGAGAGGGGCACCCGCTCAGCCGGGCAGGTCCCCGAGCGCATCCCTAGGGAGGAGGATCTGGCGCGGGGGAGCGCCGGCCCCGGGAGGAGGAAATGGAGGCAGCGGGAAAGGCGAGGGGGAGCCGCCCGGGAGGGCGCAGAGCACCCGTATCTCCGTCCCCTCGTAGGCCCCACGGCACGGTCCGCACTTCGGGCACAGAACCGCAGAGCAACATCAAGGGAGCCGCGGGGTGTGAGCCGGGCCGGCCTCCGCTGCCCCCGAGCCGTGCGAATATCGCTGTTCAGCCGTGCGAATCCGGCCCAACAGACCTGCTTCTCCACGATCACACACATAAGGTCCTGCTGGAGTGTCCTTCACCCCACAAGGTGTGACATTTACCCCAGTCTCTCTCTGGACACATTCACCTAACCCAGAAGAACAAGAATGTGACACCCATTAGAGAAGCTTGGAGAAGAAAATCCTCCTCCCAACATGGGCACCAGGTAGTGGTGAAATAAACCTCTCAAAACTCTTTTGCTACCTCTAAATCCCTGACCTGAGCAGTCATTTTGTGGCAAGAAATAATTTCTGGAAAAACTATCCTACAATACCCAAAATGCCATTCAGACCAAATAAATGGGAAATATCCTATCCAAGAATGCCAAAGAAACAATTCAATCCAAATCTGTATGTTTTTACCCTGTAAGAGACAATACAGTTTTGCTTGCTGTTCTCTCACTTTATGAGACATAACATCAGTACTGGATAATATTCAAGTGTATGCAGCAATAAGAAAGTGATTTTAGAAGGTTTAATTTCAGCAGTTTGAAATCTCATCCCAAATCATATAGTCTTGGAGCTGGTGCTATTTGTAATCTGCCATGACATCAATTTATAACCAAGTGCAACGGGGGAAAAAAGTCATCTTCCAAAACCTATCGTGGTCCACATTAGCTGTATTTCCACAGAGAATAAATTCTAGGATGCAGGTCCACAAAGTAAAGAGTTCTGCCTGCATGTGAAAACACCATTCCTTTGTGGAAACAAATTCTGGAGGAACAGATTGTCAGAAGGACATGAGAGGTTTGCTGTGGTAAAGCAGGTCTTAACAATAATCTCTACCTACTATCAGGCACATCTATTCACTGAATTTTAATTTTTTTCTAAGAAATGTCACTGGCATCCTTAGCTAAAGGAGACTGTTCCATTTCTTGATGTAAATTGTGTATAACAGACCCTATGTTAAAAACCATAAACCATTGTTTAAGACATTGAGCATATTATATTTAAGCAGATATCCTTGTTAAATAAACTGTATGATTTTTCAATCAGTCCTGAAAGCATTCTGCTCCTCCAGTTCACATCACCTTCACCTTTCAGACTGGATTCCAGCCAGCTGGCTCTCACCGAATTCCTTGTTTCTTCCAGGCACTAGATAAATCTGGCATCGAAATCAAAAAGAAGAGGAAATTTAGAACCATATGTCATCAGATTACCAAAGATAGTACATTCTTTATCAATCTATGAATGTTGAATGGAAGAATTAACTGTACAGAAGCTTTTGGAAAATACATTTTATCCCAGGAAAGTGAAGAACAAGAGAAATCACTCAGTCACTTCTAAGAATGATTACAAAGAACCAGACCAATTGAAAGCAGTCACTCCCATCAGGTTACACAGTTGGTTCAAGAATATTTCATGCCTTGCCTCAACCATAAACACAAGCAGTATTCATGCTATAGTTTTGGATGCAAGACATCACTACAGTTTTTTGTGCATTTTTTTGCATTGCCTCTCCTCAGCTGAGATTCTTTCCAATGGATATTTATCTTTGAACTCTCTGGATTTACAGTGCCTGCTTAATTTCAATGTGCCTGCGATGTTTCATCGACAAATTACAAATACTTGCTCTCAGCATTACTGTAGAACTTCAAGAGCTTTCTTTTCTCCTTGGTATTTGCCTTGTTTCCACTAAATCCCCTACCATTACATGGGTAACTGTAAACAAACAAATACAGGGACAGGAATTGTAATCCCCATATGTTATCTAGATATTTGTTTTGAAAAGAGAGAACAAATTCAGGATAGAAGACATCCTGTCTTAATGACAATGAAAAAATGGTTCAACCTGACCTTTCTAAGCTTCTACCTTCCTTTCTCACAATCAGTTCCACCTATCATTCCTCACATTTTTCTGCAATTAAAAACAAGCATTATTTGTTCATGTTCCTGTCAGCCTGCACAGAAATGTCTCATGTTGCTACTGTTATTTACATTACTCAGGTGATACATTGATGAAACACTCACAGCACAGACTTCCGACCCACTTCCCCCAGTGTAATGGGGTCAACAGCAGTCTATAATCAACCAACAAATGGTCATACTATCATGTAGTATGATCATTTACAAAAATTATTTTAAGGAGCATTCATTTTTAATTCTGACCTTCCTATTCATGTGTCTCCAGGTTCCTGCCCTTCCTGTTCTTTTCAATTCTCATTCTGAACTCACTCACCCTCCAAAAAACCAGATTCCCATTCCTGGCTTACAATCCTGTGCTAAAATTGTTCTTAACTGCAAAATCTCTAAATGAAAACTCCCTCTAATTGTATATCAAAGGCATGTGATACTTTCTTTTGGTGGCTTCTGTAAGTCATCTAAATGTACTGACACCAGCAGTGTTATTAATATAATTTTTCTGATACCCTTTTTATATCTGTTCCTTTTCAGTTCTGCTAGACATGAGGGGTTCCCAAGGAAACAGTGAAATTGTAACCTAGTTTTATATATCACCACGAAATGTCTTTCTCTAAGGGTCTCATTATACTTACTCCCATTTCCTTCCTCATAGCAACTACAAGAGTAAATGAGTTGGTAGATTCATTGTTTAAGCATGTCAAGTATAAGTCTTCTCTGAAAAGGATGTGCTAACATCTGCTTTATAATGTTTTGTATAAGGCAAAAAAATCCAGTGTAACTAATTATTTATTATTTCTGTCCCAATTTGAAACTCAGAGAACATTTTTATGTAGCTGACATGAAGGGAACTTTAAAGTATTCTATTATGGATCAGTGAATGCAGGAAATTAAAAATATATTCTTGGTTGAAAATGACCAGTACTCAGACTCTCAGTAGATCAAATCAGATGTATAACCAGCAAGAAAGGTTTCCTGCAGGACACTTCATGAAAGCAATCTGCAAGGGACTCCTTAAATTCCCCTACAGGAAGGAAAAACTACACTGCAACAAATTGTGGTTTCCAGGTCCTGTACTAAGTGCTATCCAGCCATCAACCATCATGGGCTGGTTTTCTGGTGCAGTCTTGGATCTTTCCCAGCTTTCTCCTGTCTAAATTGAGGAAACATATTATATAATGTCATCAAATTGTCATTTGATTGCTTTCAGGAGGATTTTGCTACTCTCTATGCAATTTTTTTATGCTCCAAGCATATTTCTATTAGTTGGATACTTCCCCACAAGTGATTTGAACAATGCTAGATATTTATGGGTAGAGGTTAGATTTTTTTATTTGTTAATACCTCTCCCTATAAAAGAAGGTCATCCATAGTATACTTAGTACTGACCATAACCAACTATATTAGTGAAATAGTTCCTCCCAATTTAACTGTTGTAAAGGATCTGTCTGCAGTAGATGGAAAGATATTGGTCTTTTGTCTAGAGAACACATTTTTTATTTCACTCTATGCTGATCTATATGATCAGTATCTTTGATGAGTCAGAAGGGTGAATTTCTTAAGTTGTGCTGAAATGTGTAACTTAATTTTTACCAACTTCCAAACCCTTTCCCTGCTCAAGGAGAACCATAAACAAAAATCTTTTGGATTAGAGGACTGGGGGTTCTCCATGGCCATTATGGGAACTGCTTGGGTTATGGAAGATGTCCAACCTTATTCCTAAATCAGCTTTGCTGGGAAGAGATTGATTAGCCTTATCTCAATGGACTGAGGAGCTGGGATCCAGGTTGTATTTTGAAATGCAATATGGTAGAGGCCCTGGCACGTAGATTTTCTGTAAGCACAGCTGGATGAAAACTGAAGAAAGGCTCAGATCAATGAGATCGTTTTCTGGTTTAAAGTTGGGAGAGTTGGGGTAGTTCAGCCTGGAGAAGAGAAGGCTCTGGTAACCTTAATGTGGCCTGTAAATACCTAAAGAGGATCTGATCTATAAGTTAGATGGGGAAATATGTTTAAGCCTGTTGCAGACTAAAGTAGATATGCAGAAGGAAAAAGAAAATTTATCATAGGGGTAGTAAAACTGGAACGTGTTGCTCAGAGAGGTGGTGGACTAGATGACCTTTAAAGGTTCCTTCCAACCTAAACTGTTCTATGAATGGGACAGTTGATAAACATGATTTCTGCAGCTTGGATGTTTTTTCCAGAGCAGTCATACACAGACACAGGGTACATAAGGTTGTAAATATGATCAATGCTATAAACTTTATTATGCCTCATTCCTACAGTTGTGTTTCCCTGTTCAGTTTGAAATATTCTGTCATATTTGTGACATAAAACATGCTGAATTAAAGGTGCAGGCTAAAATCTTTACAGGATCTTAAACTCAGTATTTTTTGTCTGAATTTGACAGTTCAATTTTGNGTCCAGAGCAGTCATACACAGATACAGACACAAACTCAGTATTTTCTGTCTGAATTTGACAGTTCAATTTTGATTGTTCAGCTAGTTGATTGAAAGTCAAATAGGAATTTTTGAAAGAACCTAAGAGTTCCCATGTAATGACAGCTCTTTGGTTATACATTTATATTCTATTCTCTACCTGTACCAGCAATGTTTCTAAGTAACTGGGCAGCAAGTTAATTCTTATAATCTAACAGTCCTGATAGTAATAAATCAACAGTATTGCAATTGTCCAGCTAAAAGAATTGTAGAATCCTACCAAAACCATACAAGTCTATTGTAGTGGTGTGTATTTTGTTTAATATTGCCTGACTCTTTCGCTGTTGTATTTTGGGAGGGTTGTAAAGTTGTGGTTTGCCCCATGTTACCCCTGTCCCTTCCCCTTACAGTGGTTTTTGTCCAGGTTTTCCCGCCACTCAGGGTGTCCATCAACCTGCTCAACCCCCCCTTTCCCTCCGTTTCTGCTAAGTCATTCCCAGTTGTCCTGCCCCTCTTTCTGTCAAGTAAATTTTCCCTGCCCAGCTTGTTCTCGAGGTTTCTGTGTCAGTCACCTTGTCCCCCGTGTATGGTTTGTTGTGTGGGTTTTCTCCCACCCCTATGTTTTCCCTATTGGTTTAGTTAAACATATTGTCATCCCTATGTACCCACCTCCCTGAGTCAGAGGTTTGATCAGCTCTTGCTGAGCCTTGGGTGTGGTCACTTCGTCTTGTCCCTTCAAGGAGATTAAAACTCTTTGGAATACCTTGACGGAGTGTCCGGCTCCTGGCTTTCTTTATCTCGGGACTCTGGTGGCTTTTCTCTGCAGCTGAGCCCACGCAGCTGCCCTGACCCACACCGCAGCCTCAGGGGAGGTTTTGGGGTGGCCTCTGGTGTGGCTCCCACCGCCACAAAGGGGCGAGCCAGCCGGATTCCCCGCCTCAGGGCGGCGAGGAGAGGCCGCAGTTTATTTGTTTTGGTCACTTACAGACCATTAATTGGTATTTAATGCATTTATTGATATTAAAAATTGTCCCCAGCTTGAGCACTCTGGTTTCTTTTGAATTGTTCTGAGCTGTCAGATACTACACTGGTTTCTAAATGATGAGTATATAGGCATTATTCAACACATAAAGCCCAGGCTTAGATTAGCACAGTTGGTGTGTAGAACATTATAATATGTTCCTCTAAGTTTTGGATGCAGCATTGTCTTCCCTCTTTGCTGCCTTCTAATCCCTCTTCCCTGACCCCTCCTACACTTATGAAACTCAAGCTGCTTTAGAAGAAACACCAGTATTCTTAAGTCCCATGTGATTTTTTTTATTCAGTCATAAGATTGTCCTCCAGAGCTGGTACAGAATATCCTGTTCCAGACCTCAGGAATATATTCATTCCTATTGTAGTGACATCTTGAAAGTCCCAAATCTTCTGATTTTATACAAGATATAAATGACCGTTTGCCCTTTTTATTTTCTTTTTTTTCTTTTTTTTTTCCTTTTTTTTCCATGGACTGCACTGTGTGATTCTGTCTCTCAATTTATTATTCATTATTAAAAGTATTATTAATATCCTGAAGTATTATGATTATGATTATGATGATGATGATGATGATTATTATTATTATTATTTACAGTTATGCTTAGAAAGCCTAGTCATGTATCAAGAGTCAAGTGCCCTGGAAATCAATAGAAAAATAGCACAGGCAACAGGCTATTGCCACAGAAAACTCAGAGAGCCACAGAGACAAAACACAATACATGGGTAACTCAGACCTATGCAATTGAAATGAGAAGACAGCAGTAAGATAAAGGTAGCAACACTAGAGGAGTGGAAGATGACTATTTATTCATGGACATTATTACAAAATGGTGTTAAAGTGATTTTTGAAGAAAAATGAGACACAATTTGGGAGACAGAGCATCACTGCTGGATTAGAACTGTTTAGAGTTTTCCCAAAGTAGCATTTGAGTGGAAAGTTCTCAAGGTAACATCCATTCATGCACAACCAGCCCATTACTGAGGTCCCTTTTTCACTGCATCCAGTCTGAGTTCCGACCTCTCCATTGGCAAGAGATAGAAATTACTTTTGCTCTCCTCAAAATCCAAAGGCAGCAAGGCTTTAGCTGTTTGGATTTTCAACTACAGTTAATTCTCGCAGACGCGGACCATAGTAGCTTTGATAATGAAAACATGCCTGAAAGAGATGATAATTGAAGTTTAGCATCTGGTTTCTTCTATCTAGAAATCTACCTTTCTAGGTTTCACATCTTTCAAATGACCAGAAAATTATCAGGAAGTTAAATTAATTCAAATAATAAAGGCAGAAGTGGTAGCACTGTGAAACTGTTCCTAAGAGCATAATGGTACAGGCAATTTTGCTTTTTTTTTTTAATTCAAGAAAGTATACATTACAATTTTAGCTGCTGTACATGAAGAAAGGAGCCAGTGTCTTGTGAAAGTTCATTTTACACTCCAGAGACAGAAGGCACTAGAATGGCAAAAGCTGAAGTCTAATTGGAAAACAATTTCTTTCTTGTACATTGAGATCATTAGCACTTATTTGACACTCTCTAGCACTGTTTCCCTGAAAAGGCTCCCCATGAGATCCTAGTTGACATGCCTCAGATAAAATCAAACTGTGCAGCATGAAAAGTTTATGAACAGTCTTAATCAACGTTAATCAACTTTGGCATTTTACTAGGCTAAGGGGAAAATTGCATTAGGCCAAATGAGAGTCAGCAAACGCGCAGTAACATGATGATGGCTGCTTTGTGTTCTGCTCTCCAGCATTCTGCCATACTTAAAAGTACAAGTATGATTAAAACAAGATTCATTCACTAGCTACATTAGTATAATTACATTCATAATGATTTTCTAATAAGTAGAAAATCAAAACATTCTGAGAAGGGATTCAAATGCACAAAAGCTTGGCTATTTTTACTAGCAATATTAGTCCCAGAAAATACACAACCTTTGAGTACAATCGTTACCTTTCTTATGCTACAGCATCTTACAAATTGATATGAAAAGTGTATGTTAGGATTGCTGTCAGACAAAGGTATTTAAAATATAAATGGACGGCAAATTTGTAATTTTATCTCCAGCTTCTCCTGATGATAGTGAAGTATATGAGCAGCAGTGCTTGAACACAGTCTTTTTTTATAGTGGACAGGAAAAAAATAATTCTCTATAAAGAGTGGTCATACAAAGGAAAGGATGGAAGGGAAGGAATAATAAAATATGAACTCATTTTTGACATTTCCTCTTGCATTTCAAAGAGGTATATCAAAAAAAGAAGGTGCAGGGAATTTCCTTTTTTGAATGCAAAAGGAGTTATTCCACTGCCAGTGTGCAGAGAATCTTTTAGAGACAATACTTTAGACTATCAGCTGCTAAAGTCTGCCTTGTCTCTAACAAAAGGGACTACATCCACTATAAAATTAGTGTATGACACTTTCAAAAGCACGGGGTTTATGAGTTGGAAAAGAAAAGAACAGGACCAGTAAGTACCCTAGTATGAAAGTATGAAGTACCTAGTATGAAACACTGAGTTAACACAGCTGCTTAACATAAATGCCATTAACCACCTTACTACAGTTCAGATTAGTGCTACAGAATTCATATGCTACAAAGCCAAAGAGGATACACTTGTGCAGAAAGACTTCCCAGCCTCATCTCTTCTTTTCCATAGGAAATATTTTCACAGCAAATGTACGTGCTCTCCCATAGAGCAAACTGAGCAGGTATTGACACTTTCTAGTATCGACCACACAGTGGACAGAATTTGTTCTACACCTTAATTTAGGGGGGTAATAAACCTGGTGCATGTGCAAAAGCAAAAAGAGCATCCAGCTGCACAGAGGGGCACTTCTTTATAGTTGCTTCAGTAAAGCAGTTCTGTCCTTACAATGCTCATTACTGCTGTACTTCTCTCCATAACAGTGGGCAGATTAATAACCATTTTTCCATTTTTACTTCCCACTGTATATGTTAACATTAAATATCCAAATTTCTCTAGTTATCTGCGTGCATTCTTTTCTACATTTCTGTCTTGAATATGAGCTGATCTGATGAGTAGCCACGTTCTGTGCACGTAGTCTACCCTGTGCCAGCTATTTCAAAAGATACCAAGCAAAAAACATCAATAACAGCTGATGGCATTTTGTTGGTGATACTGTGGATTTCATAGGTATTCATCCATCATTCACAGTCGTTTTCAAAAGTATTCATGGCTGTCAAGAGTTCAAAACCTATAAAAAGAGCCTGTAACACATTCAAAACTCAGCCATAAAAATATAGAAAACTGAGTTATACACTAAAATAAAGCATTGCTTCTTATGTACAAATCACTGCAGTCCATGAGGTGTGTAGGACAAATCAACATTTGACAATTCTGGATGCAGAGGGAAACAGTGACATAGGATGAGGAAAAGGCTGAGGTACTTAATGCCTCCTTTGCTGCAGTCTTTGACAGCAAGACCAATTGTTTTCTGGATATCCAGTCCTCTGGAAGACAGAGACAGGAAGCAGAATGAAGCTCCCATAATCCAGGAGGAAATAGCCAGCAACCTGCTGTGATTCAGACATCCACAAGTCTATGGGGCTAGATGGGATCCATCTAAGTGTACTGATGGAGCTGGCAGAAGAGCTTGCCATGCTGCTTTCAGTCATTACCAGTAGTCCTGGGTAACTGGAAAGGTCCCAGCTGACTGGAAATTAGCAAATGTGTACAAGAAAGGCTGGAATGAGAGCTGGAAAGAGAGGTCCTGTTTGACCAATCTGATCTCCTTCTGTGATGGTGTGACCTGTTTTGTGGATGAGGGAAAGGCTGTGGATGTCATCTGCCAGGACTCCAGTAAAACCTTTAAGCCTAACACCCAACCTGCAATAGCAGATGACTGCAAACAACTACAACACTGCTGACTCACATCCTGAGAGCAGAGAGGACATGTTGGACACATGGCTGTTTGCTTCTCTCACAAGGAACTACTTCTCGTTCCTAGTCAGAAAGTTGCTTCATGTGACTTTGTCCAGTAACATCTTCAGCTTTAACAGAGTTATCTGCTATTGCCCTATACTATCTGTGATTCTATATCCAGCAAGCATTTAATTCCATTGTTTTATGTCATGTTTCTTTCTATCAGTTCATAGGACGAGAAGGACATGCAAAGATGTCTCAGCTTTGCTTTATTCTCTCACAGAATATCTTGAAAAGAGGAAAAGGTAAACCTTTTCACTAGCTGAGGAGTACATTATCTCCCTAATGGATGATGCCCACATGTTCTTCAAAATGACATTTTGTTGTGATCAGACCTTTGAAACAGGAAAAAGGTAACGTGAAGAAAGCAGCACAAATTATTCTGTTAGTGTATACTTTTTTTTTCATATTTGGTTCTACATCGTGTATATACTGATTGTGTCTTGTACTTCTCCAATTTTGGTACAACAAATTCTACATTATTTTTTAAGAAGAAGAAAAATTAGCACCGTATTTTTTACCCAAAATGGTGATGTTACATGAAGTAAAAAATATATGACAACGGTGTAGGGTGCAACAGAGCTAATCACTCAAGCAAGATCTGGGGTGATAGGAGGCAACATTTGCATGACTCAAGAAGGTATAGAAATTTCTACAGGGGATGAATTCATGAGTCAGAATCACACATTTAAAATAAGCATGGATGAATTTTGATATATAGAGGTATTATTCCATTGAGAGTTTCTGTTAAGTGGACCATAAACTATCTGAACTTCACTCCTGTGCTTTATAACATCACTGAAACCTCCTGTTATAGTCCATTATGTGTCTTTATTTTCCCTTATATTCTCACACACACAAATGTAGCAGTCTGCATGACCTGAAGGATTACTTAAATACTGAAAGGATTTAATTTATCAGATTTCTAATCACATGCCATTTAGTAGTATTTTACTTCAAGACACCATGTGAAGAAAAAAAAATTCAAAAAATATCCGATCATAAAACAGTCCACCAGACAACATGTAACAGTTGTAGTAGGTTCTATGAAATTAGCTGATGGCTGAGAATAGGATTTTCCAAATCCTCTAAGCACCAGATATGAACAAAAAGAGGAAAATCTGAATTAACCTGCTTAATTTTAAGTACAGTAGAATACAAATTGCCGGAATTATGCAAAGCACACACAAGCGCGCGCATGCACGCGCACCCCACACAGAGGCAAACCCACATTTCCCCATTTCTGAACCTGGTACCTTGCTGTATTGGGCTGCTTAGGAGACTCTGATCCAGTTATGTAAGCTCCCAACAGGTCTACCAAGGCTGGGTAAATCAAAGATAGAGGCCAGACAGAAATTTCTCTCTTGATTCTTCAAGCGTGGGAGCTGGATGCAAGGCTGACCACCTTCCTCTTTAGAAATATTACTGGCTGAGCCTTCACTTTGTCTCCATGACAATATCCATCTCAGTTCCTTGGATTAGTGGACAGCCCCAAATGAATCTGTGCAACAAGTCCAATCCCATCTCAGCAAGGAGCTCAAACCTTGAAGTATCTGCTGCTCCATGTTATGTACAAGAGCCTAGCATGTACATACAATGCTGCAAGCCGTAAAAATCAGCTCAAGTTTTGAAGGAGATGGAAAATTACAGTATTGATATTCTCAGCATGAGTGGGTGCAGATGGTCAGGAACAGATTGTATCAAATTGAAGAACAATAATAAAATCATGAACTACTGAGGTTCCCCTGCTGGAGGAAAGCAGAGAAGTTGCACTGATTGTGAGTGACACCACATAAAGAGCCCTGTGAGACTGATGAGGAACCAAGCAGCAGCAAAGCAGCAGGTACACAGATCAAGTAAGTGAAGATGAAAACCCTCCAAATGCTACCATGATACAAAACCATTTCCTAAAACATCTTACAGAACCTTATTAACAGTAGCACACCCTCATTGACATGGCTGGGCATAAATTGGAAGGTAGGGAGAACTAATTATGGACTGAACATGACTGGGTATCTGGAAACTGTTCCCACAGCAGCACCAATAAAGACATTATCCAACTTTGGTAACTAAATTGTCTCTTGATGGCAAGAACATGTTCTTCTGCCCACAAAATCACATCAGACTGGTGATAATAAAATATGGACACTACATGGTTTCAACCTGTATTAATTTTTATTTGTTCCTCTGAACATTTGGGCATGTAAGTTTTAGGTGCCAACAGTGAATGTGACATATATGCTGCCATTGAGGAAAATAAATTTAAATCAAATACTTGCAGAAGAAATGAATAAAAAATAGCCACTCAAATGTATGATGTTTAAATGTCAGTTCTTTAAAAAACAGTTTTTCCACTGAAAGGCATAATTTTCAGGTTTCACAGAAAAAAAATTTGAGTATTTCCAGCAAAATATATTAGTAGAATTAAGACTTTTCTGGTATTTTTCAATAAAAATAGGAGGGCTGGGTCACTGCAATGCTGTGGAGTGGCAACGTCAGGAAGGGACCAGCAAAGCAGAACTTCCCAAATGGTCAGGACAAAATCCCATTAAAATGGAAGAAGGGAATAAATGTTTATTAAGAAAAGACAATCACACTGGCAGGCAGCAAAAAAGGGAGCTCCTGATTTTAATAACAGCTAGAATTAACTAATAAAAAACAAAGGAGGAAATACCATTACCATAAAATAAACCCTACCCCAAATTAAGGAGAAGACTTTCACTTCATACTGAAATTGTCCTATCAATCAAAAAATACTCTATTTGGCTAATTTAAATAAGACAGTAACTGTGAGAAAATAATCTTTCATTAACACGAAAATAGCTTAAAAGCAAAGAACTCAAAGGCATGACAGTGTAGGGTAAAACAGATCAGATCTGATCAAAGGCAGCAAAAAGAATCACAAAATGATGCTCTAAGTCTTCAACTGAGCACAGGAGAATGGATCCACTTTAGGAAAAAAACCTTAAAAACTACCTGAAGGACAATTTGAGTGACTGTAAGACTGACATAGCATCACATTCCTCTCCAGAAAATTATTCTACATACTTACACTGAATTGGATTTGCAACATCACTGCATCTTCAGGTACCTTAAGAACAGCAGATTACTTCTGGCAGCTGGTCTTGTGCTGACTGTATTTTCAGGCTGTGCACTGTCACTGAACAACCAGTGCACAGTGGGACACAGGGCACGTGCCAAACATACCTAGACTGTGGTCTTTGGTATTGACTTTCAGAAAGCTTTCAAGAGGATCTCTGAAATTTTTTAGTGAATCTGTACAATACCCAGAAAATGTTATGGTTTTCATTAAGACACCAGATAGATGGACCAAGATCTCTAACCAGCTGGCTTGAAGTTAATACTGAATTTACTGTATTTTGGAGGCAACACATCTTCAAGACAGTGAAATTCTGTGGTCAGGTCACGCACATGTAGGTCTGGACATTGCTGATGGTATCTGCTTCCTGGAGACATTGATAGAAAACATGCTGCTTAAGAACTGTCAGAACTGAATAAAATGTCCTGAAGGCAGAAAGTTGATAAAGAAAGGTGATAAAAACCAGTGTGACCTCAGAGAACTGTATTGCTCCATAAGAGGGAAGTCTAAAGCATTATTACCTCACTAAAACAGCAACTTTTGCACGATTTCAAGTGTGAGCAAATGACTCAAGTGGAAAGCTTTGCTTTGCCATGGCTGGCCTCCAGCAGGGAAATCTAACGCCCTCCATGACAAGCTAAGAGTCTTTTGTAGCTATGCATTAAACATATATCTGCAGGCCAGGAAGGAATGGATGGAAAACTGCTGTCAGCATTGGTATTCTCCTTGGCTACTCAGAAACAGTTGCACAGAATAACGCAGGCCCTGATCTTGGACTGGACATCGCGGCCAAAGACACCTGACCTTTGGCATCCCCCAAGACAAGAAAACCAGAGAGACATTTTCAGCAGAGTATTCATAAAAGCAGCAGTTTTGCAAGAAAATTTGGGAAATTGTGATGGTGTTGGCTTCTGACAGTACTTTCTCAAGGCAGCTGAAATCCTGTGCTTCTGGTGATATGAAAAGTAGGTTGAATTAAGACAGATAAAATGAGAACCTGACAGATTTGCAGTTTCTTCCTTCAGGTATATCTCACTGAAATATGTAACTGGTTAGTTTAGCAATCTACTGCATACTATTTTAGCTTTTCCTATCTTATGAATAAAATCTTTGGTTACTAAATATTTTAATGAAACTCGTTTTAATAGATTTTTTAAGGATTTAGTTCTGATCTGTTCTGCCACATTTTTCCGTGTCTGCTACTGTGACTGCATCCTTTAGTGTGACCATCCATTCGAATTTTGGCTCTGTCCAAAATTCACTGTGACATTTCTTCAACGTACGGAGCTCTGTCAAAATTTCTATCTAGGGCTGTTCACACAAAATACTCTCCACAGAATACGGCACAAAACACATAAAGGTATTTGTCTTTTGAAGCAAATTACTACACATTGTCCATAATTTAAGGAATTGTCACTGAGCCAGATTTCTGGTTTTATTCCTTTATTCCTGGAGGGGAAAAAACCCTCTTTTGACTAAACCATAGTTTCAAATCACATTTAGACACCCAATTACTGAATTAAGTTTATTCCACAGTTTGACATCAGTATCATAATCCAGTTACCTATCCCATGCTGCATTAACTTGTGATAGTGAACGTTTTCTGTTCGAGATATTGTACCGCAGCTACTGGACAACCATAACTGATAGGATTATGTAAAAACAGCAGCTTATCATGAATGTCCTAACGTTTTCTGATGTTAAATACTCACTTGAGAATGATGCAACTGCAAATATTGCCAGTGGTTTTGTTTGCCAAGGTTATATTTTGCCTTAAGTGATGCAAAAGAACACAGGCTCTATTCCTGAAATAGCTGGTCTATAAATATGATACCTTTAGATACCCAGCTGAGCCAATGATTCTTTTGCCTTCAGACTTAAATGCTGGATTATCCCATTTGTGAGAAAAAAAAAATAGGCATTTTTGATATTTCACCTTACATTCTTATAGCATAAGAGGGATTGAATTTTCCCTTTCGTCTTCACTCAAACTGAGCAAGAAAACTGCTGACATGCTTTCTTTTTGATCTGTGCCTTATAGCTCCCCCATCTCCTGTCAGGCCAAACTGCACCCGTTTGGCCAGTCTGCAATTATATTCTGGTAATAATCTTTCCCCTTTGGCTCTCCCAGCTTCTCATCCTACCATGAACTTTTGAGTCCAGGCTTCCTTTCCCTTAATGCATCCCAAATACTGTGCACACCATAGTTCATAGGCATCTGGAAATGATTAAAGCATCCATAGGTCTTTAAACGCAAAGCAATCCTCATTTTTGAAGGGATTTGGGGTAATATTGCCCCAGATATCATACAGTAGAAATAACCTCAAGAAAGAAGTATTTTTATTTTCTGATTAGCAAAACCTAAGTCATACAGCCAAGTCAATGATGACCACAGACAAAGCAAAAATTTCTGAGGTGCTATTTTTGGAAGCAGGGATGTGAAGAGAACAAAAACAGAAGAGAAAGAAAACCATAATGCTGCAAAATCTCAAATCCTCAGATCAAAACAGTTTTACAAATAGGAAGAAGTGATTTCATCCTCAGGTACTGTTCGATCTCTACCCTAGATCTCAAAGTGCAGAAAAACAGCAAACAGCTGTTCTCACAGAGTGAAAGGGAAATGAGTAATGACGAATGCTGCTGCTTAGCTACCCAGGGATGTTTGCCCCAGATAGCAAAAGCAGGAGTGCCCAGACTGGGACTCTGCAGCTTTTGATAAGGCTTGGCTCCGTCATGAACTAGTGGACTTGTTTCAGGCAGTTGTTTGATGCAATGGCTCTCTAGGCAGGTGTAACAGATCCCATATCCCTTGCTACATCCCACAGCCCACTTGTACTTTACACCACTACAGCTGTCATATACTGTTGTGTAAATAATTGGCATTTTTCAAGTTTCTGGAAAAAACTGTCATATTCTTCAATAAGGCTCTTAGAAAAAAAGCCACATCTTCAAATAATTCCACTCTGAATACAAGTTAGAGGCTTGGATGTCAGTATTGTAATAAATGCATGAACACAATATGTCTACTGAATCTATATTAAATCTGTGGGTTTCTATCATATTATGATTTTTAATCACATTTTTACAATGACAGTCAAAATACCATCTCCATCCATTTATCTTCTTAATAATCAGCAATGCGCTTTTGTCTGCTGAAAGATCTTAGGTTTTGCCCACACAAGCTATAAAAGTAGAAAACGTGATGAAACATGCTATAAGCTCTTGATCATTTCCATTTACCCACTGAGCACACATTTTTTGTACCTGCTGAAACTGCTCCAGCCCTGGACAAAATAAAATCATTAAGTATACTAATATTTATTAATATTGAAAAAAATTAAAACTCAAGATATTCCACTTTAAAAAATTCAGAGATAACAGATCGAACTTTGAAGGCACTGGAAAACAGCAGCTCTGCCTTAAGTTAGTCTAACAGTAATTATTCACTACCTTTGAAAATAAGTCCTTAAAGTCCTTAAGAGGTTGTTTTAAACTGTCTATAAACTACACAATCTTCAACTGAGAGGAAGTGTGTATTTTCTTCATTTAATATATCAAGCAATGACACTTTCAGCAGTTTTTAGTTGGTGGCATTTGAACTGCGATCTTTGTGTGCTAGAATTCTTCACATACCTTCTAAAGTCCCAGAAGTCTTGCGTGAGCACATCAGTCTTTTATTTCCAATTCAAGTCCCTCTTCTTCAAACACCTTTCCATCTTTTTCTAGTTTAACAATGAGCTTGTTTCCCACAAACCATTATCCACAGAAATTTTTCTTCAGTTACAAAACCTCATTCATCTCTCTTCAAACATTTTTAGACTTTTAGGTGCAGAATTGCAAAAGGTGCACAAGGTGTTCACTTGTCACTGGTTTTGCTCATCTTAAACCTCATTGCCTCTGTGTGCAATTCTGTCCAAACCTAGACAGATACTCATAAGTTAACTAGTCATATTTCTCATCACAATGTTAAGTATAAAGTTTTAACTAAAATATAAATGTCTGAAGCATGGGATAAACATCTCCTGAAATAAGTATTTACCTCCACTGAACACCAATCAGGTATGCAAAGCTGTTCACTGGGCCTGCACTGTAGACATCTGAGGTTAGGCAAGATGAAATCTACTGCCTCCACCACATTCTTGGTCCAGTTGCTGGGAAAGTACTGCAGAGATACTTCCATATAACAGAGCATGTTGCCTGACCAAAGGTTACCAATTAAACACAAAGCCACGGCAAGGATCAGAGCAATTAGCAAAAACCAAGTGCACAGACTCACCAATCTGAAAAACACAGAAGGGGAACAATACAGATGAATGCTCCTAGTGCAAAACCCACTCAACAAGTGTGAGAAATTCCCTAGAAACCTCTGCAAATTGAGGGATTACCTAAAGGTTGTAAGACTTCAGAGGAATAAGAATTTAGGGATTGTGTAAAATTTATTAGAGGATTATTTTTTTAGTGGATTGCAGCAGTGTGCCAAACTTCCTCTGGGATGTTTAAGGTAACCACCTAAAGTGTGTAAAGGGAGTGACTAAGGTAGACTGCAGAAAAAGAGACATAGGAAAACCAGTGACAAAGAGGATAAAGGGGACCAGTCCCATGTAGACAGCTTACCAATTACACTGCACTGCTGCAGTCCATCCCATATTTTTATTGCGCCCTATTTCTAACTAGTCTTGCGTGCATGTACCTGTCAAGGCTAGCAAACCTTAAATGAGACTAGCCCACAAGCAGGACAGCAGGAGTATGATCCACTGGAGCAGGACCACATGTCCAAGGCACTTGAAGGTCCAGGGCCTGCAAAGGGGAAACATGCCAGTCACTGCCTGAAGTGTCTCCCAGAGCAGCTGCCAGAGCCCCACTGCAGCTGTGTGCACACCCACAGGTGAGGCTCAGCCTGGCCAGCTGGAGAAGGAAGAGGGAGGAGCAGCAATACCCAGCACAGTCTCTGTTTACACAGGTGCCAACACAGGCACTGCACTCTGCCCCTGAGATTTGTGGCTGGCAGTGTTTATTGTTTGTATTGTGTGTAGGTGTGCACACAGGTATTGTTTTATATTGTTACAAGCTTGATGACACAGGAATCACAACAGCCTGGGATCCTCTGGCTTGGGAGGGGAAACAAAAAAAAGCCCTCACCCAAAAGCCAGGGGATTCTATCATGAGCAAAGTGAAGAAGTGCCACACAGACATTGACAAAAAACCCTCCTGTTGAAATTTTCAGTTGGTGTAAAAGGTTTATATTAATTTCCACACACCTGAGTGGTCATTTAGTTTGTTTTAGGTATCTGTAACATATGGAGAGTAAAAGAAATTACTTTATTCAAATATCTGTTTCATTACATAGTCTGGCTATGATAAAACAGAATTAAAACATTGATGACTCCATAGCTGCTGTATCATGAAACAGCTAAATTCACCAAGACTATGAATATTGTATTAAGTATTTATGCAATAAATAAATTATTTTTCTTTCAAACCACTCCTTAGGTATCTTCCCAAAGAAAGAACATACATAGAAGTTCGGGGTTCTTTTTAATGAGCAGGTCTGTAGGTAATGCATTAGTTTAGAAAATAATTTGTCATCTTCCTTTTTTTCTTTAATCAACACATCAACATTTTGAAGGGAAACACTTCCAGTTTCCTTAGATTTTCAGTATTTTTTGTGATACAAAGGATTTTATTCTGCATACCCTTGGGTACACATACATGAAGATGCATGTATCCATAGTCTTTTTAAATATCATTTTGATAAATCTAGGTAACTCCATTAAGGTGATTAAGATGCGGTCTGATTACACTGCTCAAATCACTGAGGGAGAAAATAATAAAACCTCCTGCCAAATAAAAACTGATTAAGGGCTCCAGCTCCTTTATTTTAATTTCTAAACCATTTCAGCAATGGCCTGTAACAGACTTACATGAGCACTTCTTGCAAGCACAGCTACTACCTGGAAGCTACTACATTTAAATAAATGCTTTTGAGTGTTGTGGCATTATGTACTCAGGTGGATGACCACAAAAAGCATCAGACACAAACTGTAAGGGTTTCCAAAAGGAAAAAAACCAGCAGCAGCTAGCCCAACAGTGTACAAATCCATGGCCAGGGATCCTCTGAACTGACAGACTGCAGCCGCCACCTGCAAAATCCCAAATGACTGATTTCCAAGCAGAAAGCCCCTGCTCAGATCTACGCTGATTTTACAATTAGCATGTTTCTAGAAGTCACAGCAAGACTTAACTTTGGAAAACACACTTTTTCCTGGAATGCTAAGAGGGTGCCCCACTTGATGCCAAGACGAAGCTCTGTGTAAAACTATATCCACAGATTTTGGAAAAAGAATTCATAATCGAATGCACAGACTGAGTACCCTCCTAACATTAAAATTCCTTTTTTCAGCATAGTTACAATCTTTCCAGCAATTTTTAGCCAAGCCTGATCCTTTGAGTTGCACCACTCTCTCTGAAAGCAACAGCTCACAAAGGTGTTAGAACACGAGGAGAGCCTTTGGACATGGCTCACGCCGATTGCTCCCCACCAATGAACCACCATAACCTAACCTTAACAACTGAAAGCTCTCCGTACATTCAGAGCTCTGCACCAAAGCTAATAAATTCCAAGCAGCAGGGCTTGTTCACACCAGAGGTTACCATGACTCAACAAATCAATAATCAACAACTTCAACTCACGCAAAACTGACAAGGCTGAAAATTTTTAATCACATTTCAGGAGGTTAGTCTGGTTTTGCAAATCGTGCAAGACTTGACTACAGCTGTGTCACAAGCCACATTTTGGGCTGCATATTCTCCCCCAATTTTTTCAGTATTTCAGGAAGAAAATAAACTGTATTTGGCACAGAGTGCACTGTATTAGTACAACAGGCACACAGCCAGCATCAGCCTATTTCCTGATCTGTTCCACTTCTTCTCATCATCCTACTTATAGCTCTTCAGATCAGCTTCTCTTCCTGCATCACCCCATAAAGGTAAGTGATCCAGAGAGTCAAAGATACATTATGGCCTCTTATCACCAAAGAGCCATAATTTTGCCATGATGATTCAGGAATCTTGCCCAAACAGTACTGCAAGAGACAAGTTAAAGAGTAAGAACCAGAAATGCGTATGGATTAGTGTCAGCAGATACATTAAACAGGATACTATATGAAGGCAAGTGCTCAA
>WBNO01010564.1:19981-45219 GCA_013400575.1 Peucedramus taeniatus
TTTTTTTTTTTTTTTTTTGTGCATAAGCTCAGGGCAAGGGGAGTGTCATTACACACTTTAGTGTTAAGACTTAAAAAGAGCTTTTTGTGCAGATGATGTTAAGCAACATTACGGTTATTACATATCTCATATCTCTCTTCAGTCTAGACAGCCTAGTTTAATTCCAGCATAGTTTTCTCATTACCTTGGTAGCTTCAGTAAAAGGCTATTTATCGCACTGGAAGAGAAGCAGGGTGTTTCCCAGGAAAACTGTAAAGGAACTTGGGGCTACAGATACCTTGTGAAGTGTGAAGCTTCCATTTTTCTTCTATAAATGTAAAATGGAAAGTTTATAATAAATCTCATCCAAAGGAATTTCTGTGGTTTATAAAATTTGTCATTTTTCATCCAGATTTTCAAAGTTTTAAAGAGAAAAAATTATTCAACTAAGTAATTATCAGTATTAGCAACTTAGCAATCTGAAGTTTGGTCAAGTCATATAACGATAATTAAAAAAACAGAGGAAAAGTATAAATGTTTACAGATGTCTAAAAATCCTGTTGAGTTTCTTTCTGGATAAAAGAAAAATAATATATTGTACTGTAAGAAGTATAATGCAGACATTTGGAATAATCAGTTGGAATAATCAAAATCTAGTCCACTGCTTAAGGTCACTTTATTAATTTGTTTTAATAAAAATTTTTAAAAAGGACAGCCTAAGAACAATAATTTTTATAACTTTGTATGGAGCAGGTTTTTTTGCTTTGATAAGTATTAACCTATTTTATCCTTTTTTTTTGTAATAACAGTACCAAGGAATAGAACTGGAATTACAGATATTCTCCACCAAGTTATCTGCTTGTATCAAAAGGGTCAAACTCCACTGCAATATGCAGTGTTGGGCCAGTAACATCAGACAAATGGTACAAAAAGATTACAGGGGAAATTCTCATAGCTACTCAGAGCAGATGATGACTTGAGAAGTCAGAGGATGCACAAACTCTGAAGAAAAGTCATGTTTCTGGAACCATATGCTGTCTTACCAAAGTCCATCAAATTTTGTACAGTGTATTCTTTTAATAGTGACACTTTTCTTTCATTGTGGCATTTTGTACATGTGAAAACAATTATTTCACTACTGCCACAATATGCTTCTTCCTCTCTGGCACGAATGGCACAGATCCCGGCTTGCTGTGCTTACGACGATTCAGTTCCCTAGAAACAAAACAGAAAAATGAAACTCAGGAGTCAGCAAAAACACTTCAGAAATACTGTCTTCCTCCTCAAGCTACTAATGAAGTTATCCTATAAAGAAAGACAAAAAAGTTAAGAATTGCTCTGTTTCTAATAACCAAAAGCCACATACTCCTTTGGGGAAAAGGACCATCCCTTTTGAAAGTAACTTTAAAGTTGGCTAATTTAGAAAGGTTTCAAATGAGCCTTTCCTTAGGAGCTCAGCTTGGTTTTCATGTCAACATGGAGTTTTTAGCTAATAAAGATGACTAAGACCCACCACTTTACTGCTAATTCAAAGGGCTACAGCAAAGTATGCCTACTCCTAGAAATTCCAATATGGCAATGATCCAGGTGGCATAAAACATTCATCCTGGAATCTGGCATTATTAAAAAACCAAAACCACAAACCCACAAAAAGCCAAACAAAAACCAAAAACCCTCCACACACCCCAGAACGGCCCATCCTATTTCCATTGCAATAGGGCATCATGTCATGCTTAACTAAGCACTGTGGCTCTTTCCAACATGGCATCTGCTGCCATGTCTTCACTGTACTTTTGGGAAGCAGCCAGCCCTCACTGACATTGGCACTCATCTGCGTTTTCCTTATCACCAATCCAGTAGTTCATGATTCCTCATTCAGATGCTCAGAGGAGCTCTATCACTCCCACAGGCTGCTGCCACAGCAGCACTGCAGGGATGTGTTTTATTTAGGGGAAGAGAAAATAAAGCCGAAGAGGAACACGCACTTGCGCCGCCGAGCCTCCCTCATGATCCGCTGCTCCTTGATCTGGCAATAAATGCTCTTGGGCAAGTGTCGGTGCTGAGCTATGCGCCGGATCTGCGGGTGGAACTGGAACTTCTCCTTCAGCTTCTGATTGTAATTCATAGCTGCCTTCTCTCGGGGTGCAAGCTACAGGGAAAACAACAGACAAGCACGTTATAAAGGAACAGGGATTTAACTGTCAATCTCCTCTACAAAACAAAATTTTAACTTATCATTCAAATGGCTTCTTTCTAGTAAATTCATTCAGAATACAGGTAGGTAAGTATTAAAAAACCTAAAATTCCAACAATATCCCAATGCTCAAACACAAAATGTTATCATTTTAAAGCTGAATGAAGTAACCAAATTTAACTCCCGAGAATCAGATTTTAATGTTCTGTAGTGACAAATGAGAACATAAACAGCTGACAGTAAACACTCTTTGATTAGTCTTTCCTAAACTCAGATGATGATCAACTTTCCCTGTAAAACAAAGATTTTCTGACATTTTAATCACTAGCCAGTGTAATTATAAATTCTATAGAGGAACTGTCTTCACGAACAGTTTTACAGACAGTTCTTCAGAAGGCCTAAATCTTACCCAGCACCCTGATCCCTTGGGAAGCACAAAGGACTGATCAGATTTCAAGTATTAGCTTGACTATATGGCACACAGGGAGTCCCAACTTTCATTAAGCAGCTAAAAAAGTCTTAGTATCACAAACACATGAAATACAAGTGAGCTGGTATTGCCATAAAAGACTAATTTTTAAGTCATGTTTAAAATTCTGTCCAAGCCACCATTAACAACACTGAAAGTAAGAAACACCTTCTCCTGACAGCCAATCTACAGAAGATTTTTTTTTCAATTAGGCTTTTTTCCTTTGGTCCTAATGTTTACTTATCAAAAGGTAAAAAATGTGTTTCCTGTGGTTTCATTTAAAGCATGCATTGCTTCATGAGGAATAGCAATCTCTATGTAGTTTGTATTTACTTGGATCTTTGGGAATTTCAGCTGCATTTCAGTCTAGTGAGTTCATATAAATATAAAATCTGTTAGAATTAAATATGAGATGATGATAATCCCATCCTCTTTTTCCTACCCTCCTGTCCAAACTCTGTAACTCCAATATTTCAGACATCTTAAAAACCCTTCATATTTTCAATTAAACCATGACACCAGTCTTTTGCCATACCACATTTATATCACACTATCTCCACCAAAAACATTAAAAGTAAAACAATAGTTCAGGCAACTTCTATTTCTTCAGCTTTATAAATGACTCAGTGTCACTAACTTCTCACTTTCAAGAAAAGAAAGAAACTGATGTTAACCAAAAAAAAGCACTAACAAAGCCAACAACTTTATTGCACACACAGTTGGAAATTTCACTTACAATATAATGAGATGTGTTTTTTCCCCCTTGAAATCAGCAATTGGCTATTTATTCTACACTCTGGAGATCACTTTTGTGTGTGACTACTGGTAGAATTTTTCATGAATTCTGAATAAATAAATATCACACTCAGATTATTTGGTCCAGAATACCATAAATGGTTTGAAAACAAGTATTGATAAAAATTACTACAAATGAGCTTTTGATAGGGGACAATAAAGAAACTAGGTACTAGATACAGAATTGCTCACAACTCAAAGAATTCTTATTCAGACACCATATATACATGATGGTCTTATAACCTATTTCTCCACACCCTCTTGTTCATAAAATCCAAATCCTTCTGCTTTACTTACATTCATTGTAGTCTCTGAAATTGACTGTATTCTACAGTCTTAGCCCACTAAAGCTACCCTCCCCCTTTTACTGAAATTCCTTCTTGTGAGCCAGCCTGTGAATAGCTGGTCCACTCTCAGTAAATCCCAGGTGTTCCCACTTTGCAGAAAACTGCCAACATCATCCAAATTAAAGAGCTTTATTTTAATTAAATGCAATGATTTTCCTTTAATTTTAGAAGAGCAAATTGCTGCCGATTTAGTATAACCTTGATGATTCTACAGACAAGAGGTGAATCTGTAAATTAAAGATACATCCAGGACATCTTATTTTAAAAAATAATATAGATTAAGAGGCGCTGGAGCCTGACTCCACTTTTATGGGTACTGTGGCATAGAGAAAGGCACACAGCTGGTGACTTTCCACCCAACTACCAGATGCCAGCAGCCAATGCACCCGGCTGTGCTAAGTGCACCCTCATCCACACCATGGGAAAAGAAAATGTTGCAGTAATGACAAGTTTCCTTCATGAGAGATAGCAGATAGCTAAGAAGGCACACTGCAATAACACACTGAATTCCAACTCTCTCTGCAAAGGTCAGTGTGAACAGCTCAAGAGAACAGTGCTATTTCCCACTCTGTTTTGGGCTGCAGAAGATGCACAGCATGATTTGCAGGATTAGAGATTTCATTTATAGGGACTAGAACACTCACCAATTTAATATATATAATAAATGAGGATATAAGTGACATCATGAGGGGAAGACATGCTTAAAGGTGACATATGAGTGATTTTTCTATGTTCAAATAATGAGTGTGCAATTTCTTTCCTACACGAGGAAAATGAAGATTATGTGGCAGAAACATAGCTGATTTGTGTCACTACCACAGGAGGACTTCACAGCAAATACTTAGGGTGGAAAGAGGGGAAAAAGAACTGTTTAAATGCAACCAAGTTGTCAGCAATAGGAAAATGCCTCCTCAAGTAAACTGCCCATGCCTCTTCTCCTCCCTCCTGATGACACAGACTGCTTATTTTTCCATCTAAGCAGAAGGAAAGTAAGCATTTTTGCAGAGCCCTGATTAGAAGCTAAAACCACCCTAAAAAATTCTTCTCTTCAAGAGGGCTGTATTTAAAACTCCACACTATTAAGACTTCTGTAATTCAGCATGAGAATATGAAATGAATGTTTATCTGTCCTCTTCAGGTGCCCTTCTAGGTTAGGGCAGGGAAGAGCACAGATGCGGCATATTTTTAGAATCCAGATATATTTCAGCAATTTTCTACACCATAGCTTGTCATTATTTATTTTTCTATTGCTCTGCTGAAAACACCTTTCTAAATTTATTGCCATGAAGTTCATTATTCATTCTTTCCTGGACCAAAAATTTTGATCTCTTTACATCTAAATGGATGACAAAAGCAAAAACACCAGAAAAGATAATGTAGGGCAATGTAGATGTTAAGAGCATAAAATCATAACTACAGGGCTGAAGTTACAGGTGCACTGAATCACGAGCTGAAAATCACTATGAAAAGAATGCCACAACCCACAGTAACTTGTACTGCTTGTTATCAGCATTATCTCAGAAAAATGATCCACATACTAGAAAGAGACTGAAAGGATAAACAATTGCTTAAGACAGGTTTGATGTGCTCCTGCTAATGCACTTTCCTAGATCAAAACCAAGATTTCTAATGGCACTTTCTCCTCTCTTTACTAGCCCATACTCAAAATCTGGTATTTCTGCATTTAAGAAAGCAGTAAACCTATGCTCCACTACTGTTCACTCACTCATCAGTAGTTTCATTAAAATTCTAAGCACCCTAACCCACTGCTCTGTCCAAAAGAATAAAAGTAACAGGGACAAAATTTTGCAGCTGTTGCTCACAGAAGTAATGCTACTAAGAATTCACACTCTAAAAAGTGCAGGTGTAGTTTCTTTTTTAATGTAGCAGTAGACTGAAGAGCAATACATCTTTTACAAGTTTTACTGATGGTTCATTACTTTCAGTACAATTCAGAAAAACCCTGTCTATCTCTTTCTATCAATTACATTAACTGTACACTATAAACTGAAATCTACTACATTACTCCTGATTTTTCAGCCTTTCCACTCAGACCAGCCTCTTTTTTCCCTCTCAAAAGTCAAAATCATTTACCTTTTCATAAATCCCAAACTTCTTCAAACGCACAAGTAAAAAAGCATCAAACATACTTAACAAGCCATATTTTACATATTTGAACAGTCTAGAGTTTCTCAAGTCTTAACTGAGTCTTTTGCTTCTGGGCATGCAGAGACAGATGCTCACTGCTTTAAAAATAACACCTGTTACGTCCTATTTAATAATACATATTTATCAATTAATGAAAATCTATTAAAAGTGAAATGTAGAAAATTATTTTGAAGCAACTTCTGCAGTAGCTCCAACACAGATATTTGCATTTTGTTACCCTATATAAAACCTGTGCAGATTTAATTGTCAGTGGAGGAGAGACACAAGATGCCTCTGGCTTCTCCAGAAACTTTTCTTCTTTCTTTCATGTTTCACTGATTTTGAATAATGAGTGCAGTGCCAAATACATTAAAACCCCAAAGAAACATGCATGTCAGAACTGATGACTGCTCGGGTAGCTACGGTTCAGAAAGTACAACTTTCCAACTGGATAAATGTTCACCAGCCACAACATGAGTACTATATATTCACTGTAACTTCCTTTGAACTCACAATGAAAAAAAACAACTAAGTACTCACCAAAGGAAAAAAAAAGTTTGATTACTATTTTTCTTTCTCTTTCAGGATGTTGATTTCTACCCACCCCCAGCACAAAAATATCCTTCTTAAAATACAATGCATTGCAAGATTTTAGCATTATATCAGAAATACAGTGACCTTTGTATGAGTCATTCAATCAAATCTTCTCAGCAAAGAAAAACAGCAGACCAAGCAACTAAGCATTTAAGACATATTTTGACACTTCTGACAGAATTACTGAATGTTCAGCTTTGAATATTCAAAACATTCAAAAAATAGCCACAGACTGTGGAATGACTGGACACTTATAAAATAAGCAAGCATATGTCTGTGAAGATAAGAACACCAACACTCTAAAAAAGAAGCAGATACTAAAAAAAAAATTCAGTGGGACCTGCTAAATAGCCATTAACAGTTGCATTCTTAAGAATCACAGGAACTACCAGGCTGGATCAAACAGGGATTCACACTGAATCCAAGCAACATTCCCAAGATATATCCAAGAGCCTGATAAGCCATGAGGACTCCTGAGTCCTATTTGCTACAACTGCTCTCTAAATATTTGAAAAATAAAACTTCATCGTGCTTCTAAAAAAATTTTAAACAACTAAAGCCACTTCAGACAGCTTCAAATTCTGTGTCTTGCTAAATTCATAGCTTCAACAACACCATCCTTGAACACATTTCCACATAAGATACAGGGATGAGAAATGTTCTTTTCTCATTATATTGTAATTCTTCACAAGTTCATCTCTGTTCTGTGAAGTGAGAGCAATTTTTCTACATAAGACACTGTGTCTCTTTTAAGTTCTTCCTGTATTTCTAAACAGTTTTGCCTTCTTAGGATGACTTTTGATGTTGCAAGGTGTTTTCTCTAAGATAGGATGATAAATTATGGGAGGATTTTCACTTCTGACAGTAAAAAAACAAACAAACAAACAAAAAGAGAAAAAACCAAACAAAAAAAAAAAATCCCCCCAAGAATAACTCAAAAAACAGAGGGGAAAAAAATCAATCATAAACCACATGTCACTTGACCTGTGTCATAGACAGTTATGGATTTGGTTCTCTTGGGAGCCGACAGCCCAAGAGCTGTGACACAAACACACACCCTTACACACGTTACAAAACCTGACTGAAACGATCCCACGAGAGCAGAACCACATCGTGAGCACAGCCTCCAAGGGGCACAGCAAGCAGCAACACTGTACTCACTAAGAAAAACAGCAAAGGCTGTTTTGTGTAGGATTCCTGTCAGGTCAAGGAACACAACAGTATTAATGTGCAGACCATATCCAATACCCAGTAGTCACAACTAAGTAGTGTCTTTTTTTAGGCCCATCCATGGCCATTTTCACTGACGCAAGTACTACAGAAAACAGCAGGATGTCATTTACCAGTCTACCTTCTTAACACTTAAACAACAGCTAAGTTGTCCTTTTGGTATGCAATATTTCTGCAATGCAGGAGTAGCTGTGTTTGCCTATTACTTCCCAGAATCAATTATCCTTACTCTTTCATAAGAAAAGGAGCCAAGGCCATCTAGTATTTAATACAGTGAACTTTTTATTCACATCTGAAAATATTAGGAACCCTTCTATATGAAAGTGGTATTTGTGACATTCTTTTTACCCACTTGTCCTTCACACAAAGGGCTCAGAGTAGAGATGAACATCAAAAATACCAGACAATTCTGTTACAGAACAGCATCTTAGAGAGAAACATCATGATCTCTTGCTAAAAATACAGTGAGTAAATGGAGAAAGTTTCAGTTAATATCATTAAGTTAGGTGAAAAGGGTGTTGCCATGAGCATACAGATATAACAGAAGGAAAACAGATAGTATTGCTGCACAACACTGCACTAGCTAAACAAATTCAACATGAATGTTAAATCCAAAAATAGTCTCTAATGAGCTTTGTGGAATCCCAAAATTAGCAACCATGGAACTGATATTTAAGTGTTTGACCAAAGCACCACATGGGAAAATCCCAATAATCAATGCAGAAGAGCAGGGGAAGAAAAAAAAGAAAAAAGAGGTATCCTTTTAAAAACTAAAATTTTAAAAAAATCAACCTGAAGTCATTTGTAATCACAATTACTGCAGAGACCACAAAGCTGTGGGGATTTTTTTCTACTGCTCTATAGCAAAACTGAGAATACTACTTATAGGACTTCCCAATACCTATGGTGGGCCATGGCTAAAGATATACACATTATTTTAACTGTGCTACTCCATACCCAGTGCTTCAGAGTGCACAGCAGTCCATGAATCATCCTGTTTCCAGTGTAGCCCTAAGTACTCCTCCATTCCCTCCACCTGCCACCTCTCCCAGCTGCATCACTTCCCTCCTACAGATACTTAAAGTTGATGGAGCTTCAGGTAATCACAAGCAGCTCTAGACATTAGTATGCAACAGATCCAGTACCTCAGCTGTACCACATTCTTCCCTGAATCACAGCTTCCCTTTCCTTTCCCCACAACCTTTCACAAGATCAAGAAAAAAGTTCCCCAGACATTATCTCACAGTTCTGCCGTTGGGCTCAGAAAAGGCAACGTAAGCACCTCCAAAATACCATACCATAAAGCTACATAAAGGGATTACTCCCAGCAGACAAAGTGCCAAATTCATTCCCCAAAGTCGCTCAATACTTTGACACAACTGTGCAGATGAATCTAGGCAATTGGTAACTGAAAGGGAACATCTGTGCTTTGTCTGTACATAAACATTTGAACAAGCATAACTGAGAAGACTTCTCTAATGAGGCTGGTGATCGTTCACACTGGGAACACCTCGAACAAACAGACTTATATTCAATTAAGTGGTCTTCAGATACCACCCTAGTTTGCCCACTTGGTATCTGAGAGTTACACAGGTTAAGGACAATCTCAGTGTCAAACTACACATCAGTGCAAATAGCCTAGAATACATATGCTTATCACAGCATGATTTTTTTAAAACTTTTTTTTTAACAAACGAACTGCATGAATGAACACAAACTAATCACATACCAGTCAAAATCTTTAAAAGCAGTAACCCTAAACTTCAATAGAATTACTTAAGTATGGCTAAACAGAATTTATTACCTTTGTCCCAGTGGTAAAGGATGAATTCTAACCATTAGCACACAGGTAAAAAATTCAAATCTAGTTTAGATAGAACTGATGATTACTGTTAACATTAAACAAGACTAAAAGAAGTCATCTTGTGTAGCAACAATAAGGCATGTCATTTTCTTATTATAAGCTGCAGTAAATGCAATGAGCTATACTGCACACGCCAATTTGCAAATTAAACACAAATGTCAAACTGTAATTTTACAGCTTCCCTTCATAAACAAGTTTTTAAAAGCTGAAGAGGCTAACTGGTTGTAATAGTAACAAAAACCCCCAAACATCTTGTGATAACAAAAAGCAAAATGCAACTCTTACCACTCCCAGTTTTTCAGAGGCATTAGCTTTCCACAGGCGAATATTCATCTCATCTGAGCCACACAGAATGTATTTGTTATCTGAAGTCCATTTTACAGTGATGACGTGCTGCATTCGTTTGGTATGATACACCTCCCTAGAGCAAAGAGAAACATTTTAAAACGATCTATCATCACTTTTCTCTACATTACCTTTCAAATAGAAGAATGCATTCTGTTCAAGGCAAATCTTTTTTATATTTTCTTGCTGTTGTTTTTTAAAAAAGCTGACTTTTTTAAACATTGTGCTGATCTTACCTTTCTATAGATAGATACAAAGGAAGTGTGATAGACTGATAAAGGACCACCTAGGATAACATGCTTTTTAAGAGCTTTCACAGAAATTATAGTAAAGTTAAACAACAACTCTTTTTGCAAAACATGCTAAGTATGAAATGCATACTGTTCCTGAAATAATTTTGATTAATATGCTTTTACATTGAGAGTATTACAGAATGGGAGTGCAGAAAAATTGGTGCCAAAGAATCTGACACCAAACAGCAATGAAACACCTCCCAGCTATCCAATTATGACATTGCAATGGATATGCTACTCTTCATTGTGATTTCCCTCCTTTACTCAAAAATGGACTCCATTTCTTTTTTTAATTTCTGTTGATCAGACTCCTGCTCAACAAGTGCTGTTGAAAAATGTTTCCACATGCTACATTTAAACCAATATTCAAGTTAAACTCTTGTCTCATCTTCATAAAGTATGTATCAAACAAATTTATTCTTTTATTTCAGCTATAAAAGGACTAAATACACTTTTTTGGGAATTATTTATTAGCATTCTGAAAAGAAGGAAGAAGTAAGGCCTATTTATTGTCTACCAATAGCCATTCCTTTGATGCATCAGTCATGCACTACAGCTTATTCTCTTTCTTCCACTAAGTTATTTTTGCAAGGAAAACCCAAGTAATAATGTAAAAGAAACACGGAAGCAGCATCTATTCAAGTGGTGTGGAGAAACTAGACTGGGGTTGAGCTGAACTCGTTGTGAGAAAAAGAAAATCAATATATCAGAATAAGTGAGCTTTAATGAGCTTAATCACTTCTTTTAATTCACCAGCAAGCAATAATCTACAAGAACAACTACGTGGAAGATTGAGCACAACTACCATCAGAAAACATTAATACTCACATCAGCTTTTCACTGTTTAATGGCATGTATGCACATCTGCACTTTCACAAGAATGTCTATGCTTTACTCTCCTTCTACCACGTGACTCAATAACAAAGCTTTTCTTTACCCACCTTTGGGGAACTAAGTCCTTTTCCTTTTCATACTTTCAATTTGCAGCCTTTGCCTATCCTGTGGCTGTCATCACAAGGTATTAAATGTCATTTTTCTGGGACAGGAAAAACAGAAAACACGGCCAAATACCCTGGATCTGTCATTTAAAAGTTCGCACAGAAATACAGTTCCGTTTACTAAGCATTTACTAAATTTAATCAACTTCATAATAAATCTTACTTCTTAGGGCTAAACAATTTCATTGTCTAAATTTTCATTTAAAAATAGAATAGAAAGCAATTGAAGTTAGGAGTTTTTATGACTAGCATGAAATCAGAAGTAAAAACTAGAATAGCACCAGGATCCTTATTTACAGGTATTCCTAAGTGCCCTCTCAGTTTTCCAAGCAGGATCAGATCTTCTATTTAGAGACTTTTCTTCATTCCATGAGATTAATATGAACTGTGCAATTCTAAAGAAGCCCAGCTTCTAAAGAATTCTAAGTGTACCAGAACACTCTAATCAGCTTACATGAGGCAAAATTTTTCACTTGTAAAGCTTCTCCTCACTAGATTTACAGCTACAACACAAAAGGGGAAACAGTATGGACAAAGAGAAAAACCCCTTCCACAGGCCTTGGCAACAATTTACTAAAATGTGAAATAAAGCCTTTTACTGTTGTGTTATGGGGTCTGCAAACTTCTCCTCAGTGGTGTGTGTTAACTATCACCACTTCTGTGAACATTTTGAATTAATACAAAGAAGCTGCTAACCATATTGTTTAATAATGCAAGTCAGAAAAAAAAAACCTACCAAGAAACTGCACTACCTAATTACATTTAAAGAATTACTGCTAGACAAAAAGAACATGAAAGCTATCTATAGATTAGATATAGAGGGAATGTAAATAGCTCCTCCCACTCTTTAATGCAGCACAGGAGCATAAACAGTTACACAGCATGCACAATTTCATCAATCAATAATAAAAATATACTCCTTCACCAAACCAGTATTGCAACATTTTCATCCTCAAACCACCTAGAACTTAACTTAGTAACAACCTTCTGGGAAGACAAGGTTGGAGAGAGGAAGTCAAGCAGAAGTATAATAAAGTTAAGAATAAAGAAAAAGGAGGAAGAACTGACAAGAAAGAATAATGAAGGCAGGTTTATGAAGATCAAATGATACCAGAAAGATCAGATAACTTGCTTCAGTTTTCATCAAACTGAAAGAAAACCAAAAAATAATGGAGATACAGTAGATTCAATCTGAACTCCAGCAAAATATTTAATATACTGACTTATGAAACCTTACATGAAAAACAAAATCCACGTGAATTATATTCAAAGCACTGTATTACAAATAAAAAACAGATTAACAAAATATGAACAAAAGGTATTAAGTGCACTGAAACAGATCACAAAAGAGTCCCAAACTGATCCTCAGGAGTTCATACAGCAATCTATTTTACATAATGTCTTCAGCAATCATCCACATAGGATGAAGACAATCCCTAGGAAACCAAATGCTACAATGCTGTAATAAACTGCAAACTTAAGTGACAACAGAAACAGTATAAAGCAACCTAAAAACATTAAAGATGCATTGACAGGGAAATCAAGTGGGATTCACCATGGTAAAATAGAAATGACATGAGCACAGTAATCCACTCTAATTTTAATTCCATATCGTGGAAATACTGCTACTTGTTAAGTAGCTCTACTCTTGATTCATACTCCAGAATTAAGTCCAACTACAGAGCCTGTCAGTTTCAAGCTACTGACAAAATAAGATATCAACACTCACAGGAAGTAATGCCCCAATGAAGTAATGCCCCAATTAAGGTGTTTATGAATGAATTAGTAATTTTGAGGATTTGGGAGGAGGTCACTGGAATAAATGATAGCAAGAGAGAAAGGTGTAAAACTACTCACCTGCTGTGACCTTTGTCCACAGGAAAAATGCGGATGGACTTATCAAAGCTGGCAGACACAAATTCTTTCCCAGTGGGTGAATAATCCACATCAAGAACAGCAGACACGTGATCCATATGCACCATCACAGGTGATTCAAGAAAGCGCATATCGAAAGTATATAAGCTTTAAAATAAATATATCAGTAGCTTAATATCAGAACAAGTCCTAAGTAAATAGTACATTTTACACAAACCACACTTAAGGATAGAGCCATATTACAGAGGGAACTCCTTAAAACAGCTCATAATATGTGAAAAGAAAGAAAACAACATTGTTTAGGGTTTGAAAGAAGTTTGTTAATCAGAGGATCTAGTTATTGGACCAGTTTTCTTGCTCCCTATCAAAGGACAGATAGGCTCCACTTCATCATCTGTCCATGGTCAGACTGCAAGCATCACGTGGGCCTCCTTTACTCCATCTTCCCATGCAAGTATGCACCCTGAACTTGTAAAAGCATCTCTCAATCATTACAGCAAGCCTATCAGTTCTGAAAGGTTTCTAAATATTCCTGTGCTGTGAACTCCTAGTAATTCAGACTCTACTGCAAAGTTCCATTTGGTTGGCACCCTTTGTTACTGCCTAATTATCTTAGGCAGACAAGTGCAAGGAAAGCTTGGTGTAGCAAGTCTAGGAGTGCAGGGAAAGCCTGGTCCTTACCCATGGAGATGCTAGTTCAGCAGAGCACACTATCTATAGAAAAACATTATGTTAAATAATATTCAGCTGCTGGACAAAAGCTCAGATAAGGCCTACTTCTACTCCCTTTGAATAAAGAAGCTAGGTATAATCACTGTGTAAATCATCAAATAAGCATATGTGCTTTACAGACAATGCATTTATTGGAACCTGATTAAGATATATTATTTAATAGAACTACTATATTAAAAAAAAATTAATTCAACAGTTTCTCACCTTCCTTTCTGCAGATGAATGCATAACTGAAATTAAATATATCTTACCGAATACAATAATGGTGATTATTGCTTTTTCCTTCTAAATTCCCCAAGAGAAAGTATGCAGCATCTTACTCAAAACTGCTACTTCATATAATCAGCAAATACTTGCATATGCATTGTTGATGTGTGCATTTGCCTTTGCATACTACATGCTTTGGGCTGCAAGAGGACAGTTGTCCCTGACAGCAACAGCTATAGTTTTTAGTTCAGCATGGGGAAGAAAAAAAAATTTTAAAAAACCCAAACCAGACAAAAAACAAATTCATAAACAAAAAACCCAAACTTATAAACAAACATATTAGGTAGTCTAATAGTTTTATCATACCATAACATAAATACAAGAAAAACAGCACATTGAATATAATGCCACTTTCAAGGTCTGAGCCAGATTCCATTTCCTTAGAAAAACAGCCTTAAGATAAGTGATAAAATTCCTATGTTCAAGAAGAAAACAGTGATCTATTGTTAGATCACTGACTTCCTGGAAAAAAGGATATGGAGCACATTGCAATGGCCTAGTTTTGAAGAGACAGCTTTTTCAATATCAGATTAGCTGTTCACATGAATAGTATTGTTCAAAAGTAAAAAACTGCTCCAAGACATTGAAAGGATAAGTACTGCAGTCTCCAGAACTGTCTCACAAAAGATTAATTTTTTTTTTTTAAGAAATGTTCTCATCAAAATAGCTGATCAGTACAATGTATCAAGCTTCACAAGAGCTGGCAAGAAAATAAACACTTATATTGCCTCAGACTGGACCAATAGTACTTATTTTCCAGGGCCCATTTCAAGTTACACTTGCATTGGTTCAGCTGCATTTATTCTAAGTTACACTGCTTTTTACCCTCCAAGTACTGAGACACAGAGAGAGGCAGGCTACTATCAACTCATATTTCTTAAAATCAGTATGCCTATAATTCTCTAGGTTATTAGGCAATTCAAATTTAGAGTTCAGATAGTCTTTTAAAAATTTATTTTAGCATGATCATAAATCACCAAGATACAGATGAAAAATATAGCCTGTCCAGGATTATCACAAATCAAGGTTACACTTACTTGTAATCTTCATTTGCTGCAGTAAAAATGAAAGCTTCCATAGGGTTCCAACACAGTGTATTTGTCCTCATGTTCAGGATAACCTGAAATATATTTACATATTACTACCTTGTTAAAGGCAGTAAATACTCACTGCAGTTCAAAACTTCCTACATACCCCTGAAGACAAGCACTTACTAGATAGAGAATTGTGGCAGAGGAATAGTACATGACAGAATGTTCCCTCAGCAGTGTTAGAAGTGAAACCCAAGAACCTTCTGTCCCTCATTACATGTTTACTGCTTTGGGCTACACAACAATTAAATTTTCCCCTATAAATCATCTTAGAATCAAATTCTTCTAAGTGGTCATTTAACATGGCAACCTGCTAGTGGTCAACAAGTAAATCTGGAACTTCTAAACAATTTCACTTCTCTGTCCTGTTTACAGGAGCCTTTAGTTAAGTAATCTATAGACACGCCTAATTAAATGGTTATTTCAAGGGATACAGTCATTAATTGAAGCTGTAAACCAGCATTTGCAAAGCAATTGTAACACGTTTATGTTCTCCTAGTTATTACCCCTTCATTATTTTAGGTCTAGAATTGCAGTTCACCAATTCTCCTGGCCAGCTGCCATTTCTTGTGGAAGCGCCAGCAATGCCCACAGAAGTTACTGTGTTGTCAGGTACTCAGCACTCTCACTGTATCAGCAGTGAATCATTCCTCACACATTTGTAAGATTTGCTTGCTGCTTGTAAGCATATGGCCAACAAAGAGGCCAGCTGGCCTTGGAGTGGGAGGAAGGCAGCTGATAAGAGACTAATAAAACCCTTCTACTTTGCTTACTGCAGACTAGACAAGAGGCACTAGCAAGCTGTATGCTGGATGTCCCCACCCTGGAGGACAGCTGGGCCTCTGTGGGACAAGGCAAGGCAGGGAGGAAGTCATCTGACACACCAGACACTGCAGCTTTGGCTTCTGCCGAGTCTGGGAGGAACTTCCAACCATTTATTTGAAAATAAGAACTATACAGTATGCCTGACACAAAGTGGATGTGTAATTACAGAGCAACTGATTAACAAACTGAACAACTCCAAACAGGATTTTCTACAGTGCCCTAGGCCAGCTATAATCCTACTTAAAAATCCTGAAATTTGGGTGTTTAACGCTATGGCACTCAAACCCCATTTTTGTTCTTGGCTTACTACACCAAACACCATAAATTTACACACACATTTCAGAATATAGTTGTACAATTATAACCCTTACAGTAATGAACACAGTCTCAAAACAAGCTAATAGTGATGACTTTACTGAACACCCCTCCAAAAGATTGCAATGAATGTGTGTCTATTCCTGTAATTCTCATTCTCCCTAAATCCTCATTTCCTAGGTGGCACCATCTTGTTCATTATAAAGTCTGTGCTGCAGAATACTGCTTATTTTCAGAACTGCATGCAGTCAGACGTGAATGCAATCATCAGATCTCTAGTGATCTCTAGTTTAAAAAGTACATACTGAATTGTCCTCTGTTTACACTAATGTGACAACTAGAATTTGCTCAGATTTCAGTATTGTTCTAGTTATAAAACTTGCACAAAACTGGTAAGTAAATAATCAAGGACTGTTTTTTATTCCTTCCTGTACAAGTTTATCTGCCACTACAAAATAAGCACACAAATAATGTTAACCCACCATATGTATAATAAGTATCTTAAATCATTTTACAAAATAACTTCAATATTGGCAAAAATCCAGCTCTTCCAAAAGGATTCAAGTTCTGTCACGTTCTGAATCTCTATTTTTTCAATGAAATTTACAAACCTTCAGTTGATTTCAGCAGTGGCTTTTGGAATTAAAATAGTGCCTAAGAAATGAGATTGTCTCTACAGTTCTAGCATTAGGTTTAGTAACAACTATGTAAGGCAACCTGGGCTGCATGTGATTTAAGTTGCTGTAAATATATTGATAATGGTATTTCAAAACTATCTAAACCCATACCAGAGCCATTTTTAACTGCTATTTTTAATCTTTTGTACATCTTCTTATAAAATGGGTAAGTTTAAGTCCTCATTAAGACAGGTCAAAATTGTGAAGTCCCTGAAGACTTGGTTCTCTGGATTTAATTATTTTAACTGTGAACAGTTGCTTACAAAGAATGTCAGCCTGGAAATGTTGAGATTACTTTAACACAGAAACATTACCCAAATAATTAACCTGTCTTCCTTTACTACCTACAAGGTTTTTGGTTAAGATGAACACCTAAGAACATAACAAGCAAGAGAAAACACAGTTCCTGTCAGCTGTTTTATGTTGTAGTGTGTATCAGCTCAATGACACTGCAGACAGTATGTAACAAAGAAGAACACTGAGTGCATATTCACAAGCCAGAATACTGTATTTCAAGAAGAATATTGTTAAGATAGTTCTGGGGCTCAGAACTACTGAACTTGATTGAGGTTTGATACATGTGTATGAATTACCAGCCTCTTACCTAAATAAATACAAATATTCTGCTAAATAGGAATCTTTAGGTCATCTGTACCTTCCATACACAAATATTATTTTGATTACACTGAAAAAGATTTCTGAATGTTTATGGTATGTGTATAGGGAAGGGTTTATCTCCCTTCGAAGGAGAAACACCTTTTCAAATACAGAGCAAGGCTCTCCAGTGGTGAAGTTACCTTGTTTCTTTCTGGTAAGGAAGAGAAAAAAAATTCTAAAAAAAAAAAAAATCACACATACATAGACAGAATGCAATACAGGAACATAAAGTTCTTATTGTGAAATTGCTGTCAGGGCAAGCACTTGATCAAGAATTACAACAGAGCGAGCATGACAGCCTGTCTGAATGCAGAAAAAAGCCCTTCCAACTCTGCATTGTTTAAATCCTAACATTAATTCAAACTCAGAAGACTCAGACAATGAAAACTCAGTTAACTCAGAATTCTGAGCTTCCTGTTTTCTACTGTCACCAACAGTTACAGGCTATTAATATATTCAGTATGATTATTAGCACCAGCAATTACTCTTAAAAATGAAAAATATTACCTTCTTTAATGGAGTTGATTTTCTCATATCATATAGCACAATATTTCTGTCAGAAGCACAGCTTCCCAAAAGGTAAGTCTGAAAAAAAAAAACCACAACCAGTGTGTATGGTCTTTTGAATACTTCTAGAGTGTGGTTAACAGCTTACATCAGATCCCTAATCCATCTCATAAAGCTGGTCATGAGAATCTTTTTCAGCCAAGGAAATATATTCATTATTTTTTCTGTGCAGCTAATTGCCCAGCACAAACATTTTAAATAGCTTTCCCTGTAAGATTCAGAATCCATGCAGTGCCCTCTACTTTAAAAATAACAGACAATTCCCCATAAACACTTTTTCTATGAGCATAGCCCAGTCAAGGAGTATAACAGGAAGTGCTGTAAAAAATCAAATGCAATTGTTTTGCCATGGAGAGGGTGAGAAGTCTCAGTCACAGGTAGTAGAACACTGGAACAGATGAAGTGGCAGCTCTACAACCACTTCACTGCTACACTGTATGATTGAGGTACCAGGTATGTATAGTTGTGGGAAAAATGGAGACTGCCCTGTTTTTGTTTCTCCTCTCCCACACTAACAGAGACAAAAGAGAGGAAGATAAAATAACATGGTACTACAATCCAAAATAATATAACCATCAAAATCTATGTTTTGATAGACACACATATCCATTATTCCCTACATATTCCATTAAAACATAAAATCTAAATTTGGAAGAAAAAAATCAATATAGTGTAAACAGAGTTTAGATCTCATATTGCTCAAGAAAAATACTAATTTCCAATATATAACACAATCATTACCTCAATGGGATTAAATTTTACACTGCTTATGCTATCAAAACCCCAAGTCAGGGAACACTTGGGGCTTGTCCTTTGTTCATCCCAAATGTCCACTTGATGGCCACAGGTAGCAAAAACAGGCTCCTTCCAGTGGTGATCAATTCCTGTATACACTGTCTTTAAGAAAAAAATACAAAAAAACAAAGCAAAAATTTTAAAACCCAATTGTATACACGAATACTCAAGTATGTTCTGTTAGGAAAAAAATCAACAAACTTTAGCATATGGAGTCTTGCATGTTTTTTCCCATTTATATTACTGTAAATTAAGTCATCAGTGCTACTAAAAGCTAAGCCTTATCAGATGTACCCCTTCCAGCAGGCAAGCTTTCTTTTCCATTTAAGGTGCATGTATGCATTTCTTGTTAATTTACAATGGAGTAGGCACTACAGGCATATTTACAAAATCCTGGTTGATTTTAAAGCAAATGAAAATTTTAAGAGTGCAACTGTATCTTCAGTGGGGACTTGAATGGATTCCACAGATATTGCAATAACTAAAGAGTTTCAAACTATTTGAAAAAAGCATTTAATGTTTTTCCTAACATAAGCTTATAATAAATTCAAAGTGACAATATATATATTTTTAGACTGCTTTTGTCAATAAGGAAGATGTAAAGTTAGTATTTTGCATTGAATGGCTGTGAGGTATTGGTATGAAAACAAAGTTACTTAATGCAGACTAAGCACTGACAACACGTCTGAAGAGACTACAGAGAAATGTGACCAGTTTGCAGGAAAGGAATAATTAGTACAGACAGAGCTAAGCCATCTCTGGTGGCATTCGAGGAGTCCTTTCTGGTTACATGCAAAATAAGTGTAATAAAAACATGAAGATATTTAAAAAGTGCCATTATAAAATTTGATGCCATCAAATTACAACCCATTATGATAATAGGCGATACCAAACTATTTCTTTCTCCTTCAAAAGCTAGATAAGAAATGATTCAAACTTAATTCAGAAGAAGAGGTGTGAGAAAAATCAAAACTCAGATTTACTACCTTTCCAAGAATTGTATGAATAGGTTCTTCTTCTTCTCCATATTCTGGGCTCTCCATTTTCCACTGCTTCACGGTTTTGTCATCACCAACCTGGAAATATTGGAGAAATCATGTACAGTTTTATGTAAATATATTCCCTTTTATCTTGCTAGATGTGCTTTACAATTTAATACAAGCATCCTTTAAAAAAAATATTCTGTAATATACACAAATGCTTCCTCCTGCTTGTTCATTGTTCTATTTTATACCTCCAAGCTACAGATTAGCTGTCTTGGTCATAATATGTCATTAGAACAAGTACATGGTCTGGCTGGAGTGAATATTCTTTGCAGCAGCCCAGCTGCCACTGTGTTTTTGATTTGTGGCTGACACAGCCCTGAGAGAGCAACCAAGCCTTGGCTGTGCATTTCCCCCACTCCCTCTCTGTCTCCATCATCCCTGCCTCACCCACCAGCAAACAGGCTTGGGGTGGGCAGCAGACTGCAAGGGGACATGGGCATGACAGATATCCTGAACTGGCCAAAGGAGTATTCCATACCATAGAACAATGCTCTGCAATAAAAGCTGCAGTACTGGGAGCAGAAAGTGGAGGTGGGGCTGGCTCCACAGTGGCTGCTGCTCAGAGATTGTCTGGAGATCTGTCAGCTCCTGAGAGCAGGAAATTGATTCCCAGTTCATCACTTGTTTCCCTCCTTCACCTATTCCACTGTCTATCTTGATCCACAAAGCTTTTCCAGGTTCCAAAATAGATAGCTGAATAGGAAAAAGGTGAGCTGGAATGATTGTTATTTTGTAAGGCTACATTTTGTGATTTTCAAATCAACTGGCACCCTAAACTGCAAATTATCTTCTGGAAATCATTTTGGTGAGCCTGTAATCAGTTAAAAGGCACTTTCCACATCAGTTGCTCTGGTTGCCTGTTCCAAATTCTGTTCTACCTCTTGCACTAATGCCAGCACAAGCTTTTGCAGGGCTGTGCAGTGACCTGGATCATGAAAACAGGCCTAAAAATGTTAGCTTTACATTTTTAAATGTTACCCCTCCCTGACTGCACTACTACTGTTCCTCTCTCAATTTTCAGGCAGATGGATTGTCAAAAGAGGAGTAACTAACTTGGAGCCACTTAGGATTTTTCATTGTGACTTTCCCTATATCCTAACTACTGTCCCTGTGACTTGGTATATACCTTAGAAAAAATAAATATACTGCAGCAAAAATGGCTCTTCTATGACCAGTTCAAACAAAGCAGAACCTCAGGACACTTCAGTTTTCAAAAACAGTTCTTCTTGTTGTCTTAGAACTGTTTTAATGCCAACAGGAAGAAATACTCTTTCCAGGCAGTTTACATGCAACTGAATCTGCTGTGGTTTTTATGAATTAATAAAGCTTTATTCACATGGAATGATCTTAACTTAATCAGATAATTTTTAATCATAGTACATGCAAATGGTTCATTTTTTACATGCTTTTACATCTTCCAATGAACATAATCCATTTACTACTTTAACAAAAACTAGTTTACCCAAGTTTTAATAACATGACCATCTGTTAGCTCTTTGCTGATATGTATCCCTTCAATGGTCTTGAATGATATCCATAGCACAGCATCAGAAAAAACTTCATCATAAATACAACTGTCAGGTTCACTGACACATTGAATAAGTGTATTCACACAATATTTAAATATTCTGTGGCAGAGAGCAAGCTTCTCAGTGGAAAACAGATGGTGAGCAGGTATTCTGTGCTGCTGCACTGCTAAGGAGACACATAATACTTACAGTGAAGAATGATGTACCACAGAAACGGGCACACATGCCTCGAACAAAGCCTTCGTGGGCTTGTATAGTGCGGATACACTGTCGTTTGGTCAAGTTCCAAATTTTAACCTGATAAAAACAAAAGAGCAAATACTCTGTAAGCTTTCTACAGCCCACAACTGCAGTTCACAATTCAAGTACAAGAGATTAAACATGTTGTAATGAAATGGCAAAGTTGACTTGGACACTTGGTCAAATTTTATCATGCTAAAAACTAATTTTTTCTTTCTTGAAAAATAATTTCAAAAGTGAGGCTCTTCTGTTTCTACCCTCCCCCTGACCTAAGCTCTATACTTTCTGCATTTTGCACTCTGCTATTTTTGAACTAGAATTCTTGCTAAAAAACAGCAGCAGTTACAAATTTAGCAAAAAAAAAAAAAAATACCCCTTTAAAGACAAAAACACAAAGAAATTTGGAACCAACAGAATTTTTTCTGTCCAACTGCTGTACTAAATTGTCTATAGATGTCCACCTCTCACAGAGGTTTGTGTTTCAAAGCTTTTGGGCTCATTAAAAAACCAACAAGAAAGAAATGGAGGTCACTTTTCATATTTTTATGTATTTACAGTACCCAGTACTTTACTTGCTCTATCAGTGGATAAGAAATTTGGATAAGAACGTTTATAGAAATTTGTTCCACTAGTCTCTGAAAAGGTTAACCTCCCTTATACTACTGCATGACATGGGCACTTTCTATAAAAAGCAGAAAGCAACCAACTGCCCAGAAGACACCTTTAAGGTACTCAAGTACTATCAAATGAGCAATGTAAGGGTGAGAAAAGACAGGTAATTCAGAGAAGACAGGTAGTTTTTTCTGCAACTTTTTCCAATTAAAGTCTCCTTGATTGCTATTCGTAATAGTTATGTAAAACAATCAAATATATATAGGGTTAGCCTTTTTTAGTTAGTATGAAACCCTGTTATTCCAAAAAAATTTTGGTTGTGTGCCCCTTCACCCTAGCTAATCTGGCAGTTTAACTTCTTTAGGGGGAGGAGTGGGGGGTCATGTGGGCAGCAAAAAGGAATCACAATGTGTATTGGGTTTGGTGGCCCGGCTTTGGTAGCGGGAATCTACAGGGGTGGCTTCTGTGAGAAGCAGTTGGAATCTTCCTCCACGTCCAGCAGAGCCAATGCCAGCCAGCTCCCACACAGACCTACCCCTGGCCAAGGCCAAGATGATAAGAAGTGGTGGTAACAACGCTGTGATAACACATTTAAGAAGAAATAGAAGTTAGTAGACAAATGTAACTGCACTCAGAGAAGAGAGGAGTGAGAATACATGAGAAAAACTCTGCAGACACCAAGGTGAGGGGGAAGAAGAAGGAGGAAGAACTGAGGTTCCTCTGAGCCTGTCGTGAAGACCATGGAGAGGTAGCAGTGCCCCTGGTGCCCATGGAGGAGTTTAATGGGAGTGCAGAGATCCACCTGCACCTGTGGGGAAGACCGAGACCAGATGCACCCAAAGCAGGCTGTGATCCACAGCAAGCCCTTGCTGGAGCAGGCTCCTGGCAGGGACCTCTGGACCCATGGAGAGAGGAGCCCACACTGGAGCAGGTTTCCTAGGACTTGTAACCCTGTGAGGGACCCACCCTGGAGCAGCCTGTTCTTGAAGGACTGCACAGTGTGGAAGTCACCCACACAGCAGCAATTCATGAAAAGCTGCAGCCTGTGGAAAGGACTCACACTGGAGAAGTTCATGGAGAACTGTCTCCCATGGGAGGGACCCACGGTGGAGCAGCAGAGCACCTCCCCTCCCTGAGCAGAGGCAGGAACAACTTGCCATGAACTGACTATAACCCCCTTCCCCCATTTCCCTGCGCTGATGGGGAGGAGAAGAGAGAGCCTGGGAATGAGGGAGGGGAAAAGTAGTTTTAAGGTCTTATTTTACTTCTCATTATTCTGTTCTGAGTTTGTTAATAATAAATTCAATTAAGAGCCCCAAGTTCGGTCTGTTTTGTCCTTGGTGGTAACAGGTGAGTGATCCTGTCCTGTCCTTATCTCAACCCATGAACCTTTCACTACAGTTTGTCTCTCCTGTACAATGGCAGCGTTATAGAGCAGCAAAAAGTTTCACCTTCCAAGTGAGGATGAAGAAAACATGCTGAACAGAGACAAAAAAGTAAGGTTTGACAAAACCAACCAAACAACCCAACAAAACACAAAAGAGAAAAAAGAAAATAAGAAAGAAAGTTACCTTCTTTGTTGCGCTATGTAAGCTTACCTCTCCATCACAAGCTCCAGACAGCACAGTAGACAAACTTTTTGGATGTTTGGCCATGCAATTAACTCCATCTCTGTGGCCATCAAGTGAACTAAGAAAGGGTTTTGCAAACACACGTTCTAGCTTTGTGGCATTCAGAGCTCTTGTGTACTCTCGTGCAACCTCAAATGGATGCAATGCAGGGTCATAGTTCCGTGGAACTAAAATAGAAAGAACACACATTAGAAACCCATGCTGGAGCAGGTCCAGAGGAGAGATGAGCAGAGGGATGGACTACCTCTACCATGAGGAAAGGCTGTGAGAGCTGGGGTTGCTCAGCCTGGAGAAGAGAAGGCCCCGGGCAGACCTCACTGTGGCCTTTCAGTAAAGGGGGCTATGTGAAAGATGGGAACAGACTTTTTAGACAGTCTGTTATGATATGACAAGGAGTAACAGTTTTAAACTTTAAGAGGGTTAATTTAGACTAGACAGTAGCAAGAAGTTTTTTACAATGAGATGGCATATGCCCCATCAAGGTTCTGAGCAGCCTGAGCTAGCTGAAGATGTCCCTGTTCACCACAGGGCAGGGTGTGGAGGATTGCACTAGATAACCTTTAGAGTTCCCTTCAAACCTACAAAACTCTATTATTCTGTGTGTAAAATCTACAAAATTTTTGGCGGCTTTAACAATGAATGTGCAAGAAGCAGAACTCGACATACCAGGAATGCAACAGCTTGAAGTGCAAAAAACGGCTAAGGGTAACCTAGGACACACTAAGCGCGATCTCGGGTTACCCGAACACTGATTAAACCCCCAGCCTCGCACTGCTGCTCTGACGGCGCTCCCAGACCAGGCTCTGGAAGCTCCAGGCTCCGCCACCTCGAGGTGCAGCTTCCGGCGGCCGCCCGGCCCCGGGGCCGGCCAGGGAAACTCCTCCGCACGCAAATCCCCGCCCGGGACCGGCACCCGCGGGGAAAACGCCCGGCGCTCGGAAGGAGGGAAGCCCAAAGCCCACTGCCCGAGCTCTCCGATTCTCGCTGCTAGCGGCCAAGGGAAGCGGAGCGGGACGGGGCGCGGACGACGGGAGCCCGAGCGCCTTCCTGCCGCCCTCCCTCCTGCGCCGCCGGCCTCATCCCTTCCGGGGGGGCCGGGCCGGGGGCCGCGGGCCGCTCCCGG
>WBNO01010564.1:45547-68486 GCA_013400575.1 Peucedramus taeniatus
GCTCTGCCCGGCCCGCTCTGCCCGGCGCATGCGCGGCTGCAGCGCCCCGGTGCCGGGGCAGCCCCGCGGCTCGGAATAAACCGGCCGTGAGGGACGGTCTCCCATTCTCTGCCCTGCTGTCCCAAAGCTGCTTCTCGTCGCTTGCAGGGACTGTGGACAGTGCGGTGTGCCCCGAGCTGTGTGCAGGCCCGTCAGGGAGCTGCCCGGCCTCTTCCCCCCTTTCCTGACCATCAGAGGCACCGGAGCGCTGCCCGCTTTAACAGGGGGGTAGTCCCAAGCCCCCGTTCAAAGGTCACCTCTGTGCCAAAGGTTTTCAACACTCAGAGCGTAGCGGTCGTTTTGGAATAATAACCTCGGTTGTTAACAATTGTGGTATTGTTTTGCAGAGAACTCTGTAACTGATTTGTTTTTCCACAGGGAAACATTGGCGACTTCTCTTGACTATTCTGCTGATTTGAGAAACTTGTCCACCATTTATCATATTCTTTTTCAAGAGATTGACGCATTTTACTGTATCTTTGGATTGTTTTCTTAAATAGATACATGAATGTTTTAAGATCTCAAAACCAAACTATCACAGTTTGAATTTACAAAAATTTTGAATTTACAAAATTCAAAACGTTGTGTGTCTTAGTTGGGCACATCCTGGGCTGCATTATGAAGGGCTCTTTTCTCTCTATTTTCCATTTGTAAGACTACATCAGAAGTAGTGTTTACTTTGGGGCTCTACAGGACAAGGAAGGAATACAGTGACACACTGGTGTGATTCCAGTGGAAGCCACCAGACTGCTGAAGGGGCTGGAGCACATGGCATAGAACAGACTGACCGAACAGGATCAGTTTGGCCTCAGAAAGGAAGGGCTGAGGGGAGCTAGAATTGCAGTCTATGACAGTGTTATTGGAAGACACAGAGAAGGTAAAGCCAGATTCTTGGTTAGTAGGCCAAAAAGGAACAGGCACAAGCGTGAACTTGGAAAATTCCAGTTATTTTACTGTGAAAATGGTCAAATACTGGAAAAGGTTACCCAGACAGGCTGTAATCTCTTCAGCCATGGAAACAATCAGGAGTCAACTGGTCCCTAAGTAACCAGATCTAATTAGATCTAGTTTGAGTACAGGTTTGGATTAGGTGGCTTTTGGAGGTCATGTACTTTCACATGCTTCTTTGGGTTGAAAATAACAATTCCTGTGTTTTGTCTTCAACCAGGGAGCAGGAGCTGATATCAGAAATGAATGTTGTGAAGATTCTTGGTAGCATCATTGACAGAAAGACTTGCATTTGTGTCTCTGATTTCTAGTGTTTTTTAATATTTTCATAAACTTGATCTAGTGTCTGCATGGTAAAAAATTTCACAAATGTTTTTGGGAGAGGTCTAGCGACACTTATTCAGGAAGGAGAAAAGAGGTGTTTGTGTTCTGGTTTTGAGTAGTTGTCAAGGTGTTGAGGCCTTGTCACACTGTGCTCAGCAGAAGCATTTGGTCTTTAATGCTGAAGTCTGTCACAATGTGCAGTATGAGACACAGAGTTCAAGGGGAATGAATAATAAATGTGGCACTGAACAGAAAATGCCTGTTTACCAGGATTAATTTTGATAGGGACACAAATCTACACTTCTTGTAAAACTTTGAGGTGAGATTCAGTACAGTTGCAGTCTAGCCATACATCTGTGTTAAGAATGAAAGCTGCTGCTATGTTGACATCACAGAGTAATTTAGGTCAGAAGAGAGCTAAGGAGTTCACCCCCTACTCAGTTGAACTCTGCTTCAATCTTGAGTAGCTCCAAAGATGCTCTTCAGGCAGCTTGTTAAAGTATTTAGCCATTCTGCTGGGAATTCTGGTCAGAATTCCCTGTATTTCAGCTTGTGTCTGTTACCTCTTGTTATGTCACCATGGACCATATCACAAATCTCATCAGTAATCAGCTTAACCTTTGTTGTAGGGAACAATGGTTGTTACAGTTTGTGGACATCCATGATCTGTCAGACAAACAGATTGTGTTGTCTTGTGCATTTTCTGTATTTTTGAAGTGACATTTTCTGAACATTTGGACCAGCTGTTAGGTTATTAGGTGGGAGAAGAAACCTTTGAGTATTCTGGTAAAAATTGACTTGGGAATCAATAAGATGTGACCCATTGCTTTATAGAACATTTTAAAGAGAAAATTTGAATTGAAGAGTTGTTACCTAGGACTTGTCTAAGCAGCTTAGAGAAATGTGTCAAGGATCCCATCCATATCACTTGAAATATGATTCAAAATTGCTGGAGTGCTAAAAAGAAGAGACAGAAAACTTCAGATCTGCTGCTCATCAAAAATGTACAAAAGTGCATTTATTTAGCCTTGTTAGATTAATAGGAACTTTCCTCTTACTGAGCTAAGTCATTATCTCTCTTTTTTTTTTTTCGCCCCCTTTTTTTCCCTAAGTTCTTGAACTCTAGGCTTATAAAGCTTTAAACCCCAACTCTTGCCTACTTGTGAAATAATACTCGTGTGATACAGTTGATTGGTTAGGTTTCATGTTCATGTATTGCTTGCTTTAGAGGCTGTGGACTTCTGTGTTGGTTCTGTGTTGGCTTGGACTCAGTTGAACTTCATGCTTCCTGAAATGTTTTCCAGTATCATTTCTTTCTTTCGTAGTAAGTGATGGATTGGAGCTGAGACCAAAGTACAATGGAATTCTTCACTGTATGGCCACAGTGTGGAAGCATGAAGGGCTGCGAGGCTTGTATCAAGGGGTGACTCCAAACATGGTGGGAGCAGGGGCCTCCTGGGGACTTTACTTTTTCTTGTAAGTAGAACTGTAAAATTTGTCACACCCTGCACAATGTAGTGTTCAAATATACATTGCATCTGCTTTGTGAGGTATAAAAATGTGCTAAGGGACTTACAGACTTGTCATTCTTTTTTCCAGTCCAGGTTTTTTAACTTTTGTTATGGTTTGCTGGTTTACAATTTAAGCAATTTGAATCAGAGACCTGTTCCTTTGTCAGGTACAGTGGATTCCCTTGATGCTGTGAAAATACTAAGAAATTTGAGAGGTGGTGATACTATTCAACAAGGAATTCTCTAGAAGTTCCAATGTTCTTAAAACCTCATGAAAAGCAAGAATCTAAATTGATTTCTTAAAAATTAAAGGGCATGAAATTTTCTACAAAACTAAATGTTTGATTGTATTTAATCATTCTAGTGACATTTTCTCATTGTTTTGTCAGTTGATGGGCTTTGCTTTTAAAGCTCTTTTTTTAATATTCTACTTTAGTAACTCTGTTACTGCTTATCCCTATTGAATTTTAGGGACTAGTTATCTGGCATGCCTATGCGAAGCTCACTTGTCAGTAGTCTAGACTCTGTTATTGTTGTACTTCAGTCCTTAAACTTTGCTCTAGATCGCTATTGACACTTCATCTTCTGTTGACAATTTCTTAATTCAGAAAGATTGTAAACTGGATCAAGAGAAGAATGCTCAGAGTATTTCTGAGCTAGAGGGTAGATACCTAGCACTATGTGTGCCAAGAAACTTCTGTTAGAAGTTAATTCTTGATGTCTGATAATTTTCAAGATGCAGTCCTATTGATACTGATAGTTTAATTTTACAATTTAAATATATGTTGCAATAGTTCACTTTAAAGAGCTAACTGCTCAGAGATCAATTAATCAATTAAATAAAGATAGTTTGAATACCTTTTCTTCAAAGGCTGTATACCACCATGGTCTTAAGTCAGGTATGTCATTCTGGATTGGGTTTTTTGTGATGTAGGTCTGTTTTCACCTTCACTAAACTATGTTGTACATTTTCCAGTTACAATGCCATCAAAGCTTACAAGAAGGAAGGGAAGATGGAAAGTCTCAGTGCGAGCGAACACCTAGTGTCAGCTGCAGAGGCTGGTGAGGCTAAATGCAAAAATTAATGTTCACTTGTAGCCTTTCCATATGCTGCTTACTTGCCTTTTGTGTCAGTGCAGCTTTTTCTTACAGGTGGCAAGTGTAAGTGTTCTAGCCCAGATGCACTAGTTTGCTGTCTGTAAATAAAAAAAAGATGTCTAGAACAAATAGGTAGGTCACTGTGGTCCTTCAGTTTTGTGCAGAATTACCAGTTGTCAAAATGTCTTTTGTCTTTATTTTCATTCTGTGTAAGCACTTTCCGTAATTAGTACTGTATTGGGTCTCAAAATGTAACTATAGAAATCTGCTGCTATCAGATTGTTAACTTGTTAAATGTTTAACACTTGGACCTGGAAAGGAGGTGGTCTATTGAATCATGGAATGGTTTGGGCTGGAAGGGACCTTAAAAATAATCTAGTTCCAACCCTCTGTTTTTGGCTGGGACACCTCCCACTAGACCAGGTTGATCAAAGCCCCATCCAGCTTTGTCTTTAGCACTTCCAGAGATGGAGCATCCACAGCTTCTCTGGGCAGCCTGCTCCAGTGCCTCACCACCATCACAGTAAAGAATTTCTGCCTCGTATCTAATCTAAACCTACTCTCTTTCAGTTTGAATCATTCCCCCTTGTCCTGTCACTACATGCTGTACAGGCAGTTTGGAAGACTTTTTATTAGGATTTTGAAGCATTCATTTAACATTGAAATATAAGGCATATTGTTTGACGTGAAATGTCATAAAGGATTCTGCTACAATGGTATTTTCAATAACCTATAAAGCTATAACAGGTTCTTGCTATTAACCTGTCAATATTACTAAGCAAATTTCACATCACTGAGGTGCCCATTAAATTTTGAATTATTGTATACTGAAGAGTAACTCAGATAATCAGTGGTACATTAAGAAATTACATTTCCTGTCTACTTCAGATTATACTACTGTGGAAAGGTGAAGCAAAAAAGGGGCTGTACTAGGAATGTGCAAAAGTACATGTGCCTTGCAAAAGTACCCCAGCAGGAGTGAATTGGACTTGACTGTGAGCTTTGAAGGGAGAGAGAGGGAGCAATGGAGGGCATAAACTTCACCTGTTTTGAACAATATGAGTACTCTGGTAGGAAAAGTAGTTTTGTTATTGTAGGAGCCTGTGTTATATTGGGTTGAACAAACTGTGGAGTTGGTATAACAGTACGTGTACCTTCTGTCTGTCCTCAGGAGCCATGACCCTCTGCATTACAAACCCAATATGGGTAACCAAGACTCGACTTGTGCTCCAATATAACGCTGGTGTGGATCCTTCCAAGCGGCAGTACAGAGGAATGTTTGATGCTCTTATAAAGATATACAAGACAGAGGGCATACGTGGCTTATATAAGGTAATCACGTTTAAGAAAAATTCCATGATTGCCTGGCACCACCCAGTATCATGGTGAGACTTCTAAATATTTGTCTACAAAAAAAAAAAATTGTAATAGCTCGCTTTCATTCTGTGAGTCTTTCCCAATGAAGAACTGCAGCAAAAAGGCTTAGTCAGAAGGAAAGCCATTATACTGGTGATAAACTGCTTTGTAATTTTTTTTGAATCTTCCTATAATTAGAATTTGGATAAGCAGGGCAGCAACAATGTAACCTACGTTGCTGGTAGTACTTCCTTGTGTTTTATCCCTTATCTCTGTATTTCTAACCTCTTCTGGAAGACAACATGACTAAAGTACTTGCTAATTTTTTTCTTCGACAATGGATAGTTTCTCAACTGCGTATTTGCCCTCTGGTTATTGATGTCAGTAATCTGTCAGCTCTAGATACGTTAAATTTGCAGACTTCTGAATATGATCTGCATATGTGTGGGTTTTTTGTTCCCTTTAATTTAGGGAAACAGATGGCCAAACAAGATTTGGACTTATTGCCTCCTCCTCCCTTCAGGTCATGACATCAAGATGCATTCACCAGTGCCTGGAAGTTGTGAAGAAACCTATTTTAGTTCAGTCTGGCTCTTCTCCTGCAAGTAATGCTGCAGAATCCTAGAATCATAGAATGCCTTGGGTTGGAAGGGATCTTAAAGATATTCTGGTTCCAACACCCCTGCAATGGGCAGGTGTACCTTCCACTAGCCCAGACTGCTCAGAGCCCCATCCAGCCTGGCCTTGAACACTGACGGGGATATGGAACAAGATCACTTTCTCTTAGAAATTGTCCTGATTACTGGACATTAGCTTCTTTTATTTTCAGTGAAAAATGTGGTCTGTCCTATTCTGTAAGACTTGTGTGCTTCATGGCAATGAAAGCCAAATTCTAATCCAGGAACAAGGCACCTTACTTTTACCTAAATTGAAATTGTCAGGATTTCTGGTTTGCCTGTCTGGATGTCTGCTCTGTTCCATGTAGATAAGTTCTGATTTCTTGGATCTGTTAGGTTTTAGGATGTCCTTCCACCCTTCTTTTCAGATTATTCGTGCGTGTAGCATGTGTCACCTTTGGCAGTAGACACTTCTTTGTAGTGTTAATCTGCAAGTGTGGGACTAAAGCAGCTACTTCCTTTGAAAGCGCAAATTACTTATTTGCTTAAATCTGCAAAGAAGGTGACCTAAATAGGTCCTGAGTGACCTACATAAGTATGCACACTGAGCAACTTCCATTTGATGTCAGGACTCTCTCAACCTTGTCTGTACTGGGGAAAAAGGCACCTCTCCAGGTGGCTCTTTGACTAGTACATGCTTTAGCCTTCCTGCATTTCAGTGTTTGGGGGAGTTTTTATTTTTCTTGCCCTGTTTGAAATTGTACAGCTAAAGCTTTGTTAATTGCCCTGAGTCAAGAGTTGTAGTACACACAATTGTCTTCTTTTTCCTCATAATCTTAATTTCAGATAGCATTCCTAATAAGAGATAAGGGGATCTCAGACAGTACCACCTTATAGTAAATGAAGGAATCTCAAATAGAGGAATTGTCTCAGAGAGAATTTCAGATAAAATCTGGAAGTTCTTTTTGTTTGAGATTTGTCTTCTAAAGAATGTATTTCTGACCAAGCAGTGCAATATTGCTCTTTATTGCATAGATGCTGTTACTGATCTGAGCAAATCCTTTCAGTACTTTGAGGTACAAACTGGTAATGTCAGGCTACATCGATCTTTCTAACAGGGATCAAAGCTGTCTTTATTAGCTCTGCTGGGTATTGATTGTTCATCAAATATAGTTTGTCTGAATCTGGGTTTCTCAGTAAGTTTTTCCTCTTGAGCTTGACGTGGTTTTGAAAAGGCAGGAGGACTCTCCTTCACTCATTATCCCAGTAATCATCCAGTCAGTGAACTTCCACACCCTCCATCCATTGGGCTTTGTCTTTTGGCCCCCCAATGACTTGGGGGGACAGAGCTGCTCTGCTGCACACCAGGCTGAATTAAAAACCAGCTTGGGGTTATGTACTTCCAACACACCCATGGATCTGCTGGAGGTCTGAGCTCTAAAAATTACTCTGCCATTAAGTTGAATGTCATGCAACCATCTTCATATTGCGAGTGCTGTGTTGTTCTTTTCAAACATAAGATAGGAGTGCCCAAACATAGTAAAATAGTTGTAAGATTGTAGAATTGGTGCTTTTAGGAAAGCATAAAATATCTCTGAGCTGTTGAGAAACTGTTAGATGTGTAGTCTAGAGTGACTGACTACTGAGACATCAGTCAGGAATGCAATTAACATCCTTCATGGACTCCCTATTTCTGTATGTGCATTTTTATACTCTTTTATTGATGATATAGAAGCAGCAGTTTAAAATACAGCAATGCTTAATAAACAAGAGTAAAATACACAGGAAATGTAGAAAATTTAAGGAGAGTAAAGTAAAATCCAGGTTCATCAAGACTGAGAATAATAATGTAGTATGCTGACAACAACAAAAGTCATAACAGTAATGTGTGTTTGCTACCAACTGAAATATATTTGGACACTTCTGTGTTGTCATTTCACTTTTGGTAAGCAAGATTCTATACTCTGAGTGTAAAGTACTTTTCCTGGTCCCACAATGGCTAAGGCACTTAGCTATCTTTATTTTGCAGTGCTTTTGCTTCTGTTATTTTTCTACTTGTAAATATGAAGCTTGTAAGCTTTGTACTTGTACATAGCAAAATCCATTGATATTTGGCCATCTCAATTTTAACTTAAGTTGCAGGTTCTATGCAGAGACATAAGCATAAGTGGCTTTCACATAAAAGATGGTAACATTTTTCACCATGAGGAAATCAAGATGATAATGGCGACTTTTGTGTCTTGTCTGCACGAGTTGTCAGAGCAGGGCACTCAGATACTGCAGGTTTTTGACACACTGAGAGCACAAATGAAGGCAGCCCTGGAGAGATTACAAGGGGTATTTGCTGCATTCTTCTGAAATAGACAGCAGAGGCTGTTCTGGCATGAGTGCTGTCAAACACTTCAGGCAGTGATGTGAGTACTGCATCACCAAATGAACCTTGTTCCCTTCTTTACTAAGAAGCACAGGTTTTCCAGTGTGTACATTTGCCTGTATTTCTTTTTGTTGTGATGGGTAACCTTTGAAAACAACAACCAACAGGACATTTTTTTCTTGTCATAGATTTCCAGCACTTAACACTTTAGGCCAAGTTTAAAATACTTCTTTATTCCCACTGTCTGCTGCTCAGAATTATATGCCATTTAAATTTCTAATTATAGAATAGATAAATATAGAACTATATTTATTTCTGTCTGTTGTTCTAATCATTTGAAAGAGAATTCAAGCAGGACTTCTTTGAGGAACCATTCATCTTGTCATTCTTTCACGGCAAAAATCTTATAAAGATATATTTTAAATATTTAAGTAAAAAATAACAAGAAGTACATGAAGTTTTTATAAAATTTCTCTTTACAGTCATATTGTGGATAAAAATAAATACTAAATTCTATCAAATTTTGTGGCAAGAAAGAATTTTGAATTAAATTATTCTAAGAATAAGAAAATAGAATATGTTTCAAACACTTCCCCAGCCAAGATATTTCAGTGCTGTGAAGAAAACAGTTTTGCTTTGAAACATTTTTTCCATAAGAATACAGTGTTTTCTATGATCAATAAAAGCCTGGGTCAGCTCCTATTTTACTTAGGCATATTGGCTGACAGTTACCTCACTCCCTCCTTACATTTTTTAATATTGGCCCAACATTAAAAGTCCCTCAGTCTTTGGAAGCTCAGCACAAGACTTTAAGCGTGCTGGTATTTGTTTATGAAGTACAACCAGTACAGTAGATGCTTTAGGACTCAAGGGTGCAAGTTATCCAAATTTTCTGGCTTAACTTTAAGAGTTTAGCTCTCTTAAAGGTTGTTTAACGTTCTTTTGTTGGCAGGGAAAGTATTACCTCATTTTTCTATGATATAAATACATTGTTGTAATTCTTTCCAAGTGGAGAACAATTACTTCCATTGTCTTTTAGCTGTTTTACCAATTAATCACTGGGAAATGTTTGTGAAGATTTGCCCTGCTATCATTGTCCATAAGTTTCAAACTGGCTTTTTTTTTTTTTTTTCTGACCCAGATAATTTTTTCTTTGACATTTTTTCATAATTTTTTTTCTGCTCCTTCTGTTTTTATATTGCTTTTATTTTCTTCTCTGATCCAGGATTTCTGAAAACCAAAGTTGTCCTTTTCCCTCTGTTGGGGCCCTTTGGCTTCAAACTTCAATTTGTGCTTACAGCTGACAAAATACAGATATGTGATTTAATTCCACTTGTTCTCATTTGGGGAACTCTTTTTTCTGAGACTTTGACTAGTTCTTAATGCATTTCATCAGTTTGTGGTCACTGATGGTGAGTTCATGGCCATTATTTCTTAAGTGTGAGAAGAAATTTATCCTCATGTATTAAAGAACTTCTAAAAAATCATTTCCTGAATGACTGAAAAACTTTAGAAATCTGTATATAGCGTTTCAGGAAAGCTGATCCCTGAAGTGGTATTTTGTGTATTATCCATTCAATTTTTATGCCTGCTGTAGTTTTAGTTGTTGGGGATTTTTCTGCAATTTAGGAGTTTTATTATTTTGTCTTGTTGACACTAATTAGGCTCCTGCTAAGTGGGCTCCTTCAGGGATCCCTTCTCTTTTTTGCCTTCTCCAGGCTTTTAATCATATACTGATGAGTCTTCAACATTTTGGGCTTCCCTTTTAGTCTAACACAGAGTTTGGCATCTGAGCACATTTTTAAATTCAAATTTTTCTTGCCGGAATGGATCATAGGAAATAAAACTTTTCATTTTTTTTTTAAACTTTGTTTCTTTGAGTGCTTTTAACCACATTTTGATCACTTACTCTGATGTAATTTTCACCCAATAGTTTGCAGCAAGCTTTTGAGTCCCTTTCTGGCCAAGATGATTAATCCCCCATTTATTTATGTTTTTCAGTGTAAGTGACCAACTCTTCAAAAAGAGAATTAGTGCTTTTCAGAACCCCTGCAGCCAGCTCATTTTGATGGAGCTAGTCCTGCTCCTGGGGGAACTCCTGCCTTCTCTTTCTTGTGGAGACAGTTCAGAAAGTACCTGTTTCCCCCCTTCATTTCAAATTTTTTGAAGCTAAAGGTTGATGTATATTTTCATGTGTTTGTGTGTGTAAGAAAGACAGTGCTGGAGCAGCTCACTCTCTTCTCCCACAGGGACATGGTATGGTGGTGGACATGACAGTGTCAGGTTTATGGTTAGATTTGACAATCCTGAAGATCTTTTCCAACCAAAACGATTCTATGATTCTATATAGACACTAACATTTTTAGTACAGAATTATATATATTTATATATCGTAGACACACATTTATGTTGAGACACATGCAAACATATACATATCTATTTCCTGGGCTCAATCACAATAATATTTTGTACTTCTGCTCCTGATGGCCCTTCTCTGTCTTTGCCAGCATCTGTCATTGTTTTACCAGTCTCAGGTGGGAACCAGACCTCTCAGTGCCAGTCTCTGGGAAGGGGCAGGCACTGAGCAGCACATTTGCAAGACCACAGCTTGATTTGTGATCATGCACTCCTAATCTGTGTTACCAGCTTGTGCTCTGTGAGGTGGAGTCCCTGGGCTGCTTGTTTTATCTCAGTGACTCAGTAGGTGACTTTAGGCTGTATGTCAGAAAAGCAGCCTTTATTGAGTGTTTGTGTGATGCCTGCCCTTAAGGATGCCTGAGTCAGACTGCAAGTGCTTTGCAGGCACAGTCTGTACATTAAGGGAGGACAAATGTAGGTGTCTGAGCTGCGCTCTGTCAAATTGTTTCGGTTCTGTGCATTATCCTTTAACCTTGTTTTTATCCTTTTTTTAGGGATTTGTGCCTGGTCTGTTTGGAACATCACATGGAGCACTTCAGTTCATGGCCTACGAGGATTTGAAAGAGAGATACAACAAGTATAGAAACAGAGTATCAGATACAAAATTGGTATGATGCTTGAGATTGAAATTATGTTGTGGCATGTAAATAAATAGAAGTTGATTCCATTTGTCAGGTTATACAGCAGCCAAATCTACAGAGTGTTAGCACATTAATTGAAGTGCAGAATATATAGAAGGAAATAATATTTTCTCACTTTTCAGGAACAAGCAACTGATTTTCACTGGTTTTGAAAACCAACTTCTTATTTTGGCAAGTGTTTTGAGAATTTTAGAGGAAGGAATGAGAGTTTTTTCTTACATTGTTGAACCAGAGGGGGTGGTATTAAACCCTGGAAAAATGTTTGGGTGCAAGTAGCTACTTTTGGCAGAAGTGTTTCTCTTGATGGGAATGAGAAGGCACAACACATGTTTTACAGTCAATTACTTGTAGCACTGCATGTAGTAAATACTGACATTTCTTTTAATGGGTTGTGCTATAAGGGGGAAAAATCTAGAGTATTGTTTGGTTGTATTTTAAAAAATCAAATAAGATTTTGGGAACTAGCTAATTTAAACCATGCCTAAGGCAAGCCTGACATTTTTTGTTGCTTTTAGAACACTGTGGAATACATAATGATGGCAGCTATATCCAAAATATTTGCTGTGGTAGCAACATATCCCTATCAAGTTGTGCGAGCTCGTCTTCAAGACCAGCATAACACATATTCTGGGGTGTTTGATGTGATCCACAGGACATGGAGGTAGGTGTGCAAAATTTAAAGCCTGCATGTTGGAAACTGAGTTTTACAGAATCAGAGCTACCTTTACTGGTTTCTGTGCTGACCTGGAGAACCAGTACAGTTCAGAGCAAACAAAGTGTTAGTTGAACAAAGTCATATTGTGCAAGATGCTACCAGCAGCAGTAAGGTGAGGAGAGAGGAGGAGATAGGAGAGAGTCAATGTCCCCTACAGGTTTCTGTTGTTTATTCTGTCTCCCTTCTCTCTTCTCCAGCAAATTTCACAGGCTAAAAAATTAACATTCTCTTGGCTAGTTTGGGACACTGAATGAAGTCTCACTTGAACTGCTTTGGCTTATCACACAGGACAGGAGCATTGTGCTGCTGGGAGTTGTGGCTAATCCAAATTCCTGGCAAGGTGAAGTGAGCTAGCCAGAGCTGATTATACTGATGTCCCTGGGTTACCCTGGGGCCTGACTGCATTTGTAGTCTAGTCCCAGCTTCCTGTAGGACCTTTAGAGACCTGTGACCTCACACCTATTCATATCTTCTCACAAACCTTCCCTGAGCTCTTCCCTGAGCTGCACAGTGCAGGGGAGAGTTTTCACACAGACCTGTGTAGTTACTGCGGGTGGCCACCTCTGCATGTGCATCCATGGCTTTGGGCAGGGCTTCTGTTGCTGGAGAGCTGGGAATGGCTCCTGGGCTGTGAAGAGGTGCCAGCTGAGGAAGTGACTGAGGCTGTGTTGTTCCAGAAGCACCCCTGCTTCAGAGGCTGTGCAACCATTTTGACTGGAAGTAATTCAGAGCAAAAATAGCTCTGATGTGTCAGTGCTGAGCCCTTCAGTGCTGCAGGCTACAGGAAGGCTTTTTAGTTCTGGTAAAGTGTAGTACAGCCATTCTGGAGCCACTGCTGTGCTCATGGTGAAACAAGTGCCACTTGGGGAGGGTAGTGGAAACCAAAGATTTTTCAGGATCTCTGTTTACTCATCCTTCCGGGTGTCCTAGGCCTGTGAGGCCTGCACCTAAAGAGCTGAGATTTAATGTCTCTGAAACTTTTTAACAGCCCTAGCATGACCCACAGATTCAAACTGGGTCAAATTAGATTCTCATTTATTGGCCAGTAATCAGAATTCTGGAGGGGTGCTTAAATTCTCAAAAAATGAATGCTGACTTTTCTTAGTTTACCCAGTTCTTGTGGCATGAAGAAGGATAGTAAATTGCCTTACTTGACAATACCCACAGAAAACACTCAAAGCCTAGGCTAAATAACTGATCTACATAATGCTGTTATATGTTCAGAACAAAAATTGATGGGTTAGTACTTGATGCACTTTAAACACTGTCTGAAATTGTTATTTCTAACCTGAAGTACATCTCTCAATGGGAGTGTGAGAAATAAAATGCCAGGCTTTGTTTTATGTCTGATTTTTTTCTATTAAAAGACATTAATTAAAACCTTTTTTTTTTTGTCTTTAAAGGAAAGAAGGTGTTCATGGATTTTACAAAGGAATTATACCTAATGTAATCAGAGTGACTCCTGCCTGCTGTATTACCTTTGTAGTTTATGAAAATGTGTCTGGCTTTTTACTTGGTTTTAGGAAAGAAAATAATTAAAGGTATGAACTTGTGTTCCTAGGAAGGAATCTATCCTTAATTTTTTATATTTATGATCTGGGAGAAATTTAGTTCAGCAGTGTTCTTTGACACCGTGAATTGATCTGGTATTTTGAGGAAAGAATGTAGAGACAATAAACCCTGCCAACATCTCTCCTGTTGAATGTTCCTGCATTGCTGCCTTCCTCTCTGAATCAGCTGTGTCTGCTTGAAGCAGATGTCTGCAACTGTGAAATAATAGTGCTGTGACTGGGTGAAGGCAGCTGCACAGTAATTCCATTCATCCTGGCCTGCCTGGAATAACCCACTAAGCAGTTTCAAGAAGTCTCAAGATAACAGTTGGTGAGATTCTGTTCCTGCACAAATGGAAAACTTCATCTGAAAGCAACCCTGGGGCCTGTCAAAACTTTCTGAAATCTCTGAGTCTCATTAAAACAAGGAATGTCGTCTGAATCCACCTCTGTGTTATTAATCAGATTTTAGGATATGGAATGCTCCAGACTCCATTGTTCATCCAACACAGAAATGCTGCCTCAGTTGGGTGCAGTTTGGAAACTGAAATTGTTTTTTTAAAGCAGCTGTCCATTCTTGAGTTTGAATAATTGCAAGTCTGATGAAGCTCAGTTCTTGTCTCATACCAGGCCAGACTTGCACTGTGGTTTTTGACTTGATTGTGACAGCAGACCAACGTGCTAAAAGTGCATGCATTGCTGGCCACTTAATTCATTTTCTCTCTCTTTCATTCTCTCTCCATCTCCCTCTGTCTCCATTAATGATAGAGCTGACCAAATATTACTAAGTAAATACATATTTGAAAGTGGGCTTACATTTTAAAGATGAGGATTTTTTTCTAGTAATCCCATAGTAATGCTGTGTTCAAGGTAGTGTAGTAACAAATAGGACCACATTTACTTTCAATAATATTCTCTGGAAAAAAAAAATTAGTCTAAAAAAAGGCTGTGCACAGGACTTTCTTAAAAAAAACCAGAACAATCTGTTAATGTCTTCTGATTTGGTTTAAGGAAAAGATTGTTTATATATTGATTGCTAATTTATGGATAAATTAAATTATAGTACATCTCAGTACATTTGTATAATTATTATGGGTTTTTTCCACACCAATAATTGCCCTCAAGGATATGTACTTTTTAGAGTTCTGGGTTTGGTAGTTTGGGTTTTTTTATTTCTTTAAGAAAGGACATTACTGACCCTAACATCTGCCTCCTGCTGTTGGTAAGAAGATATTAAGTATCATTGAACTAGGAAATAAGTTTGCAAAGGCTATCCAACTGTTATGAGGAAATTATTAGTTGTGTAGGGAGCAGAATAATCAGTTAGAGAAGTTTCCTGTTTAGCAGACTAACCTAAAGCAGAAAGAACAATTTTTTTATTAAAAATTTAACAGATTAGGGACTTGGTTTAAATTTTAAGTTAAAATCTGAGAAGCTATTTTGAGTCTTCATTCAGCGACCCATTTGCTTGTTTTTGTAGATACTGTTGCCACATACCACAATTTGTGTATAAATTAATTTATTACTGATTTACACTTGTTCTTCCACAATCCCATCCCCTCTACTGATAGACTGGATAATCTCATTGGAAAGAATAATCTCATCTGGGGCCAGCATGGCTGGCTTTGGTTTTTATTACAGAAGGTTTCATGTGTATTTAGCTGAAGATAAATTTACTGGAAGTTTACCATGTAAATTATATAGATCCAAAACAGCAACTTCTGCTTTTGGAGGGTGCATACTGGGGTTTGTGTGTTTTGTGGTACACAGAATGAATTTAATGGAACACTGAATTAACTGTACCTCCCAGGTCCAAAATATATTGTGAAGAACTATGGAAACATCATAAAAGAGAAAAAGCTGTGCACGTACTACCCTGGGTTAGTGTGCTCTGGGCCCAGCTTACTCGTGCTTCAGGATAAATGCAAGGACAGGCTGTGAGCATGTGCACAATCACTCACTGTGTGTTAGCTGACATTCTGTAAGTTCACACCACAGCTCAGCTCATAGTAACTTGCTTGTGTTCAGATACCTTAAAACCATCGTCCAAGCCAGTGAAAACATTGCAGTTCTTCAGAGACAAAATACCAGCTGTGTAACTTGCTGGCTTGCAGCAAATCTCACACAGCATCTTGCAGTTGGGCAAGCCCAAGTGCTCCCCTCACTGCAGGTGTCCTCCCCTGGTATCTGCAACAACAGCTACAGGCAAGAGCCACCCATCCAAGAGATTGCTGGGGGAAATCTTACAGCCTGTTCAGAAGAGAAAATGAGATTTAATTCTAAATAGCTGAAATAAATTCATTATCTCGGGTTTAATGGGGCTTTTTCCTTTTGTGGGAAGAGTGGAGATGTTTGCATGTTGTACATGCTTTTCCTGAATTTTTTATTTCATTAATGTAAAATTGGCTTTGTAATACAAACATGACACTTGTTTCTCTTTAGAATGTATACAATCTTAAAAAATATTTGAGTATGTTACTTGCAGCATTTGGAAGAAAATACTTAAACACTGAAGCTTATGGTCTGTTGGTATGATCGGTGTTGTCACTTATCAAACAGCTGTGACATCATTGTTTCACTTTACTGGTTCACTTTTGGAAAGCCTAGGCATTTCAACCAGTCTTATTTCTGTATCTTCTAACCTGTTTAATATATCTAGCTTCTAACCAGCACCATAGTGATTCTGTATAAATGAAAGGCTAAATCTAAATAATTTTATTGGAGCAATGAAATTAAGTGTTGTAAAATTATTTAGTGTCTGCATCTTAGTAGTGGAGACCAGTCATAGATATTACACTGAAATCCAGTCTGTCAAGAGGCAAGAGAGGGAAGGAGAGCTTAGGTAGTTTGGGTTTGCTCAGTTATTCATAATGAGGTATTTAACACCACATTGTCTAGGTCACAGTTAAGTCACCAGGAGTTTGCTGAGAGACAAGACTGTCACAGCAGAGCATCCTATTCTGCAGTCAGGTTTACAGGAGTGAATTTTACGTGTGTTTTCTGAAGGCTAAAGCCAACACCTGATTTTACTTTCTTAGAACTTTATCTGTAAAGCCTTCTAAAAAAATTGTGTATCATAACACCATGTAAAATACCTTAAACAGATAAGATATAAAGGTTCAATAAAATAACCCGGATTTCTTTTTTTGTAAAAGGTCTTATTTATTTGATACAAAAAGTTATGGTTAATTCTAAAAACAGTGGTGGTATTACATAAAAAAAGAAATTTAAAATGTTAATGAACTTGGTTTTGATATTTGTATTCTAAAATGATTATTATAAAAAGCCTCTGTCGTGCAAAACCAGACAAAGGCCGCAGATGCAAGGCTTTGGTGCCTTTCAGTCCAGTACTTGCATCCAACTCTATTGAAATAAATTCTAAAAAAAATAGTACAAAATTTTATTTTTAAAAAAGATATTATAAAAAGGGAGGGAAGTTATTTCGGCAGTTCTTCAATGATGATTCGGGAGACTGAGTTCCATCCAGTCGAAGCATCTCCCCGTGGATAATCTGAGCAGGTCCCAACCCAGATGGCAATATCCACCAAGCCAGCATTGATCCCTTCACACAGACCTTCCACTGGTTAAAGACAAAAATCAGGTTACCTCAGCAGACACAATCCCTTTGTATTTCACAACTGAAGGTGGACACAAGTATTTAAGAATAGAAGCTTGTTGCAAGCTTGTGCTATTTAGTTAAATGTGAACAGTTTTTAGAATTTTAAAACAATTTCAGAAATTATTGTGTAGAGATGTGGCAACATCAGTTACAGCCATGCAGTGCCTCTGTTTTTGCTGCTGTTTGACACTCATTGCAGTACCTGAAGCAGATCACCATCCACAGGATGGCTAAATGGGCTGTATACCTGCTGCTTTAAATACCCAAATTTACACACTGGGAGTTGGAAATGGCTTCATACCCTTCCAGACATCTTTCTGGCAGTGATGGGAGGGGGTGGGGGCACAGCACAGCCATGTTTACATCTCAGCTCTGTAAAGGTGATTGCCACCCTGTAAGCTTTTCCACATGTAAAAACGTTTTAAAAACTTAAAAAAAAAATTTCACTGCTTCTGCATAAGGTTGCACTCCTGATGCCCTGCTAGCACCATCAATTGCAGGTGGGGTAATGAAGATGAGTGGGCTCTAGCCCTGTTGTGAAAAAATCCTGTAACAGCTCTAGACATTAGATTTCATGTAATCATGTGATACAGGGAGGAAAATGGAGAAAGGACACAGACTTTACATTCCCTTCTCTTAGTGTCACATCCTTTTATGTTGAATGAATCCACTAATTTGCCTCTGCTAAGCAAATGAATAGTTGCTCCCAGCTATTTCAGTTTGGAGGTACTTTTGTGCCCCACCTGAAATCAGAGTAGAAATTGCAGAAGGAAAGCATTTTTTCACAGATAATGTGCAAATACCAGTATTTTAAGCCAGGATGACATTGTCTACTTGGCAGTAAGGCTGTTTCTCCATGGGCTAATACAGCACAGAATGTCTCTGTAATCATGTTGTGGCAGAGATCAGTAGACCTGTCTGGACAGAAATCTCTTCCATTTCTAAATCGCAAGATATAAGTACCACAAAAAGTACTACAGCAAGAAAGTACCACTTAATAAATAGTTATAATACTGTTACTTATCAATAGTCACCTCTGAGGCAGCAGAGTAAGAGGAACAAGTGTGAGTTGGCCACTCTGCGTTTGGTAACCGCTGCTGCCTTCTACTCCATCTCCGCTCTCCCGGCATACATACCTGAGGAAGTTCTGTGTATGTTAATAGTAGAATTCATCTCTGGGCTTCCTTGATCTAAGTATATTATGGCTTCAATGGGCAGTGGGCCAGCACACTCTGCCCCGTTGAAGGTGAAGTACCAGCGCTGGCAGCAGGCGTTCCTGCACTTGAGCCGGAGGGAGCCGCTGAAGAGCACGCGGAGGGCGCTGTTGGAGCGCATCTTGGTGAACGTGCATTCCTGGCAGGAGACAAAGGTGCTCTGGTACCAGCCTCTGGGTTTGACCCTATTTATTTTCTATATATTTATATTTAGGACACCGATTAAGGAATATATTTATTTCAAAATGTTTTGGCTATTCTCTTTAGCCCCCTTTGGGGGAAAAAAAAAATTTAAAAATCTGAGCCTGGAAAATCCCTTGTGGTGCAAAAATGCAAATCAGAACAGCGCCTCGTGCATGGTAAAGGCAAAACAGATTATGGGAATTCTTAACTTTATTTAGATAACACCTGCTGTTAAGTTGGTAGCCTAGTTACCTTCTGGGATTTTTGTAAAGGGATATAAGCTCTCTGAAAGCTGCACTCAAGCCACAGAATCATACAATCATAAGGATTGGAAGGGCCCTCTGAAGATCATCTAGTCCAACCCCGAAGCTCTTGCATGACAAGACAGCACAGTTTCTGTCTCTGCTAACAGAAATCCTGGACTTTATCACAAGACTTCTGAGCAGTTTATACCCAATAAAAGCTCCACAACTGAAAAATAAATACTTTCAGATTTTTAAGTGGTTGTTAAAATCTGTCTTTAAAATACTGGATATCATGGAGGAAAAAAAAAAAAAAAAGAAGGAAAAAAAAAGAAGAAAGGAAAAAAAGAACCTAGGAACCATGACCAATCTGCAACTACAAGGCAGGTAGTAAGAAACGTCTACTGAAAAAGTTGATTCTCCCTCTAGCCACAGCACAGCAGTTAAACTGCTATAATCACTCTGGGCTTTGCTTCTTAGCTGGGATTGAGTGGGGATTTTTTCTAAAAGTTTTACACCCAGGGCTGCAGTAGAGGATAGACTGTTTGTGTCAGTCTGGGTAGCACGGGCAATTCTGCTCCTGAGCAATGCTGATCCTTTGCAGTAGCATCCTGCAACTGAGACTCAGTGAAAAAAAACTTTGAAGCAAGAGTTATAAAGATGGGTACAATTAACAGATTAAAGATGTTCACCCCTTCTTAGGATTGAAATGGCAAAAAACTTGCCCTGTTTTGGGCAAGGTAGAGGTATTTTTTTTGGTACTGTGACTTTCAGCCCTACAGTTACAGATGTGGTCTACTAAATGTACTCTTACACCAGGTACAAAATTCTTCTGAAAGCCTATTCCAGAAATGAAAGAGGCACATAGCTGAAACACAGCTGGGAGGAATCCAAAGCAGCTAATCCTTTGAGAAGTTCACTCTTGCATGCAGAAAAAGGCCCCAGCAGGAAATCTGTGAGGCTGGTGCTGCCCAGCTCCCAGAGGCTCCGCGCAGAGCCGGCTTACCGCGATCTTGCCGAGGTCGATGCCGTAATTCAGCGCGCTCCACGAGCACTGCTTGAAGTTGGGTGTCCAGGACTCCTCGATGCTCTCACGCATGCACTCGCCCTTCTCCCCTTTCAGCCCATCCCGTCCCGGGATCCCAGGTGTCCCAGGGATCCCGTTGGCTCCTGGGTTTCCGTCCCGTCCGGGAACGCCGCTGGGGCCTTGTAAGCACATGCCATTATACTGGAAGACAGAACAGATCTTGCTGCTTCCATCCCTTAACTCTGAGGCTAACCAAGTCAAACACACATGAATAACAACAAAACACAAACCCCCTGCTGTGCCACAATGGACTATTTCTGCTTCTCCAAGGAAATGGTTCCACAGAAGAAAAACAAAAAGTATGAGACAATGAAAAATCAACCCAGTCAAAAGGATATCAAGTTTTAATTGACATATACTCTCTAGAGCACAGACACTAAGGCCAGAATAATAATCCAAATTAACTCCAGACATTTGTATAGCAATCTTACTCACACATCATCAAAATTAGACAAGCAATCAAACAGCAGGTTCATGGGTTTTTTCACCAGAATAAATTTTCAAAGATAAACAGTGCCAGCAGAATTTGCTGTAAAATAAGATGCCTTTTTTAAATAAAAAGATACATAAATCATAGAATGAAAAATTTACCTAGTGCAAGAATTAAAACCTGTTAGAAAACCTCACAAGAGTCAAAACATTTCAATACAGAAATAGAAAAAGAAGTCACATGTTAATAGTTATTTTCTCCTAACCCACCATTACTTGTATAACTGTCTATGCTAATATGTGTTCAGTATTATTTTTCCTTTTTTTTTTTAAGAATATTTTCTGTTTCATAGATAGCAAAGGTTAATAATGCCACTTTTCTTCTGTCACTGCTCCTCTGGTGGGGAGGTAACAACCACATGATGATAATTAAGCCCCACAGTTCAGACTCCAATAGGCACACAAATGGATGGTGATATGGATGGGGGAAGCTGCACCCTGGAATAAAGCTGAACTCAGGAACCCTGTTTGTAACGGTGGGAAGGCTCACGTGGGAGGAGGAGGGCACACTAACATCCTTCCTAACTTCACAGTACTAGGAAAGATCAAATGTTGCTCTCCCAAACTCCATATTAACACACATCACCTTCACACCTTCTGAGACTTGGGACTGTCCACCTTGGAGAGCAGGTTTGTGAAGCCCAGAGCCCCTTCCCCCAGCAGCCTGAGTGCTGGGATGCAGGAGGAGCACTGGGCATGGGAATGCTGAGCAGGAACCTGCAGGGGCTGCCCATGGCTTTTACTGCATGTGCTCTGTCCCATCTGGTGACTGACTGCTTCCTCCAGTCTTCCTCACAAATAGCTGAATTCTGCTCTTCCACTTTCTCACATTTATTTGTCTTCATCTAGTTTAAACCGCCTAATGCCTAATGCCCACCTGTTTCAAAAAGAAACAGTGCTGCAGCTATTCCCCCTCATGCCTGCCATGCCCCTGTCTGCACTGCAGGAGCTGTAAACTACAGCCCCCACCCTCTTTCCTTTGTCAGACTGGTGAATTTACTTCACTGAGGCTGTGCCTTTTCACAGGCTCTGGTGCAAACCCAGCAGAGCCATCACAGGCTTAGCTGGAGCCACACCAAAAGTAAAATCAGTGACTATATGGAGAGGTCTAGTAAGAAGTCAGATGAGGGTCTGATTAATGGTTGCCAGCTTTCCCTTACTGCCTTCACCAAAGAAAACCCTGCTGGCTAAAGGCAGTGGAAATATCAGAATATTTTCATGAAGAAAACCATGTTTTAGGAAAGTCAGCTGAAGAGAAGGCTGGTTGGCAAAGCACACACCAACCCAGGAGAACAATGCAAGGACATTTCTATTTCACACAGCAACAGTTATCTGGTTTTGCTGTTGCTTTCCCACTGCACTCTATTTGTAACAGTGACTGGCTCTGGCTTTCGCATGTGGTTACTCACCACAGAAATCCTGCATGTGGAAATAGGCAAGAGCTGGGTCAGGCCAAAGTCTGGCCTATTGCCCCCCATCCCCAGAGACACCGAGAGGGGCTGGCCTGCCTTCACACAGGAGCTGCCACCCACAGCCAGACAGGGAGAGCACCTCAGCCATGGCACATCCCAAAAAATAAATGGGAGCACAAGAATCACCTGGGCTTTGGGCTCCACTCCAACTAAAATTGTCTGTCTAGCCAAGTCAAGTCTTTTTCATGTTTTCTTAAGCAGGAAATGCATAAAACATATTTTAAACATCCACTGAAGGTAGGATCCCCCCTCAGTCCTGCCTCCACTCTGCCCTGGCAGGGCTTCTGCTGAAGCAGTCTGTACAGCTGGGCTGTGCATGAGTCAGCTGCCATTGACTTACCCACACTCAGTGCTGCTCACTCTGCTGCAACCAAAAAGCACCAAGCACTTGCAAAGAAATGAGGGACTCTAAAATACTGCTCAGAAAATGTTAGCTCATCCATGTGTACAGACTTCTTATTCTCAATGCAATTCAATTTCCACAATAAAAGTGAAAAGGCAATTAAATAGTGTGAAAGGGAAGGAGGTTTGCTAGCAGTGGTGCTTCCAGCACATCACTTTAGGGGATCTCTGGTGATCGTGGAAGAAATGGTCAAACCACTGATTTTCTATAAAAGGTGAACGGCAGTCCAGCAACTCACAGAAATACCTTCACATCTGCTTTCTACATTCCAAGGACTGGAAAATTTCCCTCCTGTCATCTATCCCTGAGATGGGATAGTCCCAATGCATTCAGGCTTCCAGTAGCAATGGAATTGCAAACATTGGTGTGCAGTCCCTGCCTCCAAAGGAAATAATGCATTCATGCCACTGCAAGGAAAAGTGTGTTCAGTAAGCATGCAGACAGTTTTCAGAGCATGCAGATAGTTTTTCTCATTACTAATTATCCACTAGCATTTCAGGAGCTAAACAGCAGTTAACTGCTTATGTTGGGAGGACCCAAGCAGCATTTACTCCTTATGTTGGAAGGGCTGTAGGATTTCGGCGCGGCCCCTGCAGGACCCGGCCCGGGGCGCTGCCTCGGCTCGGCCGCGGTGTCCCC
>WBNO01010564.1:69000-89844 GCA_013400575.1 Peucedramus taeniatus
CGAGCTTCCCCCGGCCCCGCCGAGCCTTCCCCGGCCCCGCCGAGCCGGGCGGCGGCAGCGCCCAGGGCCATGCCCGGCTCTCACGGAGCCCCTCCCGGAGCCCCTCCCGGCTCTCCCGGAGCCCCAGGAGCCCCAGGCAGTTCCCTTCCACGTCTTCAGGTGTTGGCTCGCATTCGGTAGCTCCTTTCCGATGAAGGAGCTGTGTCTGCAAGAAAGCGCCTAACGCCACAGCGGGATCCTGATGCACCGTGAGAGGAAACGGTGATAAAGTATCAGCTGGGCATCAGTCACAGATTTCACTTTAGCAGAAATCAAGGTAAGGGCACAAAATCCTTCTGAACAATAGGGCTTTTTTTTTTTTTTTTTTTCGAAAAACCTGGTATTGCCAGACTGAACATTGCCAATTTAGTAACAGAAGGAAAGTTCTTGGCTACCCCAGTGTAAGCCATCTCATCATACTGCTTTCTTTCAAAATCATACTTTGCTTTTCATCATTCTAGAAATGAAAGCACTGTAAAATAAAGGACGTGATATGTCTTCAAGAATCCAAAACAGAAATAACAAATGTTTGAGAGGTAGCTTCTGTATACCACAAACTTTGTGTAATTTGTAGAGGTAGAGTTTCCAGAAGGGGGACATAAGCTTCAACTTTTTTCTTTTTTTTTTCTGAAGCATTTCACAAAACCACACATTTCTCCTGCAGGAAAGAATGCTACAAGACGTTGAGTCACTCAAACAGGCTGCATGGAACCACATTTTTGTGTAGACTGAACCCCTTCTTGTGGCTTTTCGCTTTAAGCCACTTCTACCTTTCTCCCCTTTCCACGTCTGTGCTGGTGAAGCAATAGCAGTGAAATGAGAGCTACAGCACAGGTCAGTCACACTGCTGTCATCAGCCCTGTCACATGCTGTCCTGAGAGCTGGGACTGACGTCAGCCACACTGCTGAGATGAGGGCTCCTACCTTGTGAAGAAGGGCAGCATTACACCCTGCCAACCTCAAAGGAACAGCAGGTAAATAATAATGGTTCCCTAAACCAGCTGGGAAAATTTATGGAATGATGTAAATCCTTAATTGTAACAATTGCTTTGGTGACAGCCTCAGTCAGCACCCACAAACACACAGAGGCAGAGGCTTCATTGAGCAATTGTGCTGTCAGCAAACCCTGCTGCCTCTGGCCTGCGCTGATGGCAGTGCTCTGAAGGCGGTAATGTTTGATTTCTGTCACCTGCATGTTCACACAAGTGTCCTTACCAAGGGCTGGAGATCCTCAGCATCAACACAGGCTGTTGCTAAGGTGTGTCCCTTCACAGGGTGCCAAACTTCTGCATTACAGAATTAATTTCCTCAGGCAAGGTGCAGCAGCTGAAGTACACAGCCCTGCACACCTTGCTAAGGCAATCGCTCAGGATTTTAGAGAACAAAATTTGCATGGACATTAACAATTATTTCCCCACCTGGGCTTGCTCACCATATGTTTGAGTGTAGTTTAGAAGCTTTGAAATTCCAAATGGCTTTGCCAGAGGAAGCAAACTGAGAGTGCTGTAAGAGAAGGTCTTAGCAAACAGCAGTGGGACATCTGCTTTGAGCTCTGGTGAGTGCATTGAGCAGTTTCTAGCACTCATTTGACTTGCAGTGTGCATTTCCATCTGGAAAACAGAAATGTCAACATCCTCCTTAGCCTTCTTCAGCCCAAGCAAGCCTTGCCATCTGTTAGGCTTATGATCTGTGGGCTTCTGATATATTTAAATGCTTCTGAGGGCACCAACCACTGCCAAATACTGATGAGATACTCAAATTGAATCAGAACTACTGATCTACTTTGCCTTAACTATTTTGCAGCTAAAAGGAGTGATAATAAACTTGCCTGAGCATCCTCTGACCATGATTCAAGGACTGATAATAGACTTGCCTGAGCCTCTGACCACGATCCATATTACATCAACTAGTGATTCCTTCATTTTATTCATCCTGCCATGTGATATAGGCTTTATCTTTTCTATGCAGCCTCACAAACATCTCAGCAAATATTATGAGTTGTTATCAATGTCACCAAAATCTCCCAGATGGCCGCTCTGCTCCTGCACAGCCTGGCAGGCTCACACAAGGTTACCATGGCACAGTCAGTGCATCTTGCAACACAGATGCCCATAGATGAGGCTGATGCCACGAGTCCAGTCTCTCTGCTGCAGCTTGAGCTGCTTTCCCCCTCACACAGCCTCTCAGCATCCCAAAAATCCAGACACACAAGTCTGGAGAGGAGGATGTTCTCATACACACATGTGTTTCCATTCACCTCAGCTATAGAATATTTAAATTGAAGGTACTGCCCATGGGGTCACTGGGTCTCTCTACCTTTCCTGTCCAGACCATTCCAGTTTATGAATACTGTTTGTTAGCACAGGGGTTTGAATTCAACCAGTGAGTATTTGTTATTCAATTCAATTGTTATTCAGTCCTTAATCTTTACAGTGTGAAATAACTGCAGGGAACCAGGAACACCAGACTTAGGTGTCTAAACATTACAGAAAGCTCGACGTTGAGGATCCTGAGACAAAAGAGGCCCAGTAAGGTAAGTGCCAAGACTTGGACTTTTCATCTGCCTTTAACTCTCACTGCTTTATACATTTCCCTGTTCTGAGGATGTCTGGGGATTTTGCCTTTGGCTGGCAGCCTGATCTCTGCATTACTCTGGGGAGCATGTTGTTATACCCCGGGTAACAGCAGAGCACTCGAGGTGCTCAGCATCACAGCACAGCATCCTTGCCAACCTGTCCTTGGTGCTTTTAACTGTGAAGTTCATCATTTAGATCTTGTTCACTTTATTTCTGCCACTTTAGGGTGAGTTGTAAGTTGGTGTAAAAGGCTGAGCTTGGGGAAAACTGTTGAATTTTTCAAGTGGCTCTTTGCAGGCTGCCTGTCTGATCAAGGAGACAAAGAGCTGTCTGTACTGCTGTGGAAGAAAACCAAAGTAAGAGCTCTCGGGTAATTTATTACAGATTTAAGAAGTTGATTCCAACTTTTTCCACCAAAAAAAGCCTTTGGAACTGCATAAAAATCAATGGGATTGTGGCCTTAGTCCCTTCTAATACCTCTTAATTTAAATATATGATTCATATAGCATGAGTAATATTTTTTAAAAAATCCAAAACCTCTCTCCCTCTATCTTATTGCTTTACTAGCACAGATACACCTATTAAAAAAAAATCTTCCAGTAGCTTCTACATAAAATGATAAAAGCATTATGGCCACAGCAGTGCTTTGCAGGTACACACATTAACATTTGAATCTTAAAATCTAATTTGGGGCATGTGCTCCCCCTTCAGAGGCTTGTCTGCAGAATTCCCATGTTCATAAACACGAGGACAGCATTTTTTGAGTGTGGGAAAAAAAAATCCTGAAGGTAAGTGTTAATTCTTTATTTCTGAATAAGCACATGGCAGTTCTTAATGTTACTATAGGAAATGTATTTTTACATAATAGAAAACATGAGAGAATCAACACTTTTTATTACATATATTAATTACGTTTTCTATGGAAAGAAACCTTTAACATAGTCTCTGACAAGTCAAGACCAGGACACAGGTCAGATACCAGTGAAAACTTATGGAAACAGTTCCTTCCATTGCCTGTTGGGGTTCCAGGCAGATCTGGTTCTTTCTGTCCAAACCATCAGTTGATTTATAGTTGCATTTGCTTATAGCTGTGTTTCTACAGTAATAATGGAGGCACTGAATATTTTAAACTAAACCCTATTCACAAACAGTCAGAGAGAGATAAGCTTTAATAAAAGTATTTGGGAGAACTATCTGCTTCACTGATAAAGGATAACTCAGGACACCCAGATGTTTCCATAGTGTAAACTTTATGATGAAAAGCCCATACTGTTTCCATTAACTGCTGGTTGCAAATTTCAGACCCTGAAGGGGTCTGGTCTGTGCCTCTGCAAGTCTGCTCCCAAGAGCAGCTGGCACAATCCCACTGCAGTCACGGAAACATTTGGGTCTGCAGGGACATCAAGAGCACATCTGGTTGAAGCAGGTCCTCTTAGATTGGCTTGTTCAAGGACTTGTAGAATGGTAAAATTATTTCTGTCCAGTTTAAAATGAAATTCACTCGGTGTCCAGTGAATCATCACATGCAAAGGGAGAGCTGAGTCTCAGGAGGAACATTTGCTCATTAGAGTGGCTGGGAATCAGTCAGTGGTAGAAAAATCACTTGGCTACCTAATGAAACTTCAATTAATAGAAAGGCTTATACAGAACTGAAAAGCTAACTTCCCTTAAATCCTGTGCTAATAAATGGTTATTAGGATGTGAAATACAGTGCTCCATTCAGGCAGGAGGGCTTCTTCAAATGAAAGGCACAATCTGCATTTTTCTACACCATTCATCAAATGCACTGCCAGAAATTTGTCCTTCCAGTTTTGGATGGTCATAGCTTGAATTAGTGATAATCCTGAAATTAAAGGAATAGACTTGAACTTTGAAATGTTTTATTTTATTTGTGACCAGTAAACCCTTTGAAAAGGAGTTCCTCAGGATAAGCAAGCTATGAGCAGGGCTGAGGCAGGGCTCTGTAGACCTTCAAGGTGGCTTACAAAAACCAGAGGTCTATAGCCACCATAGCAGGCACACAGAAAATGCACAGAAGCCTGTAGATGAAAGATTTGGCCAAAGAAACAAACTATCTGGCCTGTTTCCACAAAAGTCAGAAGAGAGACAGATGAGCAGAGCCAAACAACGACGACAGATGGGAACACACGTGATCACTGCAGCTCTGCTTGGATGCAGTGGTGGAGCTTGAAGCCTGTGGCATTCCCATCACCTGGCTCCCCATGCCCACACTGACCTCAGTGAAAAAGTGCCATGGCTTGAGGCAAACAGGGCTGTGGAGCTTCTGGGCAGCACCCCCAGCATCTACTCACAGATGACCCACTGCCACTGAAAGGGCAATGCATGGACAGGGGCTGCTGGGTCAGGCACAGTGAGGTTAACCACAAGTGGCTCAGTGGGGTCATCCTTTAGCACTGAGGATACTGAAACAGGTAAACTCTTGCATTTAAGTTGTTGTATGTGCTAATATAGGAATAATATTTGACTTGCATTAACAAGTGACTGGTACCATAGCACTGGAAAGGATCAAGCACCTGAATCCCTGGCTCACATGGAGATGAAATTGTATTTGGCCAGAACAGCAAAAGACCCACCAGGTTCCTGTGAAGAAAAGTGTGATTTTGAGCCCTTCTTTAAGTTATATTTTTACAGCAGGTGCTCATCTAACTACACTTTTGTGAGGCCTAACTTAGTGTGGTTTCCTTGCTTCTATCCTCGTAACTTTGCTGTAATTACAGCACCTCTTGGTTGATTATAGATCTTATTTATGAGTTCATTATTTCCCGTTGTCAAGTAGAGGAACTTTCAGGATGTGTGCCTTAAAAATGCTGTTGGAGTAATACTAAAAGGCAAAATCCTCCTTTCCTTTTTCTTTTGTGTGTGTGTGTGTGCGCATGCGCTTTCTTGGCTTTTCCTGCTGGTTTGGTGACTGTCTATTTCTTTCCATAGAGAACCTCAAGACAACCATCAGCATCTTTAGGTGTCTTTCTCAGGATAATCTTGCCTACTAAAATGTTAAGAAAAATTTTAGGATAAATAAATTAACTTCCATGGTGAGCCCTGACTTCAGCCAGCCCAACACATTTGCATCTCATCCTCCACTGGCACATCACACCTGTCAGTGCCACATCTCCACATTTCACAGATTCACATGTCTAGATAATTTATCCCTGCAGTGCATCCACTTGTTCTTTACTTGGAAGTCTGGCTCACAGCCATGCCTGTAGGAATCTGGAAGGAGGAGAGCAAGTCCCAGATAGGACTATGTCCAGTGTGCAACATCAGTGACTCAAACCCAGTGCTCAACTGCTTCAGCTTCCTCAAAGTCTCCATCTCTGGTCATTCAAGACTTACCTGCACTCTTGGATAGTAGGTATGATACTACTAGACTTGGGTCTGGAGGGAATGCTTCCCAGATAGCTTAAGCCTTCAACCAATAACTAATCTACTATTAATTTCTTGTGATTCAGTTTCATGTGGTAAGGTAGAACATCAGGAAGATAAACTGGGATGCACATTCTCCTCTTAGTCCTTCACACACAACCAACATGGGACATCCTTTTTCCTGTTAAGACCCCTTTGGTGGCCATGTCTAATCATCCCCCCCTCGCCTCTCCGACAAACCTACCCAATGGCAACAAAATGTCTTCTTGCTGTTTCTCTTCACTTTGTATGGCAAAAAAGAGTCAAAAAAATGTTTCTCTTCACTTTGTATGGCAAAAAAGAGTCCAAAAAACCTTTCCCCTTAAAATACCTGATGTTCTCTCATGACTCCTGCTGTACCTGAGTGTGATCTCTGGGAGGGAGGTCGGTGTCCTTCCACATCACCTCCGTTGAGTACTAAGTGCCTGTTTAGCACTGCCCTTCCACAAAAAGTGCTTTCTTTCAAACAGCAGAACTACTCCCTTCTCTAGCTCCTGTCTGTGCTAAGAAACCAGCTCTGATGCATTTAATGAAGGTAGATCATTATTTGTTTAAAGATCTCATTGGCCATTACTTTATTTTGACTAGTAAAACCTGAAAGAAAGCAAACTTTTATTTCACATTTTGTTTCAGAGATCAAAGTTTGAAATGCAGGAAATAAATATTAACAAAGAGCTTGGATATAAATGTCTTGGCATGTTTTTAATCTTTTAATTATACTTTAAATCTCAAGTGCTTTTTAATAGGAAATAAAATCCAGTTAATAAAGAGACGTGAATTTCATAGATGTACATCAGAAATACATTCTGAGCTCCACTTCTAGGTATACAAAGCAGAAAGCTCATGAATGCACGACATAAGTTGCTCTAATTAAACTCCAGTCCATTAAAAATGCAGGTATGATAAGTGTAAAGGCGTGAAAGAATAAGTGCAAAAAAAAGGTAATGTGCAGGAAATAACATCTGTACTCGTGGGACTCTGAAATACCTTTGGTGCCAGCCATCTCAATTACTGCAAATACCACTGGTTAATACTGGCAGTGAGCTTTACCAGTGAACACAGGCAGAGAGCAGCCAGATGCCTTCAAAGACTGATCCAACAAGTGGCCAGTGTGAAGGGAAGGATGCAGAATCTGTCCTTTGATGTGCAGCCTTCTGAAACAGCACCTTGAAACTGGGTGGTCAAATTTCACAGCAAAACAGGATTCCTCATCCTCTTCAGCTACTGCATTTTTCAGTGTTTTGCAGAATGCTAAACTTATTTTTATTAAAGTTCAACTTTTCATATTATTTTTTTTTCTATTTTGCTTCTGAATTTCAACTGGATTTGACTGTTTAAACGAAATATATTCTGTATCCTGTAAGGAAAAAGGAGCTACAGTTCTCTGTAAATCAGTTGAACAGTTGTCAAAGAAAATAGTGTGATACTTCAGCTTATTAGTGTTCCATCACTGAATTGTTGGGGTTTTTACTCCAAAAAACCAGAAGGAGTTAAACAGGTTTTAAATACTGCAGGTCTTTTTTTTCTTCTCTGATAATAACACATTTTAAATGTTACAAAAAATATTTTGTTTATATTTTCAAACTTAGACTTATTTTTTTAAGTATGTGCATAGATTTACACTCTAGATGAAGTCTACCCTGGTTTTCACTAAACACATTTAGCAAAATAGAGCAGTAAAAGATACACTATAAACAACATGTACCATAAAAGTACCATATTGGTAATTTCAGGTGCTGTTTATTTCACAAATCAAATATTATTCGATATGCTAAATTTATCTTGTCCTTTGAAACATTTTCTATATAACCTGAAAACTCAGTGCAATGCATAATTTGAAGTGATTGATGACATCTTCATTCAGAGAAATACTATTTGGCACACATAATTCCAGGTTTGGATAAGTGTCAATATCCTACATTCTAGCTTCTTGCAAACAGTGGCACCAAACAAGACTAAAATGGCTGTATCAATGTAAATAGCTGGATTTACAGTACCTCTTCCAGAAGATTGCCAGCCTCCATTAAAGAACATCAGCTGATGGAGATGCCCCAGAGAGAAGTTACTCTCACAGGTTCAGAAACGCCCTTTGAACATGAATGGTTTAACTTCATTCAGATAACAAGAGGGAAGCAAACAAATAAATACCTTTTGTTAGAGAAGCTGTTCATGAGATTCTGCACTGCCCCTCACCATAAGGCAGTCAGTCTTACAGGCCCTGACTCATCTCTGTGCCCCTTTTCTTTCAGTTTCCTTCTCATCACTGATGTGAGCATTCAAACAGCATTTTAACTTCCCATTCACTGCTTGGGTACGTGGGGGTTAAAGCACCCAGAGAGGTCACAGCCTCTTTGGCTGGAAGGATCACCCTGGGAATTCAGAGTCTGTTTTTTCTGGTACTGCTGCCCTGGAACACACTAAGTGCTACAGTCTCAATCTACCACTGATGCATTTCGCTGCCAGGCAATGTTTTGATTATTGCTTCAAATTTCACACTTGATAATTTATCTATTTTTAAGCCCACAGTATTGCTATACTTTGCATTTATCTTTTGTAAAACAGTTACCACAAAAGCAACTTTTTTCAGAACATCCTAAAAAGGGGGAATAACACTAAAAAATAAAAAACAATATTTTAAGAAGGTGGCAGCATGAGCAGTCTGGAAATACACATTCTACATAATCTAAAGGAGGTCTTTAGAGGTCATGAAGGAAAAAATGCTGTAAATATTAGGATGAAAGGACTAGTTCAAGTTCCTCGCTCCTTCATAAGTCTGTGTTCATGTGAACAATTCCCAGCATTATTCTCTCTCAGTTTCTCACACAGGAGAAATAAAAACATTGCAATACTTATTAACTCATACAACCCTAGTAAAAAATACTTGAGTTTTAGGTGCAAAAATGCTACAGTAGTAGGTAGTGCAACAAACATGCCACATCTAGTTACTGAGACATATCCACTCAGAAGCTCTTACTATACAACAGCATATTTTATTACTAACAAATACAGTAATAACAAAACTACTGAACATGTGTATAAAGTTACCTGGTTACAAACAGAACTAGAAAAATGAAGGGTATTTAGTGCACCTTTTCACAGGAGGTTTTTAATATCTTTCTTACTGTCCACTCAGTAGCAAGAATTCTGTGTACTTTTAATGGGAAAATTCTAAAAGAAACAGCATATCCCATTGAAAGCAATAAATTACAAATGCTAAAATGCAGATACTGTAATATAAAGGTTAAGAAATTTCATTTTTAATGCATGATGAATAAAACAAATAACTTTGGTTTATCAGAACCATAGTTCGTTTTTCCAGCATTTACATTGTCCTCTGTACCATACAATTTTCATTGTTCAATGCATCACCATGAATGCTGCCCCAACTCACAGTAAATTCTCTGAATAATACCATAACATTGAGAAATATTCTTATTAGTGGTCAAATGCAAGTTGCTGGACAGTTTTACAAAATGCACTGACATTCAGTTTTAGAAAACAGAAAAATCTGTCTCCAAATTACCCCAAGTAATAAATCTCATTGGGTCTTTAAAAAATCTTGACTCAAATGAAGTCAGACAATGAAATTGTTATCCACATCAGCAATACCTGCCACTGAGAACCACCTAGCATAAGAAATGCTATATGTATTAAGGCCTTTTTGATTCAGAGAAAATATATTGCTGTAGCATAATAGAAAATTAGGCTTTGTAGAAAATTAGGCTTTGGAGGAAAAGTATTAAGGCTGTCTTCTCAGTGAATAGATTGCTAAAGAAGCCTGCATATTAATAACTCAACAGTTATTTACAGCAGTTATCTGCAAGATATTTCTTTATAGCATTTTTTAAAAAAATGAAGTTACTCACATAGAAACAGCACGAGATGAGCTGTTACTGCAGCTCAGGACAAAAGCCCAAAGCCTTCACGCCAGGCTGTGCCCACCGAGCCCAGGAATCTGAGGTGTTCCCTTTGGCACCATGCCCTGGAACATCAGGCCAGGAGAGGCTCCAAGAGGCATTTTTCTGAGACAGTGCTGCAGCTTCTGCATCATCCCTGCGGCAGGACCCGTCTCACCCCAAACACCAGTGCATGCTATGGATAAAGGTCCAACCTGCTTTTCTCAGAACTGCGTCACCTTGGCTGATCACCAGGGGACTGCTGGCTTCAGCAACACCCTAAGGGAAGCACAGGAACTTTCCCAAGTTTGTACAATACATACAAAACAGTAGTTCTAAAGATTGACCATCTGCAGTCACTTATTTACAACATTAGTTTTTATGTACAGAATAAATGGCTGTAATTTCAGATTCCCTTTCATATTCAGTGTACAAGCTACCATAAACCAGTGCTATAATTGACACAGCATGATGCATAATTTATAAAGTATTTAGAAATTTGTGCATCACTTACTAAAGTGATACTGTTGTTTAAGAGACAGTAAAAAAGAGAAAAAAATTAACAAGTTTTGAAAAATATCAAAGAGGCAGATGGAATTTTATACCTTGAGAAGTGACAGTGCTTTCTAAGCATTATTTTAATGCAATTCATTACAAAGTGTTCTTTATATAAGGAATAATATTTGTCTCTCATATTTTTCTGACATTATTGCCATGTCCTACAGAAGTTCAATTTCCATTAGTCCTGGACAAGATTAAATACAGTACATTATTGCTAGCTGTCCCTACAACAAAACATACATTTTTTAAGTGCAAAGCAGGATATGTGTGTTTTTTAATAAGGCACAGAATATCCATTATTTCCAGTGTAACAAAGAACTCATATCAGTTTTATAGAATGCAAATGTTCATACAAATTTTCAATCTTTCAATTTTATGCAATGTAAATGTTCATACACATTTTTAATCTTTCACGGATTAGAACTGTTTCCTGAATCCAATTCTCTTCTGGTGTCTGATGCTGAGTAGACGAGTAGTGATACGGAAGGTGACTGTGGGACATCAGGTATTTGGGAACAGCTCCTTTGTAGTGAAGGAGATTCACTAAAATCATTTTTAGGAGTTATTCTGAAAGTAATGAAAAATAAAATACAGTAAATTTTAAGCACAGTTTAATTTCCATTACACTGGAAAAAACTGAGTTGTGAAATCATAACATATATTCAGCTGTATTCTTTCCAAAAGAATGCAGTACAGTTCTGAACACTTTTCCTAGCCTACAGTCACCACTGTTCTTTTTCAGACCCATCACCTCTCAAAGTGATTGCAGTGCAGACACAGGTTTCTTGAGGGTCACTGCTCAGCAAGGCAAGAATATCCTACAAGCTGAAGCTCCAGAACACAATGCGTAAAAGAAAAATAAGAATCCTACAAAACTACAAAATAGCCAGTATGCTAAACATATGTGGCCACAGTCTGCAAGTTCTCTTGACAGCTACTGAAGGTCAGTTGCATACTTAAAGTACCCTGATTCTTCAGAGAGAAGAAACAGAACACTAACAAAAACAGTGGTAATATGTAGAAACAAAGAAAATATTGAGTTCAGGAGCCTTACCTTCCTTCACCTACTCTCTTAATACTCTCAGCCAAAGTACTCATATGGCAGGTGCTGTCTGCTTTGTTTCTCCTTTCCACCTGATCCATGGTCAGTTTAGCACCAGGTAACATTTGATCTCCACTGTTTTCACCTTCCTCCACTCTTCGGGCTGATGCTCCCTCTGCCTCCATCTCTTTCTCAGATGTCTCTGGAGAGCTTTTAATTTCTGCCACAGTTTCTTGGCTCAAGTAATCATGATTAGTGATTGCTACTGCAGAAGTTCCATGATTTGTTGTGCCACCTGTACTGGTCCCCATTGACTTTGAAATTACTTTCAGTCTGTGTGAAGTTGACTTGTAGTGCTTCTTTTTATGTTTAACTTTGGAATTGTGCCTCAAGAAAAATTCACATGATTCTTGCAGCACCCTTCGACTCTCACTGATTGGACTGGAAGAGAGTACAAGCACATAACTGAACAAAGAGGATAACCTTGGCTATATTATAATAAAGAGTAGTACACAAAACCTTTAAAGAACAGAAACCAGTGATGCAATCTGAGCTGGATGCTCATGATTACAGGGAAAAAATTGCATGTGAAAAGAGGAGGAAAAATCATAATGGCTCCAAAGTAATTGTCCGTGGAACAAATAAATAAAGCAGATTTCTACATTGCTTACTTCTGCAAATAGCCAACGACTAGAGTGAATTAATGATCTACTGGAGAGAAAAGAAGAATTAGCTCATAAGCAGCTGCATTACCAACTTTATATAGAGTCAACTTCCTCCAAATGAAAAAACACAAGCATTGTAAAAATTACTTCATTATTTTTAAATGCTTGTAGCTAAAAGCAATTAACATCTGAAACACAAGAAAAAATTATACAGGAAATGGAAGAAGAGGGGAGAGGGAAAGGAAGCTATAAATTCACCATTGAGGAATGTAGATGTAAAATAAAAAGAGCTTAGAGATTACCGCTGTGGGAAATCCAAAGAAACAAAATGATCTAAACCATAGTATCATTTATAAGTAACACATAAACTGAAAAGAAATAATCAAGCCATTAAAAAGAATTGAAAAAAACAGCAACTATGAGAAACGGAGACAAAATTTATAAGCTATTTAAATCCATAGATATCCATTTGCTTAAATTACATAATTAAACTGAATTCTGTTTATTTTAAAAAAAAAGGAACACTAGATTAACACAACGAAAGTGACAGTAAGAAAGGTTCAAAGAATATTAATTTTAAAATAAGATAAGCCTGGCAGAGGAGAAAAAAGGATATTATTATTGCATGACAGTAAATGTAGTACTAAATACTGTGCCAAATGAAGTGGTCACAAGACATGAAAAGAACTAAACTGATGGCTGAAATTATCTTTCCTCCTTTGACTGTGAACCAGAGATGTATCAGCCAATGCTAAACACAGCAACACACCTTCTGCTCTACAAAAGAGAAATCAGCAGAGGAAAATATTTTCTGTCCTCTTGAGACTGTTGTTAAAAAGTCACTGCATATTTAAAATTTACCCAGACTCCAGTGGAATTCTGCTGATGCCCAAAGCAGCATTTATAGTCTGAGGACAACATTTTGATTACCTGAGCTATATATAAAAAACATTTCTGAAAGCCAAATTTAAGTATACACTTTAAAAAACTGAGAAAAAAAAATTCTTACTCTCTTTTGCGGTTTCTGTTGAAGAAATTGGCCCATTCCGAACAGGTCTTTTTACTTCCCACCCAGAACACCGGAGATATGCCAACAATTAATGTTAGCAAATATTTCATCAGAAACAAAAATATTTCTGGTCTTGCTAGTGCCTTTGCCTAGAAGATAACAAAATTTAATAAATGCAAAGAAGAAAATATACTCATTAATTTATTTTTTTAAATCAAGAAAATAAATAAATAAATGTCTTAAATTAGGGACTTTCTCCTTATGACTGTTGCTCTTTGTTGAGGCTTGTACTGTGAACAAACATCAGACATGTACAGACAAGTCAGATGTGGTTCAGCTGAATATATACACAGAAGATATATGTCAGAAGGAATTGTTTTTCTTTTAAATTGAAAGGAAAAGTAATTTTGGGAGTAATAGTATTAGTAAAAATGTTCTCCAGAGGTAAGTGTGAAAGCTTTATCCCTTCAACTTAAAAGAAACAGTAAGTAGATCACAGAATCATATAATGGTTTGGGTTGGAAGAGACCTTAAAGATCATCAACTTCCACCCCAGCTGCCACAGGTAGGGACACCTCCCACTAGACCAGATTGATCAAAGCCCCATCCAGCCTGGCCTTGAACACTTCCAGGGATGACGCATCCATAACTTCTCTGGCAAACCTGTTTCAGTGCCTCTCCACCTTCAAAGTAAAGGATTTCTTCCTAATACCTAATCTAAACTTACTCTCTTTTCAGTTCAAAGCTATTCCCCCTTGCCCTGTCACTACATGCCCTTGTAAAAAGTCTCTTCCTCTTTCTTGAAGGCTCCCTTCAGGTACTGGAAGGATTAGTTGGGAGTTAATCTGATTAGACAGCACCTTCAAGGAGCTGCAGGGAACTACACAGTAACTGTTTATTGCAAAATTAATCCACCTATTTGCAGAGCTGTATCATAGGAGCTGAAACATTTAATTCAGTAAGAGATTATTATCTTCAGCTCTCATGCTGTAAATTTAATTTATGCCACTTGTCTTATCTGCCAAACCCATCTATGAAAGCCACTATTTTTGTTAGCCAGGTAACATTAGCTGCTTCTGTTTGTTTTTATTTGGTTTTCATCTGGCAAATGTAACAAAAGTCTACAAGCCAGCTCAGGTAAACCAAAGCCAAGCATACCACTTTAAGATACTCCACAATTAGCACACACTGTCTATCATAGGGACATCCCACAGAGTAGATCTTTGTGTAATATTTAATGTTGATATTCCTTCCTTCCAATGGGTTAATTAAAGGCTAAAAATATATGCTCTGTGTTATTATGCCAAGCTGTTAAGCACTACAAAACAAAGTTATTGATTATTTTTAAAGCATAAAAGTCTTGTTTTCAAACTTGTATATTCTGAAGCATTTAGGTTTATACAGAGCTCAGAATAAAACCCACTGAAGTCAAAACACATTTGTTAAGAAACTGTATTGGAAGCTGTCTGTGAGCTGTGCTACTCTCAGCCTACACTGACTTCAGAGGACAATAAATGACATTTAAGAACGTAAAGAGATCAATCCTGATCCTTCCATAATGTCTGTGTTTATAGTCCTCATTTTTAACAATAGTTCATTGCAGCAAAAACATAGATGGGAAGTGTAATGCAATGAAAGATGACATGAGACATTTGCATTTTTAGTAATGTTGTCTCCTTATATATTTGTTCTTAAATGGAAAGAACCAATACTTGTAAGTATATAAAACTTCCTGCAGCTGCAGCAGATTTAATCCACTGAGCATAGGCAGATTTAATTTAAAAGTCTTTCCAAGGAAGTTGGATTTTAAGATGCAAATGTTAAATACAACCACCTCCACAATTTTAAGTTGAGGTTTTTTCTTTATTTGCTTTTTTTTTAGGTTGTTTTTTTAATAAAGAATTCTTTGCATTTCTGAAAATCAGACTGCAAATGACAGCTATTGTCGAAAAAATAGATGGGAAATTTGTTCTGTAATTTCAAGTGAAGAAGGTTTACACTTCTACATTTTTAAGGAAAAAAAAAGAAAAAGTGATTCTAAATCTGTGGTTATAAGCAGTATTTAAAATCCAATTTAGTCTAAATTTTAAACAATCATTATTTCAGCTTCAACTAAAATTGATGAAAATTCAGCTCATGTACTTTGATACTGAGCTTGGCACTGAAGTACTAAACAAATACTTTTAGAAAGAAATATTGTGAAGAATGACCCTCCTCCATCACAATTTATAACATGAAGTTCCATAAAAATGCTATATATCCTGTTAGAGCTGCAAGTTGGAATTTAATTGCTGAATGCTACCAATTAGATTAAAATTTTCAAAGCAAAAGTAATATTCCATTGGTTTTGGCCTAAAGAGGAACTAATCACTCCATGTTTTTGAACTGATTACTTAATGTGAAAATAATTTACTCATTGCATGGCAGATATGCATAAGGGTTTTTGCTAATTAACTTTACTTGCCTGATAAGGACAAGGAATATGGTACTGGTCACAGTGGTCAAACACCCACGTAGTTTCCCAGACTTTCCGGTTCACCAGTTCATAAACATAACATCCAAGAAGTGCCACAAGAGGCACCAAGTACAAACCACTAAAAACCCCAATTCGGATCATGAACTTCTTGAGCTTCTCCTGGTTCCTGCCATCGTGCTGAATGACCTGCCGCACGTGGTTTAGAGAAATGATGCCAGCTAGAAGGAGAGAGAGACCGAAGAAGACACAAAGGCACAACGGCAAAAGCACGAAGTACAGAGAGGCGTCCAGGTCATAGAGACCCACAAAACAGACTCCACTGATATTGTCCCCTTCGACTTTGTTCATTGCAAGGAGCATAATGGTTAGAAAACCAGGTATTCCCCAGGCAACTGCATGGAACCACATGGCCTTTTGTGCAATAGCTTCACAGCTCCATTTTCTTCCCGCTGCAAGGAACCAAGTGATTGTCAGAATCACCCACCATATAGTTCCTGCCATAGTGAAAAAGTACAAAACCATGAAAAGGACAGTACAGGCTTTGTTTTGGGAGCCAAGAACAACCGTTTCACCAATTTCTAACTTATCATCTGCCTCATTACAGGCAGTTCTGTTCCCAAGTAAAAATCCAATAAAGTACATTAGAGAGACTATGCTGTAACAGACAGAATAATATATGATTGGTCTCTCTGGGTATCTAAACCTTTTAACATCAATCAGAAAAGTCAGGAACGTGAAAAGCGTAGCACAAAGACAAAAGATTGAAACTATTCCAATGAAGCTTTTTGCCACATCCAATTCATAATTTTTGAAGTACATATTGGGACATGGGGGTGCACACTGATCAATTCCTAGAAACTTGTAGCCTTGTCCATTGGTAGTGTGCAGGTGTCGGGGACACCAGAATCCATAATCCCTTCGGATCTGGCTTGGGGTCTTCTGAGTTCCATGTACATTTGTGGTTACAGCAGCAGTGGCAGGAGCAGTCTCATCACAATTGATTAATCTGAATAAATAAAGAGAAGAGGAAATATCTCAATAGCCCTCATTCTCAACTAGAATGGATGCCTTAGGTTTTAGCTTTTATATTTTTCAGATTCTGTACTGCTTTTGTGTGTACTTCTGAGCTTCATATTAAGGGATGGTAAGCTCTTTTCACAGAGTAGCTAGATAAAACAATTCATTCCCTAGCTTGGAACTAAAGACAATCACCTAAATTTCAGGCCCAAGAGCATAAACAACATGACTGAAGAGAGAAAAACCAAGAAGGATGGGACTTCATTACCTAAAGCTTTAACTGGACAATTAACTCCAATATGATAATGGACCAGAACTTATAAAAGTGAGAGACCTTATGACCAGTCATCCATTTTATGACCATTTTGGGTTCATCTTGGGTGTAGCCCTGGCTGGGCTCTTGCGCTGCCCAAGGTGTATCCATTGAGGCCTTCTAATAAATATCTTCTTTAACTCTGTCTAGTCTCTGTTCTAGGTCAGCCTTGATAAGGCATCAGAATTACTCCTTAGAAATATGAGAAAAATCTGATCCTAAGCACTGTTAAACTTTATAGATGATGCAAATGTGAAATTATATGGAAAAAAATCAGATGGCATTATAAAAACCAAACTTTATCTTCATTTCAGAAAATTTCAATTGCATTTATTTAACGATTGCTCTCTAGCTGTTGTTTTATAGTTTATGAAACACTATTCAAATTGCAATAATTCTACACTTAAAAATTATACAAAACTTTTACATATGTACATAAAACATTTACAGTAGGTTTTTAAAAATTTTTTGATAACAGACTGATAGGAAAAAATCTTGTCAAAATACAAGCTTCTAATTAAGGAAGAAGACTGACATCATACTTGATGACTAATACATGATTATTATAATTTTTTGTGTTGTATTGCTATTTCACTACCAACAATAAACTACCTAACTGAAAAAAAAAACCCTAGGTAGAAAATGCAAGCACTGTAAATAATATTAGTATTTTAGCAATTTTCTAGTTCTGTGATGTTAATTTAAAACTGCTCAAGACAACTCCTCCAGGGTTTAACTGGACACAAGACGTGATCTTTTTATATGGGTAATACCATATTAGCAGTGCTGGATGTATCTTCAAAAGAGATTATATAATTCAAGCAGGTAAGCATTTACTCAAAATGGGATTTATGGTCACGTGCATTCCAAGTTTAAGAGTACATTTAAAGGAACAAGTTTCACATTATAGCTTTTAAAGTAAAATTCTGTTACCTCGACATTCTTTGTTAAACACTATTACAAGAGTCTCTCAATTCAGTATCCAAGCTCAGCTCCAGCTAAACCTCCTTCAGTTCTTTGTTTTACTGCACTATCATGCTGTCCAACTAAATCCAGACTAATTATTAAGAAAACTGATTCTATGGCAGATTCTTTCATTAACCACAGGCTGGAGCAGTATATGTGGAAACAGCGAACTTCATTCACTCATTGTCTTAATCAGCTTCATGTTCATCTGTAAGAACACAGAAGTGTGAACCTCAGCTACCGTCCACGCTCACGCCAGCTCCTCTTCCATGGGCTGCAGCAGCAGGATCTCTGCTGCTCTAAGAACATCCTGGACTTCTCAGAAATGGACATGGACTTTTCAGTATTGGCTACCAGGGTATCTCTTCACATATGAACAGGAAAGGTTCATTTTCAGTAAATAATTTTAAAATAATTTAAATCTGCACTAAATCCTGCATAAAACATAATTTTATTTAAAATGTCATTTTAAAGATATATTGAATAATTGGATTCACTTGTAATTGTCCTACTTTTTCATAACAATCCTTGAAGATATCTGCTAGCTGAGGGGCACTATTGTTGCATAGAACCCCACAAAAGATGGGAGAAGTTAATGCCTTCTTTTCTGAAAACTCCACAACTTACTTCTATTTTTCTGCAGAACTATGGGAAATGGCATTAATGCCACTTTTCATATTGACTCCAATACAGATTTCTACCAGAGGTCATTCACAGGATTACCCTCCCAGCTCTCCCTCAGCCCCATCACAGATTAGCAACTGCATGTTAGTTAGAAAAATTGAGTTTCCAGTCTCTGCTCCTTTCCTGTACCTCTTGACCTGATGTGTGTTAACAAACAAAAAAAAAAAAAATCTGGCCTTAATAATTTATAAATATCCACAGTTGGAGGTCATAATCTCAAAAAGATTGCACTGGAGTGCTTCCAGTGGCTTCCACTTAAAATATGTAGACATCTTTTCCCCAAATGAAGTATTAACTGTCCTCTATCTGAAACAGACATGTGACCCCCTTTGACCAAAAGGTGACATTTCAAAAAAGAGAGTTTTGGCAGGCAGTATAGGAAAAGCAACACAAGAGTAGGTTGGCACATTTAAGCAGTTAAGGAGCAAGATAGGGTTTCTACTATTTAATATTCTGGGTCTGTTGAAATAGTCTATTGTAGATGTCATTATCTTATGAGCAGTTACTTCTAAAACCCCTAGTAAAGTAAGCATGATCATTCCTAGTTTAGAGATCAGAAACCAAAGCAAAATCTATGCTGTAACATATAATATTTTAAACTTTAAGGAATGTATAGTAAAAAAGCTACCTCTTGCACGGATCTGATCATTGAAAAGAACTGCTGCAGAACTTTGTTGCAAAAAATGTCACAGGCAGAAAATGCAGGTGATCATTTGAATATCAAAAAAATTTTAATAAAGAAATAGTCCTGTGCATAATCACTGCAGGGTCAGCATACTAAGGAAGTTTCTGCAAGGTGATACTTAACATTCTGTCTCAGATTTTCAACTCAGTCTGGGTCTAACACGAAAACACCACTCCCACCACCTGTCAGTATGAAAAATACCTGGTACATTCCAGCTCTTCAGGCCATGCAATTCCAAAAGTGTCCATCAACTGCTTACAGTCAGAATACACTTTCTCACAGATGCTTCGACACGGGTGAATCACGTGAATCTGATCTAGGCAGGCTGGGACAAATGCTCTGCACAGAAATGTGTGGACGTCTGGTGAACAGTGAAGATTCATGAGAATAAGGAAAGGCTACAGGGAAGAAAAAGGCTTTGGTTAGCAATTTTTAAAAGATAATTCAAAGCATCAAAGCTAACTTTCATCACTAGGGCTTACATTTAATCCTACGTAGGTTTGAAAAGATATTAGAAAATAGTATCTAGTGTTTGTTCAGCAGTTTTGAAAAAGCAAAACCCGCTGGCCTGAGTAGCAAGAGGCTCCATTAACACTTCCAGCCCGGCCCTTGTTCCAGGATTTTGGACAACCTTTGGCTATCCAAACTTCATTTTTTTTTCCTATTTGACAACATTAGAAATCTGAAAGGTATTATGAATGCCCAAGATATTTAAAAAATAAAGTAAAACATTGAATTTCTTTGCACATCGGTCAGATTCTAAACACAAGCCCTGAGGTTTCCCAAGGTGTGTCTTTTCCTGTAATTCCTGTTAGATTACATTTTCAGTCCTAAGTGGTGTGATGTATTCATCTCTAACACTTACGAAATTTGGGGTTTTTTTTGTTAATGAGGTCCAAACATTATTTCCCATTTTTAAACATCTCATTTCAAATCTCTCTCAACATGATGGAGAATTTCTTTGCCTGGATTATCAAGTACCAGGCAGTGAGTAATTGATGATTGTTCTTTAACTAGAAAATTCAGAGAATGAAGTTTAACTTTTTCTGCTCAATGCATTCAGTTGCTTACTCACAGTCAGACAGGCTTTTAGGTTAAAAAAAAAAAAAAAACAAACAAAAAAACACACCCAAAAAAAAAAAAAAAAAAAAAACAAAAAAAAAAAAAAAACAAACAAACAAAAAAAAAAAAAAACGGCAGCCTTTCTGTTCTACATTTTCTCAGCTTTATTGTTAGGGCAAATTATTTTGCCCAAAATATTACTGTGTGTGCAAATGTTGTATGTGTTGTTAAACAGGGACAGGTCATGCAATTTTCAAAGTAGGCCAAACTTTTAGTAAGATTTTTATTCAGTTGTTTGCCATCAATATGTATGTCTCTCAAACATTCAACCAATGGCTGTAAAAGGAAGGATTAGATTCTGAGTCCAGAACAGTATCCTTAATTTTTTCAGCTTTTAACTATCCCATATCTATCTATCTCTCTCTCTCTC